>CAIGQQ010032164.1:5685529-5698292 GCA_903798035.1 Danio albolineatus
ATTTATGGCCTTTGGTCATTAAACACTTGCATTTGGCTTTACCTTGTTGTTTCTATTTCTTTATACTTTGTGACAGTTACTCTCTGTCATGTCAGGACAGCCTGATCTCACGAGAAAACGTAAGTATTTAACGTTTGGGAGGTTTGGTGGCTAATTCGTACAAATTCGAGTTCAGTCGCATGAAAATGTACGATTTAAAAAAGGAGGCGTGGCACCCAACCCCACCCCTAAACACAACCGTCATTGGTTGATGAGCAAATTGTACAAATTACATCGTACGAATTCATACGAATTAGCCACTAGATAAAAAGTTACGAATTGCCATGAGATAGCGTTGTGTCAGGAAGTTTTTTCAGAGTTTTTTTTAGAGTGACTGTTTAAGAGTTAAGAATTATTAGAAATAATCATTTTTTAGCAATTAATCAGTCTATAAATACAGAGTTTACAAAGTAAAAACTAGATTTTTATTCAAATAAATAATAAAAAATATAATTTTACTTCAGATTAAACTTGATCTAAACTGCATACATCTAATTCTTACATTGTTTTGCAATACACAAATCACATGATGACATGATTTGGTGTGCACATAACCTATTAATTTATTTCTTTAATCTCAGACAGAGAATGTGGATCATTGAAAATAAATCATTATTAATGAGTGAAATTAATAATTCGTAAATAATTTATAATTATTGTCTCTTGGCTGAACAGATTTCATTATTTCCGTCTCAAAATAGGGTATAATTAAAAGGCTGCTGTGTGTAATGAGAGCTGCGGTGGATTACGTTTGCCGTGACTCTGGTATTCTAAAGCTCCTCGCAGATGAAAACACACACAGAGGTAATGAAGAAGGGGGTTGTTCACAATTCCAAATTAGGCTCTCATGTTTTGGGAGCTCATTGTCAATAAATGCAGTAATGTGTCTGGTGAGGAATGGTATGTTTGTGTGTGTGGAGAATGAGAGCAGCTGCTGGATTCAGTGGAGGAATCAGCAGAGGGCAGAGGTGAATAGAAGCACCTGCCGGCTCTGCAGAAACCAGCTCCAGGAGACCAACATAATGCTGTCAGATTGAGTGTGTGTGATGTTTGGGCTGATTGAAATGTAAAGTAAAGAGTCATGCTGAATGTTGTTTTTACATCATTTAATGGCCAAACAGCACCATGGGAAGGAAAAGAATGTTATACTAGCAGGGGTAGTCAAGTTCAATCCTGGAGAGTCCTGCAGAGTTTTGATCTGGAGCTCTCCAGGACTGAACATGCTTACCCCTGCTCTAGACAAATGTAAGAATGTGAGAATTCATTTTTCTAGAATAAAAACTTTAGTTTATTTATCTCTCACTATAAGAAAGATGCTCTTTTTAAATAGTTTATGCTTATTAAACCCTGGTGTCGGGGATGTTTCATCCAGGGGGATTTTGAGTCTTAATTTGGCCACAACTTTCCCTGTGTTTAAGCAAATGGAATGATTTTTGGATCTTATGACCCATATTTTGGGAATATTTTCAAAAATACACTCTGACTAAATTGTCTATTCTTTTGTTATGTTTATGGCCATTTTTGCCCCATTGACAACAATCCAGAATGATTGATTATTAGCTGTCATGGATTTACAATCAAAAAATGTCATTACAATGAAAGTAAATGAGGCAAAAACAGCAACATACATAAAAGGGTCAATGTGAACAGTACACAAAGGTTCATATATATTAAAATATTATTCTTCAAATAATTGATAATAGTTTAATTAAATCATTGAATCACTAAAGCATAATAATAAAAACAAATAATTAATATTGAATAATACATATTATTAAATAATGATAAAAATGTTCAGGAAATTAAGATCAATAAATCCCATAAATAAATATTAACTCATAAAATATAATTATTTAAAGTTTTAATATTTTTATTTTTCATAGATTTTTTTCAAACAATTCAAAACAACGAGATGAAGGACTGATTTTCCTTGAATGCTATATGTTATTGAACTTTTGTTTATTAAAAAATCATAAATAGTTCATTCATTTCTTTTCTTTTCAGCTTAGTTCCTTAATTAACCAGGGGTCACCATGCCAGAATAAACCGCCAACTTATCCAGCATATGTTTTACGGAGTGGATGCCCTTCCAGCCGCAACCCAACACTGGGAAACACCCATACACTCTTGCATTCACACACATACACTACGGCCAATTTAGCTTATTCAATTCTCCTATAGCGCACATTTTTAGACTGTGGGGGAAACCAGAACACCCGCAGGAAACCCACGCAAACACAGAGAGAACATGCAAACTCCACACAGAAACGCCAACTGACCCAGCTAGGGCTTCAACCAGTGACATTCTTGCTTTGAGGCGATCGTGCTACCCACTGCGCCACAGTGATGCCTAAATAATGTTTTCACAAAAATACAGCACCAGCACAACAGTTTTTAAGTTGACAGTAATGAGAAAAAGTGATAAGAATGATCTAAGAATGATTTCTGATAGAAACATGAGAGGTAAATTCATGCAGTGGTGTAAAGTTGTCAGGGTTCTGCCAATCCGGTCCTGTTAATCCTTGTCTTGTGGCAGAGCCCGGACGCTAGCTCTAAGTCCTGTGTGTCTTGTCCTTGAGTCTATGTATGCGTGCGGATTGTGGGCGCGCTTGGGCCGTGCGCGCTTCCGTTTGATACGGGTGTGTGGGGTCTGGGCGTGTTCACGATCGCGCGCTCGTCCTGGTGTTTGTTTTGTTCTGTCGGCACCGTGCGGCTTCATTCACAGCGCCTCCGTTTAGTTTGCGATGGCGCTGGGATGAAGCATGCGCGTTGCTTATGTGTGAGCGCACGGTAGGATGTTTTCATTTTATCGTGTGCTTGTGTCTTGCGTTCAGTCCTCTGTTGTGTTCAGCACGTGGTGTGTGTGTTTACACACACACCGCGTGCTTGTGTCGTCATGTGTTCTAGTCGTGTGTGTGAGTGCGTGGCTTGTGTCATGCACTCTCGTCTATTGTCTAGCCCCACCCTCCTTGTTAAGTCATTATTAGTTTATTATGTTCACCTGTTTGTTTGTTAATCATGTCTGCTTTAAATTCTCCTCATGTCTGCTGTCCTGTGCCAGTTCGTCGTCGATCATCCTCATGTCAAGTCGTGTCTAGTCCTGTCCTGCCCTGCTCTATCCCTGCCAGCCCAGTCAAGTTTGTTTTTTGATTGTTTATTTGTTTTATTAATGTTTTCCCCCTCGGGGTAGTTTATTTTGCTGTTTATTTTATTTTTTTATTAATAAATACCCATTTTGTTCCTGCAATTGAGTCCTCGCTCTCCTTTCCCCAACCCTCAACTGTGACAAAAGTAACTAATTACAAATACTCAAACTACTGTAATTGAGTAGTTTTCCTCAGGAATTGTAATTTACTGAGTAGTTTTAAAGATGTGGACTTTTACTTTCCCTTGAGTACATTTTTAGTGCAGTATCGGTACTTTTACTCCACTACTTTCCTTCAACCAACAGTCACTACTTTATTTCTTTCTTGTCTATGGTCATTATCTAAAGTAGAAAGATCAGTCCTGTGATTCCTGTCCAATTAAATCACACATAAAAAATAAATCACATCATACTGAACAGCCTCAAGACACGGGCGCTTTATAAATGCAGCAAACCTTTTGGATACATTAAAAATGTCCAGGAAGATGTACAAAATCTGTACACGCAATGATCCAGAGACTGTTTATAGGCTGCATGTGACTGAAAATGATGGATGTCGACTGTATGATGACTGAAATCACCAAACAGCCTTAAACAATCCCTAAATGGAACAAATGAAGAATGGAAGGAAGGCCCAAATAAAAGGAAGGACTGAACAAGGAATGGAAGGAAGGATCGAAGAACCAAATAAATGAAGGAAGGATTCAAGGAAGGACTGAACAAGGAAGGAACGAATGAACAAAGCACCTAATGAAGGAAGGAACAAAAATATGGAAGAAAGAATGAGCGAACAAATGAAGGGAGGAAAGAAGGAAGGACCAAACAAATTAAGGAAGAATTTAAGGAAGGACTGAACAAACTAAGGAAGGAAAGGAGAAACGAATGGATGAATGAACTAAGCACCTAATGAAGGAAGGAACAAAAATATGGAAGAAAGAATGAGTGAACAAATGAAGGGAGAAAAGAAGGAAGGACCAAACAAATGAAGGAAGAATTTAAGGAGGGACTGAACAAACTAAGGAAGGAAGGAAGGAACGAACAAACGAATGAATGAACAAAAGCACCTTATGTAGGAAGGAACAAAAATATGAACGAACGAACGAGTGAACGAAGGAAGGAGGGAACAAACGAATGAATGAATGAAGGAGAGAACAAACAAATAATTGAAGGAAGGTTGGAAGGAAGGAACGAAAATAGGAAGATCCCAAAATACACTACTTGTTGTTTGTGCAGGGATGTGTAAATTTTGTAACATTTTGTAACGCCTCAACTTTTCTATAGTGTAATACTCACTACTCACTACTCTTAAGTACTTTTAAAAGGTCTACTTTTTACTCATACTTTGAGTAATATTTACTACCGATACTTTTACTCTACTCGCACTACATTTTTGGGTAAGTAATGGTACTTTTACTTGGTAAGATTCTTCAGTACTCTTTCCACCACTGAATTCATGTTAGGTGAAAAACATTCATCTAGTAATGTAGAGCAAGTCATGCTACATGTATAAGTCTGAATCTAGCATTAATCTAAGAAAATCCTTTAGATAATCTTTATTTTGGCTAATTTTATCAGTAAATGTTTGTTTATTTGATTTATTTTGAACACAGTAAGCGATTAATCTTTATACCTTAAAATAATCGATAATTTTTTATTAAAAGAGTCAAATTATTTAACAGTAATTTAATCTTATTGCAACTGACTGTAAACTGTTTAGTATTTTTTTTAATTAAAAGAAAAGATAAGAACATGTAAAAGTAAGCCAGTGTTAAAGTGAATGATAAAGCAATGCTAATGATGGAATAATGTTGAATTTAGCAGGTTTAATAGTCAAACTATTATATGTACCATGACAATACAACTATGAAATCCACTGTTAAAATGTCTACCTACTTGCAGTTTTTTGGACAGTGTGTGGCAAAAGAAAAGTCCCTGTTGCCAGATGTCTGTGTTGTGGAAAATTAGTCTGAACCTATGACTTAGGCCACACAGAATCTGCACATGCAGAATTCCGCAGATTTTTAGCCCATCATTAATTCTGTTTATTTACTTGAGTAAATGTGTGTAAATTTATATTTATTCAGTTTTTAAATTAATTTCAGTAATAATATTGACATATGAAAATATTCATATGATTTACCTACAATACAGTTTGTAAAGTACTATTTTCTGTCTTTTAGTAGAGATTTTATATGAGAGATTTGCTTGTTTACTAAATAAAGTGGATCTAATTGGATTCACAATTATGATCCTCACAAAATCCTTCTGCATAAATCCACAGATTTTTATATATAAAAAAACAAAAAACGTCCGCAGATTCTGTGGGGCCCTACCTATGACCTACAGAATGAAAAGTAGCCAGTTTCTCTTTACTCTCCTACTGAACTCTACCCAGGATCATCTCTCCTTCAGGAGTGTTTGTGTGGTTGTGTAATTTGTGTCCACTAACCAGGCATAATTCCTGAGCTGCAGATGAGAGGCTCTGCGCTCCAGCATTAGCTCTGTAATGAGACACCAGTCAGAGCAAATAACAGTCACACAGACCTGCTCATCCACTTTAAACAAGCACATTTACTCACTTCAACCAGAACCAGCAAACATTTGTCATGGGCTACTGTGCTCTGTACTTTAGTATGTCTAAACCCAGAGTCTTATTTAGCCTTGATGGGATTTCCAATGCTGCATTGAGATTAATTATGATATCTGATGCCCTGTTAGTATCAACACTATTATAATCAGTTCACAAAGTAAGCAAGATCATCCTGCATCATGTTATTACTGTACATACTCGACTCTTCTCTACAACCATTTCACCTCTAAACCAGACTGACTAGTGGCCTGCTGTAAAGTGAATCCCGTGAGAACAGAAATAATGTTTTATTCAGTGAGGTGGATATAAATGTGCAGAGGCAGCATGGGAACTGGGAAAAAATGCATGTAAGTGTCTATTTTATTTCACAGTTCACACATCTCCATTTATTTCCAGCAATGTTCATGTCACTCACGTACTGTACGCAGCAGGGTTTCATTCAGTGACTAAACTATGTGGGAATATAATATAATATAATATTATATAATATTATATTATATTATATTATATTATATTATATTATATTATATTATATTATATTATATTATATTGTATTACTGTACAGTAGTAGAAAAGTTAACAGTTCAGGAACAGGACTTAAAATTTAGCACCCCTAATATTAAGGACAGTATGACTATGAGAGAGTGATTTGTTTACTTTTTAATGTTTGATTTACATTAAAGTCTGTGTGATAGACTTAAAGATGAAATATTTTAAACATTAAAAATGGCAGTGGTTATTTTCCTAGTGCACATTGTTATTCTTTAGGTAAACAATTTATCTGTGCAAGTCAATCCAGTTTGATGTCAGTTTGATGGTTTCCTCTAAAATATTTGAACCATTCTGCTCTTACTGTTAGTTTACCATGAGGGAATGATGGCCTTGCTCTCTATTTTGTTTTGACTGGAAGTACATCAACATACTGAACTGAACTAAAAGTCTCAGCAACTTCCAGTTCATGCAGACTTTAATTATACCGTAGGTAGGGCCAGACGGAATCTGCAGACATTTTTTGCTATTAAAAATCTGCGGATTTATGCGGAATTTTGTGAGTATCATGACTAAAATCTTAATATAGAAAATAAAAAAATAATACCTTTTTAACATTTATTTAATGTTTACTATGCGAATCTAATTAGATCCACTTTATTTGGTAAACAAAGCAAGTCTCTCATATAAAATATCTACTAAAACACAAACTTAACAAGTACAAACTTATTATACAGTTTATACAAACTTAACAACTGTATTGTAAATAAATCACATGAATATTTTCATATTAGTCAATATTTTTACTGAAATTAATTTGAAAAGTGATTAAATATAGTATTTAATATTGAAAACTGAAGTAAAAAAACAGAATCAATGATGGGCTAAAAATCTGCGGAAATCTGCAGAATTCTGCGTGCGCAGATTCCATGTGGCCCTAGTTATAGGCAAGTTTATTAGGGTGCTGTCACTTTAAGAGTACACTTGAGTGAATAAATATTTGAATAAACCCAAACCTGATTGATTTATGTGTATACTTGCTAAAACACATTTCGACAATTTATAGTGTATTTGAAAACATTTGCACAGTGAGTCCCCAAATAAAACTAAGCTCAGTATTTGTGAGATAGAAGAAAGGAAATATTTCTGTGTAGAGAGAACAGCACACAAATACAGAATTGATCCTTTGCAGTTAGTTTAGTGCTTGACCAAAATTATACTATGGTAATGGTGAATGAATCATTCTTTTTTCAAACGGATCTCCTAAGTGAACCAGTTCACCAATTCAAACTGTATTATTTGAAATGGTTCACATCTCCAGTAAAGCACATCTACAAATGATTTTTGATACCTGATACCCCTCTGACTCGAAATAAACCAATTTCTCAAATTATTCAGTTACTAGAACAAACACTGAGATCAGATTTCAGAACCGGTGAACTGATGCTGCCAATATAGGCTCATTCTGAAAAAAATAGACCTTTATACATTTTTGGAGATCGCGAATTATGTAGCCAAAAGTACGTATTCAGTCAGTCAGTCAGTCATACAGTCAGTCGACAGCGGCCTCTAGTGGATAGATCTGAAAAAGCATACACAGCGGCCTCGCAAAAACAAAAACTGCAAAAAAAAGGAGCTCCTGGGACATATTTGGCGCTCTCCAGAAATGTATATAGGCATGGGACGATAACCGTTTTCAAGGTATACCGTGGTTTGGAAAAGTCAAGGTTTTCATACCGCCAAAAGGTATGAATAAGATTATTATTATTATTATTTTTTTTTTTTTAGGTGTAAATTGTACAGATATATGTGTTTTTGCAACAAATGAAGACAGCAGAAGTCAATGATACACTTGAATTATTAAGCCCGACATGCTTTCTGCTCCAAAATATTTTAAATGTTTCTCAAATTAAAATATATTGTGTTCAAGGGGGGAAAAGGTTTTGTTTTTCAGCCAGACATTTAAAGAGAATATATTTTAGAGCAGTAATCACAATAGCGTCATACCGTGTTTTTCATATTTTATCCAAGGTTATCATACCATCAGAATCTTATACCGGCCCATGCCTGGTATATAGTGGTACGTTTTCAGAATGAGGTTGGATACTGCGCATGTGTGATTCAGCAGGTGATGAACCGAACACAAACAGTACATGATAGACTGCGGTGACGGGCCAGATCACTGGTTATTTTACACTATAACGTAATGACATAATGACAATTCTCCCATGTTAAGACTCAACATGGGAGGATTGTGCTTACTTCATACGACGTCATTACACTGTAGTGTCAAATAACTGGTGATCCATTCTATTTTGAACGGGTTCATTGAAACGAACTGTCTAAAAGATTAAGTTTGATCAGGAACTTCCCATCAATAGTTTACAATATTATTTTGAATTCACTTTGGTTGACAAAAGAAGAAGAGAAGGCAGATAAACAACATCACAAAGAAGGCAACAAAGAAGGCAATCCAACACAAAAACATTAGCAAAAACAACACAACTTTACAGCACAAATATTAAACAATGACCAGAGCTAGGGCGCCACGGTGGCCTAGTGGTTAGCATGTTCGCCTCACAGCAAGAAGGTCGCTGGTTCGAGCCCCGGCTGGGTCAGTTGGCATTTCTGTGTGGAGTTTGCATGTTCTCCCCGTGGTTGCGTGGGTTTCCTCCGGCTGCTCCGGTTTCCCCCACAAGTCCAAAGACATGTGGCATAGGTGAATTGGGTAGGCTAAATTGGCCGTATAGTGAATGTGTGTGTGGATGTTTCCCAGGGATGGGTTGCGGCTGGAAGGGCATCCGCTGCGTAAAAATATGCTGGATAAGTTGGCGGTTGATTCCGCTGTGGTGACCCCGGATTAATAAAGGGACTAAGCGGACAAGAAAATGAATGAATGACCAGAGCTAAACTGAGAGTTGAAATACACAGGACAAAACAAACTGAACAAGAAGCAGGTGCACACAAAAATCAGTAACCATGACAACAAATCAGTGGAGTTGCTACATCTGAATTTTAATTTTACTAGTAAAAATGAATATTTTACACAGTATGAATATGAGCAGCTTGACTAAAATTTTGAAGTACTACATCGACTATGTTGATATTATTATAGAGCTTCTTCCAGTGTCAGTTATGTTTTGAATATATTGATTTGGATGTACTGCTTGGCTCACATACTGTTTTCACAGACTGTTCGACAGGAAAATGTGAGAAAGGAACATTCGAGCTGGATGGAAGGGGAAACTATCAGATACACTGTCTGGCCCTAACAGACATGGACTCCAATAGATTTGTCAACAGAGAGCCAGGGATAAAGAGAGATAAATGAAGTGATGCTAATGTTGGAATAAAGTTGAATTTAGCAGGTGGGAGTAAAGCTATTAAATGTGCCATGAAATTACAACTAGGAAATGCACTGTAAAATCACCAGTTAACTTGGCAGCTATGGCAGCAGTTTTTTTGGCACCTTTTGTGAAGAAAGGCAACATTTTGTGCTCAGACTGTAACCTGGTGTCTGTTAATCTAGTCAGTTAACTGCAAAAAAAAAACGAAAACAGACTCCAGTCACATTTTGACAGAGCAGAATTTGCAATTTAAAAGTAGTAACTTTTAGTTATATGAAATATACACTTTTTCCACACAGAGAGCCCTGAGATATGATATCTTATTTTTAGGCCAATTAAATAATGATGCAATTACTTAAGTGATATAAACTTTTAGCATTTAGAGTATTTGGACTTTTTAAAATTGATCTCTAATGCCTAACAAGTCTATATTTGATCCAAAAAAAGAAATACTTTTTAAAGATTAATTATTTTAAAACGTAGGTTATTCATGTTATTCATGCAAGTTATTCAGACTAGGTTTAGCACCAAAAAATGCTTGGAACTTTACTAACCATAGATATTTTAACAGTTATTCTTTATTGACGTAAATCAGGCTGAAAACATTTTAGGACTTACATTTTTTTATTATTTTAAGTATTAATATTAATATATATATATATATATATATATATATATATATATTGTATATATATATATATATATATATATAAAACTATTATCTTTTGCTTTTAAATAGTATAGAACTTGAATTCTGTTAAAATCAATTAATCAATCAATCAATCGATCAATCAATCAATCACAGAAACATTTTGAAATGCTTCTCTTGGGAAAACATTGTTAGCATTTGTAACCAGTTACCAAACTATTTACAATTAACACTCTTTACTGTAAACAATTTTTCAACATAGGCTCATTCTGAAAACGTAACCCTATATACATTTCTGGAGATCCTGAATTATTTAGCCAGAAGTACGTATGGCTGCATTTCATCTTTAAAATGTACGCTACAGGGCGGTATGATATCCCCCTTACCAGCTGGCCGCTTACCTCCGTATGGATGGCTATCCTGCTGTTACCAGTTTGTCCAGTTAGCTCACCATGTATGTTGGCGAACTTGAGAGGCTGAGAGGAGTTAACCACAACAACAGGATTTGAGTCCAGCAAGGAACGGTTGTAGAAAGTGGGTAGGACAAAAACAGAAGCCAAAAAATAAATAAACAAGTAAATAACAGGGTGAAAATGTGGTAAAATCTGAAAACGTGGTAAAAATAATATGACAGCTTTTCTTTTTCTGGATTGCTTTTTGAAACTGTCAGTCAATCTGTCCTTTTTTGGTTGGGTTTGAAGGAGGAGGAGGGTGAGTCAGTCTATCAGTCAGTCAGTGAGTTAGTCAACAACGGCCTCTGGTAGATTTATGCAAGAAGAGCAGGCACGAAAGGTACTCGATAGAGAAACTTGAGATCTCAAAATGCACACACAGCAGCCTCTGGCAGATTTACGAAAACAAAAACTGCAAAAAAAAAAAAAGAACCTCCTGGGACGTATTTCACTTTCTCCAGAAATGTATATAGCGGTATGTTTTCAGAATGAGCCTGGATTGCAATTTTTACTTGATCATGGCGAGTGTTCATGTTACATTTACATTTAGCAAACACTTTTATCTTAACAAAAAAGGCATTCAGTTATTCAACACGAAGAGGCAATACAAACAAGAAGTGCAATATAATTAAACATGGGAACTGTTACCACCTAGAGTTAACGAAGGTGAGGTTTTGTTAAGTGCTCAATATTCTTCGGTTTTCAGTTGTCGCTTGTATGATGTCAGTGAATCAGCAGTCTGTGTGGAAATGGGAAGATATATATATATATCTATAAAGACAGTCTACATGCTTTTAATGTGGAACTAAACACTGCTAGGCAGACTTTCTTCTCAAGCCTTATAAACAGCAATATAGAAAACACCTGCACCTTCTTTGCAACGGTAGAGAGACTCACAAACCCCCCCAGTAGGATTCCTAGTGAACTACTCTCTGAAAGCAAATGTAATGAGTTTGCTCATTTCTTTACCAATAAGATCAATAATATCAGAAAGGCAATCAGCTCATCCAATCAGCCAAGTTGTGTCGACGTCAGACAAGCTCAACCACAACTTAAGACAGCAGGCATTATGTCTGATTTCATGGCAATTCATGGCGAAATCTTAGAAGAGATTGTGCAAATTATGAGAACATCAACCTGCGATCTTGACACGCTGCCCACATCATTCTTCAAAACTGTGTTTAACTGTCTAGAAATGGATCTTCTGAAAGTGGTGAATGCTTCACTTCTCTCAGGGATTTTTCCAAACTCACTTAAAACTGCAGTAGTTAAACCCCTCTTGAAAAAGAGCAACCTGGATAACACCCTACTGAGCAACTACAGGCCAATCTCAAATCTCCCTTTCATTGGCAAAATCATTGAAAAAGTTGTTTTTAACCAGATTAACAGGTTCTTAAACTTCAAGGGGTGTTTAGACAATTTTCAATCTGGTTTCAGAGCACATTACAGTACAGAGAGCGCCCTTATAAAGATAATCAATGATATCCGCCTAAATACAGATTCAGGCAAACTAACAGTGCTGGTATTGCTGGATCTCAGTGCTGCATTCGACACTGTCGATCACAGCATGCTTCTGAATAGGCTGGAAAACTGGGTTGGGCTGTCTGGGACGGTCCTCAAATGGTTTGGATCGTACCTTGAAGGGAGAGGTTACTATGTCAGTATAGGTGACCATAGGTCAAGGTGGACACCCATGACATGTGGAGTCCCACAAGGCTCAATTCTGGCACCTCTCCTGTTCAACCTTTATATGCTCCCTCTGAGCCAAATAATGAGAAAGAACCAAATCTCCTACCACAGCTATGCTGATGACACTCAGATCTACATAGCCTTACTGCCTAATAACTACAGCCCCATTGACACCCTCTGCCAATGCATCGATGAAATTAACAATTGGATGTGCCAAAACTTCCTTCAGTTAAACAAAGAGAAAACTGAAGTCTTTGCATTTGGGAACAGAGATGAGGTTCTCAAGGTGAATGCGTACCTTGGCTCTAAGGGTCAAACAACAAAAAATAAGGTCAAGAATCTTGGTGTGACTCTGGAGTCAGA
>CAIGQQ010032164.1:5698302-5709141 GCA_903798035.1 Danio albolineatus
AAACTTGTTCATGCTTTTATCAGCAGCAGGGTGGATTACTGTAATGGACTGCTCACTGGCCTTCCCAAAAAGACAGTCAGACAGTTGCAGCTCATCCAGAACGCTGCGGCCAGGATTCTGACCAGAACCAGGAAATCAGAGCACATCACACCTGTCCTCAGGTCTCTACACTGGCTCCCAGTTACATTCAGAATAGAGTTTAAAGTATTATTACTTGTCTATAAATCACTAAATGGCCTAGGACCTCAATACATTACAGATATGCTGACTCAATACAAACCTAATAGATCACTCAGATCATTAGGATCACATAAACTAGAAATTCCAAGAGTTCAATTAAAGCAGGGTGAATTTCAGCTATTACGCCACCCACTGCTGGAATAATCTTCCAGAAATGATCAGATGTGCTCCAACATTAGGTACATTCAAATCAAGACTGAAAACACATCTGTTTAGCTGTGCCTTTACTGAATGAGCACTGTGCTGCGTCCGACAGATCGCACTATTGTGTCTTTCTTTTCCTTATCATTCTTTTGTAACTTGTCTTAACTCATTTTAATCTGTTTTTATTAGTTTTTTTTATTATTTGATTTTATTATCTTATACTTCAATTTTATTTCTGTTTATGTAAAGCACTTTGAATTGCCACTGTGTATCAAATGTGCTATATATATAAACTTGCCTTGCCTTGCTGAGCTTGCATGTTCTCCCCATGTACGCATTAGTTTGCTTTGGGTGCTCCTGTTTCCCCCACAATACAAATACATGTACTATAGGTAAATAGGTGAATTGGATTAACTAATTTGGCCAGAGTGCATGAGTGTGTGTGTGAATGCGATAAGCATGGGACAATAATCGTTTTCAAGGTATCCTGCAGTTTGAAAAAGTCAAGATTTTAAAACCGCCAAAGTTTTCTGCTATACCGTTCCTAAGATATGTGTAAGATTTTTTATTTACATTTTGTATGTATTTTTTTTAGGACAACAGTATCTCCAACATATATCAATCCATGCTGTTATAAATTGTAAAGACACCTGTGTTTTTGTAACAAACGAAGACAGCAGAAGTCAATGATTGATTTAAATAATTTATCCTGACATGTTTACTGTTCCAAAATACTGTAAATGTTTCTCAAAATAAAATACACTGTGTTCAAAAGGGAAAAAGCTTTAGTTTTATTACCAAGACATTTTATAACAATATATTTTAGTGCAGTAATTACAATAGTGTGAAACCGTGATATTTTTATCCAAGGTTATCATAATGATGATCAGAATCTTATACAGTACAATACAGGTGTTTTGCAGTACTGGATTGTGTCTTAAAGGGAATCCATTGCGTAAAACATATGCTGGAATAGTTGGTGGTTCATTATGCTGTGGTGACCCCTGACAAATAAGTGACTAACCTGAAGTAAAATGAATGAATGAATGAAATTAAGTCAAGAAGCATTTTAATAAATTTCACAATTCACAAATTACAACCCAAATAAGCAGAACCAATACACTAAAAAACTATGACAAAAATTAATGACAACAAGTTTTATGTTAGTTTAATCAGGTTTCAACTGTTTATTTTTTACTGATAAAAACTTAAAAGAGCCCATATTATGGATTTTTGAAAATGACCTTCCATGCAGTGTGTAACACAGCTCTAAGGGAAGTGAAATGTCCAGCTAAGGCTTAAATCTGAAAGTGCAAAGTGTTTAAAACTATTGATTCATCTATAAAAGAGTCGACTTATCGTTGTTTGAATGAATTCTTTAGCTGTTTCAGCTTGACGTCAACGCGAAACATAAGCCCCGCCCACTAGTTGCGCACGCGGACCACGGGAAAATTGAACTTCCCGGCCCCGCCCACAGACAGGAAGAAAAAGTTGAAGACGGCAAGCACTGTATCGCATTCCGGTTAAATCATGTCCCGTAGACGCTGTGCTCTGAAGTGCGAGGGAAAAGCTGTGTTCTTTTCGCTACCTAAAGATGAAGCTGTGAAGAGTCAGTAATTTAGGTTTATTTTTGGTAAAATACCTGAGAATTATAGCCCCAACATGGTGCTGTGTTCGCGTCATTTCTCTGAAGAGAGCTACACTAATCTACAAGCTTACAACGCGGGATTTGTTGCACGGTTGTTGTTAAAGGATGGATCAATACCCAGTTTATTTGGACCAGCATGTTCTTCCACCGAATCACAACCTGTAAATATGATTGAAATAACTATCATCTTGTTCACTGTAACAAGGTAAATATGGATGTAGTTGTCTGTATTGTGTTTGCTCCGTGCAGCATGTAGCGGTAGCCATTTAGCTTACTGCCTAATGTAACTATTTGTTGGCTTACAATAGTTCATGAAGTGTTAATTATTACTGAATGTTTGTTGTTATGATGAAGAATAAAGCAATATGCTGTTGTACAACTGCAGTGATGTTTTTCAATATGTTCTGGCATTGGGCTGCTGACACGTAAAGGACGTGACGTGGTAGCGTGACGTGGTAACATCACGTAAAGGAGGTGCTTGGGGAAAAAGACTCGCTCAGACGATTCATATGGGAGTCGGTGGGAAAATGAGGTAAAAATAAATAGATATTATAAGACATTGAAAGTGTTTTTTAACCTTGCATACATATCATCCTGTTGTTTGGGACTTCAAAAAGTGAAATTTAACCATTCTCAACCCAACATATGGGCTCTTTAAGATAATATTTGTTATTAATTTTTAAGTTCATTTGATACAACTAAAAAGCAATGTTTTTTTTGTCCCTGAATGCAAATGAAAAGTGCTTTAACATTCTTCAGGTAGGTCCAGCAATGATTTTGTCTTTCGTTATAGATTAATGTTAATGACTACTATCATATTTTAACGACACCATTCTGAACTTAACTAGCTGCGGTCAGAGGCCACATAATCTTTTCTCACGGATCTATTATAACTGTGCAGCAATGTGATTTATGTGCATAAATCATTGAGCCTGTGGCTTTTGGTACATTTCAATGTGGCATATGTGAACATGCACATTGATTGGCTGCTTATACACTGACTGAACAAGCAGTCTGCTGTGTGGAGGTGGATGTATCTGAGCACATCTGTGCGGGTGGTCATGGGGCTCTCAATGGAGCTTCTTTCATGAGCTCAATCCACTGGTGTTTTAACTGTAGAAACGTCATGCTGCTCTACTTCTTCAAGGCCATATTTTTGCTCAAGAATTCCTGGGAGAATAACAGAATATAATGCTGGATGGAGACTGAGAATGGTTTTAGTTTAGAACAAAATGCAATTCCAATTATAAGGGCTTGATGATAATATTTGGTTTGAATACAATAACTTTTATTACTTGTAAATAAATAAACAAGTAAGATAAGAATCTCGCATTTTGGTACTGTTTTGTAAAGGCACACAATTTTAAAATATTTTTTAAATAAATTGGAACAGAGTTATAGATTTTGCTAATTGCATTATCCTAACCCAGGTAGCAAAGAATTCGCCATGAAGCTGGCAAAGAAGGCATTCATCCAGCTCTGGCATACAGAGGCATAGAGGGCTAAACATGGCCTGGGTTTGGCCGAGATGGCACCGTCATTAAAGCAGCATACAAGGCGTGGGCTAGATATAAAATGTAGTATTTGGTTCAGATGTTAAAAAATAGGGTGACACAATGGTGCAGTAGGTAGTGCTGTCGCCTCACAGCAAGAAGGTCACTGGTTAGCTAAATTGTCTGTAGTGTATGTGTGTGAATGAGAATATATGGATGTTTCCCAGAGATGGGTTGCGGCTGGAAGGGCATCCGCTGCGTAATACAAATGCTGGATAAGTTGGCGGTTTATTCCGCTGTGGCGACCCAGGATTAATAAAGGGAATAAGCTTACAAGAAAATGAATGAATGAATGTTAAAAAAAATAAAATGTGGGCCACGTAAATTTGGTCTTTTTTGACCCACATTTAAAATACATTTTAATTATTTTTGATTAAATAAAAAAAATTCTACCAATTAGGTTGTTGTGCCAAAAAAACATGTTCATAACATGCCCAAAGCGCAATGCTTTGTCGGTGTATCAATTTCATTGCAGTCATGACACACCAACATACATGCCCAGCTATGGGTCATTAACTTGGCTGAGACTTGGCCCAGATGCGGTCCATGTTTGGCCCTTGTCTGGAAGCCAGACTTGGTCCAGTCATGTTCTGTAATTCACTGCAGCATGTGGGCCAAGCAAAACCTGATTGAAATGTTATGAAGAATATTCAAATTCAGTCAAATCAGCAATTTTAACAAAAACCTAATAAGAATGACTCAATTGGTGTATGACATCATTAGCATGGTGACACAAGACAATGTCCGTGTCTCTATATAGAAATATGTTTTGTGTTTTATTAGGCTGCACAGACTGCCTTATAACATCACACATGTCTCTCATCAGCAATTGCTTCAAGACCACAACTTCCCTGATTCCACACTCAGTCACGCCATCAGCAAACTATGCCTTTTGTGTCATTAATGTGTGCCCTCTTGTAGTGAAAATGACATGATGCGTCTTTTTTAATAGTGATAAAAACCGTAATATATAAAATAAGCAAAAATATAGACAGATAAACAAATATGCTCAGCATATGTGAAGTTTCACAAACTAATTTCAAGAGGAGCACGTGATATGATTGATCGCAGCTGGTCTCTCATGTGTAATCATTAGTAAGCCAATCAGATCTTTCCAACCTCACTATAAATAACCTGACTAACATTACTCCCTCATCTTAGTTTTATGAAGAATCCCGAGAACTACCTGATCTCTTGACCAGGCGGGAGCCCTGGGCTCAATTATCTCCGAGCTCACGGTTCTCTCTCGGGACAGCATGCCAAACCTGCTATTACTAGCAAGCAATATCTAAGTGTGAACTTTTGAATGATACTTTTGTTAGTGCTAAAAGTGAAGCACCTAAACTTTGTATTTTATAACGTTTGACCCAATACTGGGTTGTGGCTGGAAGGGCTTCCACTGCATAAAACATATGCTGGAATAGTTGGTGGTTCATTCCACTGTGACGACCTCTGAAATAGAGCAATTGACCAACTCTGGTCTACTAATAATAATTCAAAACAAACAAAACCAACCAAACAAACACGGACATTAATAACAAAAAGATAAATAAACAAACAGTATAATGAACAAACTAAATTGCTAAATCAAATAAAAGGAAAAAATAAAATAAATAAAAGTGTGAGAGTAATATATTATAAATAAATCCGAGAATCTGTTTGCTTCTGGGTTTCATTGTCCGGTGCAGATGCGATGAAGAGGTATTTTATGAAGCAGCTCAAGAAGGCCAGTCATCAGTAACACCCTCAAACACTGTCCTACACATGTTCAAACACAAAAAAGACAACCATTGCTTTGAATCTAATAGATTATGGACACCACAAAGGTCTTCAAGTGTTTTAGAAGATCAATGCACAGATTCAGTGCACACCACATCATCTGGCAGGTGACTGCGCTCTTGCTTACCAATCTCTTTACATCAAACCAACCACATATCCACAAGGACAGTTCATTAAATCCTCGAACCATCAGAATAACATTTCCTTGTGAGGCCACACGGCAACACTGTTTCTCATAGGTAGTCCTGTCATCTCTGTTCCTGAGGTATGGGGACTGTGGCGCCAGGGGGCCGGCAGTGTGTTGTGATGGATCGTATAGACACTGGAGTAATGCTGCGTTAGTGCCTCACCCGTTCCTGAAACCTCTATTCCACTACACACCTCCTGCTAAACCACACTGGTAGAGTATAAAGACTCCCAGGAGAGCCATCCATAATGGCGTACAGCACACCCACCCACATGCGCATCCAGTTATCCAAGCTCTCACACACGCGCGTACGCACACACACTGAGAGGTATAATCCATGGGGGATATTTAACACACGGAAGCTCAGGCAAAACAAAGAGCAGGAGAGGGAAAACAAACAGGAGAGGAAAATGAGGGAGGATAAATGGCCATGAATCAGTGGGAGAGAAGACAAACAGAGTGATGGCACATGGAAACACAGTAAAAACACTGGAGACTGGAAAAGTAAATAAAAAAATGGATTTTATGTGGTGTTTGAAGTATGCTTTCAATTACAGCAATACTGCTGAAAATATTGCTAAACATTAACTGTAAACACTAAATACAATACATGAAATAAAATTTGAGTTATTGAGAGTATATACAGTATCCGGCCACTTTATTAGGTATACCTTCCTAGCAGGGGCGCCGCTAAGGGGGGGAAAGTTAGGACGATTCTAAGGGCCCATGCACTCTAGGGGTCCACAGAGATCTGCTTTATAATTAATAACAGTACTATAATGTAATATAAATTATGATTTTTTTTCTAAATTACAAGTAAAACTATTTATTAGAAATAAAAAATAAAAATACGATATGGTTCAGTTCGTCAGTAGCGGAAAGAGAGTTGATGCTTTGAGTGAGATTGTCAGGTAAACTGTCAAAGCAGCGATGTCCTCGAGGTTAACATCAGCTGCGTCCCAAATCGCATACTTATGCACTATTCTACGCCATTTTGTAGTATAAATAGTGTAAGTAGTGCGTTCACACTGAAAACTCTAACAATAATAAGCGCACTTTAATTACCCGGATGATGCACTCATCATCATTTATGGGTCTCGGCTTATTTATGGGTCTCATTGTAATATAATTTAGTGTCTTATTGATTTTTGTCACTGTTCCAGTGTATTGCACATTGCATGAGACAATACAGTATTGCCGTACAGTTATTTAAATAGCTTCACATTGGTGTTTTGTTTGTTTAGAAATGAAAGATTTTCAGTGAATATTTGATTACTGCTCCTGTTATTGTACTACATTTACATTTGAACAATAAATCATCTGCTAGCTACAGTCATGGCCGTTCTCTTACTAAATAAGTAGTGGACAAAATCAATAATAAAATGGTCAGTATAACTACATTGCGGACAAAATGTTTGGATCACTAGCTTGGTAGTAGAGGGCCCATCCTCATTTTTTTTCATGGGGCCCAAAATTGCTAGCGGCGCCCCTGCTTCCTAGAACCAGGTTGGACCCCCTTTTTCTTTCAGAATTGCCTTAATCCTCCATGGCATAGATTCAACAAGGTGCTGGAAATATTCCTCAGAGAATTTGGTCCATATTGACATGACAGGGTCAAGCAGTTGCTACAGATTCGCGAACCTACCATTCCACCACATGCCAAAGGTGCTCTATTGGATTGAGATCTGGTGACTGTGGAGGTCTTTCATGGTCAAGAAACCAGTCTGAGATGATTCATACCCATTGACATGGCGCGTTATCCTGCTGGAAGTAGCCATCAGAACATGGGTACACTGTGGTCATAAAGGGATGGACATGGTCAGCAACAATACTCAGGTAGGCTGTGACGTTGACATGATGCTCAATGGGGCCAATCTGTGCCAAGAAAATATCCCCCACACCATTAGTCCACCACCAGCAGCCTGAACCACTAATACAAGGGAGGATGGATGATGATGACAAATTCTGACCCTACCATCCGAATGTTGCAGCAGAAATCGAGACTCATCAGACCAAGCAACGTTTTTCCAGTCTTCTATTGTCTAATTTTGGTGAGCCTGTGCGAATTTACCTGTTCTTAGCTGACAGGAGTGGCACCCAGTGTGGTCTTCTGCGGCTGTTCTGCATACCTCAGCTCTTCTGCATACCTCAGTTGTAACGAGTGGTTATTTGAGTTACTGTTGCCTTTTATCAGCTCAAACCAATCTGACCATGCTCCTCTGACCTCTTGCATCAACAAGGCATTTGCCTCCACAGAACTGCCGCTCACTGGATATTTTGCAATTAGTTTTAGTCATAAACAAAAAAAGTCATACTCAAATTAACATTCCTGTTAACTAAATTCTTAAGATTTCCTCATTAAAATTAATTTAATAATTGTAACATTGTGTATTGTCATTAACAGAAAGCACATTACCCAAATTAGCATCCTGTTTAATTAATTTCTGAAGACTGAATATTTCAAACTTCCTGAATATTCTTAAATTGTATTAACATTAATAGATTAGTTGTGTTGAAAAGTTTTAGACAGTGCAGGGATTTGCCATCATCCCCCAAATTAATTCCAGTTTTCTTTACACACAGCAAATTCTGACATTTTCACACCCTCTTTTGATTGCCAGGATATAATCAGCTCTGAAAATCGAATATTTTTATACAATCAACTACAGCCGTGACAACCAAATTACTTGTACATAATATAAAACTGTGTTATCTTTAAAGACATATTCAAAATTTAGTTTACAGTTAAACATTTTTCCGTTGATTTACTGTAAAAAAAAAAATTATGTGAATTTTTTTTTTAAAAAGAATCTTTAAACACAATAGTGGAAAAGCAAGCCCACTTTCTCCCACCTAAATTATAGACTGTTAAGAGCCATGTACTGTATAATCACTGCATAATCAAGTCTTGCTAGCTTCTACTCATTTCATCCCTGTGACAAGAGTGATACAGGAGTGAGTGAGACTGGAGATCCAACACATTCATTTCCAAATATGCATATTAATTCAAAGTCTTCACTATATTTTCCTACTAGATATAGTTATAAATCACTAATTATTAAATACTGGAGAAGTATGTTGTTGATCACCAGTTAACTTTGATTAAATGTGAAGCTTTACAATAACGTAAAAGAGGTAGTTTTAAATATTTTCAATAAGCATATTGTCAAGATAATGATATTTTCAATATCTTGCATGTCGTGGGCCAAATTAGCATGTAAAAATGCTTGTGTGAAAATAAATAGCATATTAAAAGAGCCAATCTTCATGCTGTTTTACAGTATAATTATCTAAAATATTATGAAGTATGGGTAACACGGTGGCGCAGTAGGTAGTGTTGTCGCCTCACAGCAAGAAGGTCGCTGGTTCGAGCCTCGGCTGGGTCAGTTGGCATTTCTGTGTGAAGTTTGCATGTTCTCCCCGTGTTCGCGTGGGTTTCCTCCGGGTGCTCCGGTTTCCAAAGATATGTGCTACAGGTGAATTGGGTAAGCTAAATTGTCCAGAGTGTGATAGTGAATGAGTGTGTATGAATGTTTTCCAGAGATGGGTTGCAGCTGGAGGGGCATCCGCTGTGTAAAACAAATGCTGGATAAGTTGGCGGTTCATTCCGCTGTGGCGACGCTGGATTAATAAAGGGACTAAGCTGAAAAGAAAATGAATGAATGAATGAATTATGAAGTACCAATGATAAGAATGTCATGCATGTTCATTATCATGACATAACATTATTGAATATCTAGTCATCACATAAACGCACATTGTGGCTTCATTTTAATGATTAAAACGGCTCCCTAATATCCGCTGCATAATTCATGGGTTTATTTCAGAAAGGTTCATCTCAAAGCCCTTAAGCACACCATCTCCTGCATTAGCATCTATATGACGTGGCAAACTTAATATTCCCTCAGACCTGAACGTACCCGCATAGCATGGCAGACACCAAAGAGCACAGCTCCACTCGCCCGATCCTTTTGCCTCTGGCTGGCATATCAAAGAGATGCCCGTACGAGCAGGTTAACTCAGAAATGGGCTTTTTACCAGGCAGCGCTTAACCTTAGTAATGAAGGCCGTCTCTTCAGTAGGCACAGGTGGAGTTGGACCTGTGGCAGCTCATTAGAGACACACTGTACATCTTGCACAGAGGACCAGGACTCTGATTTCCCCTGAGGAGCCCACCGGGACCCTTTGATGGCAGTAACAGTTACCTCCTTTTTTATTCTCTCTGGATCCCTTTCTCATTTTGTCTTTGATTTATTGTGTGACTGCGGGCGATCCGTTGCGATTTGATAATAAGAGCGTGACGTTATGGATTCTCTCTGGCTATCAGGGTACAGGTGAACAGCCTGAAGCGCATATTTGGGCACACAATTGGCTTCCTTAAACAGAGCAGTCTTTTATGGATTAGATCGAGGGCAGCATGTTGCGAAGGAACATTTTCATAAAAAAATACAATCAGAAGACCTTTGAATGGTATTAACATGGCAACAGCAAGTTGTGAGTTTCAAATAGATTCTGAAAACAATAGTTTATCATCTTCCAGTAAAGTACGAAAATGTTCATGTGTATTATGTATTCAGTCTAAGGCTTTTGCAAGAATTTGACAACTAGACTACAGGACCTGTTTTTTTTTACAAAGTTACAAGATCAACTAGAGGCCTTGCATGCATACAGTAATACAGTGTTTAGTGTTATACTGATCCCTATGAAAGGGGGTAACTTTGACCACACTGTTGTCTGTAATTCATTCATTAATTTTCCTTCAGCGTAGTCCCAGTACTGGGAAACATCCATAAACACTCATTAACACACATACCCTACGGACAATTTAGTTTATTAAATTCACCTTCTGTATTGTGCATGTCTTTGAACTGTAGCGGAAACTGGAGCACCCGGAGAAAACCCATGCGTACTTGGGGAGAACATGCAAACTCTACATAGAAATGCCAACTGACCCAGCTGGGACTTGAACTAGCGACCTTCTTGCTGTGAAGCGACAGTGCTAAGCACTGAACCACCATGTCACCTTTGTCTGTAATATTAAAACAAAAATAGAAAACAAAAAGATATATTATCTGAAGTCAATTCTTGCTGCTGTTATCATTAATAATAAATTATAAAGATGTATCTAGTGCTGCAGATATTTGCATGTACTGTGCTGTATTATATTGTACAGTATATACTCTATTATACAGTACACATTTATATACTGCATATACTGTTTAAGTACAGCAAATCAAATCAAAATCAAATCACTTTTATTGTCACATCATCAGCAGCACGTGTGCTAT
>CAIGQQ010032164.1:5709541-5731791 GCA_903798035.1 Danio albolineatus
GGGGCTAATAATTCTGACTTCAACTGTATATTCAAATTAATAGAAATAAATAAAGTCGTCTATGTTCTTTTTTTTCCCTGTTTAGAATAAAACTGAGCCTTTAATAGTCATTTATAGGGGATTTATAAAGCATGAATAGTCCTCACTTTAGATTAGGTCACAAAACTGGATGAAGTTGAGTTAATAAAACATTTATTAACATTAAAATTAACTATTGGTATATGCCTGAATAATAAGAATTATAAATGTTGATTTTAATAGTTTATTAATCGTTTACAAACTCATTATGGATGATCGTTAAAAACCACCAACTACTCTTAAATAACTGGTTTGTAAATAATGCGATACTTAATTTAGTAATGAAAAATTAATCCTTAACCAATTATGAAAGTACAATTATTAAGCACATTATAAACGTACTCATAAGTCAAGATTAGAGCATTTGTAGCGGCAGGTATAAACTGCTTACTAACGTTTATTAATGTAGTGTTAATGCTTAACAGATAATAAATTCACTACTTGCTATTGCTTAATAGATGATTCATAGCGTGTAGTTATTATAAAGTGTTACCGAGTTTTTGTTTAACTTATAATATATACATTTTATTATTTCACTTCATACATTTTTTGTGTATATATGTACTGTATGAGATAAGGAAAGAATTTATTCATTCATTTTTATTTATTATAGCATGCAGTTTTGAAAATTATGTCTGCTGAATGAAGCCAACAGTCAAATTTCACTTTGTTCACTCTTTGTTTCTGAAAATACCTTTGTAAAATACCCCCTAGCACTTACCAAATTAAATTCATTTTAGATTTTATACAAGTCTGCTGTTCATTTGTGTGTTGAAATGGGTTGTAAGTTAATCATCGTGTAGCTTAAACCCCCTTTTCTAGTCTAAGGGAAACTCTATAAGCCATTGCTTTTGAAGGACAGCTTGGCTGCTGGGGTTTTCATAGCTACCGAGCAACACTCACCTAATTACAGAGCTTGTCTTGGCCAAATGCTCCAATATGGCACAATAAATGTCCAACTGCTTTTGTGACATTCTGTCATAACAGTTGGTTCACCGATGACTGCAGGTTGAACTGGATAGCAAGCTCTGTAGAGCAGATCAATGAGTCCCCATATGGCATTTTTGTACTTTCTTTTTTGGCCATATCCACCTTTTTCCCTATGCTCCATGATTCCGTGTAATGTAATGAAATGTTTTAAAGGATCTGGGTACAGTGAGATGCTGTTTAATCATCAAGAATTAAAAGGCACTGAAAAAAACATTATATGGATTTACTACAATTTTTTAAGGTAAGTGGTGGCAAACAATTTATATTGGCAGAATTTAAACAAAGTTTAAAAAAAAAAAAGTTAAACGTTGTTTGTTTAAATTTAACCCATATAAATTGTTTGCAACCACTTCTTAAAAAATAGTAAATCCAGTGAATAATTTCTTTTCAGTATATTATAACTTACAAATGACTTTGAGCAGCCAGTTAACTCAAAAAACAGACACATGTTACTATATATATGGGTATTAGAGACATACAACATTACTGTACATTAGGAAATACAAAGAGAAAATAATCTGGAGAAACAGAACACTGAAGTCAGATGATATTATGATTTCTAGCCACATATATTATTGTAATAGCATTGTCACATTGCAAAAAAGAAAAACAAGTTTGAAGTTGTTTTCAATGACGGACAGTAATAAAACACAAAGACAAATGGTTTTCACAGTTTTCACTATGAAGATGGATTATTTGTAGCACAGTCTTAAGATTCAAAGTTATTTATTTCAGTTTTGTCAAACCATAAATGCAACCCATAATAAATGCAGTAAGTGTAGTAGTCACGTGTGAAAAATGGTGGAGAGGTTGTGTACATTGCAAAGTACATGTTATTGATAACTAGTTGCAGCCTGATGTTGATGTATGCATTTAATATCTCAACTCTTGTCATGGTGTTTTTTCAGTCCAGACAATTTACGAGAGCGTGTCATGTAGAAGAGCGCTTACCCAGCGAGCCGAGAGCAGGGGTGTTGTGTTTTATGTGTGTGTTGTTCATGTACACACTGTAGTGAGTGCTTGCGTCTGGGTGGGTGTCTCATCATTGTTTTGCCCACACATCTTCTCAGACAGACAGACGGCCCAGTGCAGCGCGGACATTTTTGACAGACTCATAAATACGGGCTCAGGGAAACGCCAGCAAACTCAATTTGTTTTCTGAGCAGAAACCTTCAAACCACCTTTCGCTGTCACCACGCTGAGAGGGATTATGAGTTTCCTTCAGCATCGCCTCCCTCAGCCCTGCGTCTGCATCCACTGATATGTGATCAGGTTTCTTTACCAGGTATCCGTGCCAGAAATGCTGTTTTCCTGAGTCAGTGTGCATAATTTATGTGGATCTGTGGCAGAAGTGAAAGTGGATGCTGCATTTTAATGTTATTGTATTAAATGAACTGTAGGAATATAGGCGATGCAACAATCAGTTATTTTGATAATCAATTAAATTAATGACTACAAGAATGATTTATTGACTGCTGATTATTTATTAACTTGATTATTCCAGATTAATTTATTGTTTGCAGGGTTCATACGTTCATGAAAAACCTGGAATTTTGACATGGTATTTTCTAGGCCAGGAGAAGTTTTGGAAAAACTGAAAAACCCACAAAGTATTGGTAAAGTCATGGAAATTCAAGAGTTCACACTAAGCTGATGATTGATTATAAAGTTTGTTTGACATGCTGTCCTTGGAGAGAGCCCTGGGCTCATAAAATCCTCAAGCCCGGGGCTCCCTCCCGTTTGAACGGCGAGAGGGGAGTTTGAGCTCTGGTAGATCTTGTGAACTCCTGGGGGTAAACCCACATGATCACGGGGAGAACGTGTAAACTCTGCACAGAAACGTCAGCAGGCTTGGTAAGGACCAGAACCAGTGACGTTCTTGCTGTGAGGCAGCAGTGCTAACCACTGGGCCACCGTGCCACCCATCTAGGAAAGGAGGAGGAGTAGTGGTGGAAGGGGGGATTCTTTGGGGGGATGACTGTGATATGGAACTAAGGGTATTTATGGTGGCTTAATAGAATTAAGATTGGAAAACAGAACCTAGATTGGGCAATAGTCAAACAACATAATAGTCCAGTGTCATTAAGGAGCGCTAAACTTTCAAATGTAATTTACGATTCATTGATATTCCTTACGTTTCATTGATATTGGTGCCCTCACACAGGATCTCCACAAGTGAGAGTAATGGAATAAAACTTTTCCCTGAAATGAAGCAGAATGATGTGCAGATTGAGCTATGCTTATTTGTTCTGATAATGCATTATTTCTTAGTACCAATTTCCAATAATTTTTTGTTCGGCGCCAATGGTGTAGTGCTTCGTGTGTTGACACATGGCATTTTGGTGTTCACAGCAACCCGAGTTCGATTCCTGCCTCTAGGTCCTACGCTGATCCTTCCCTCTCTCCTCTCCCCATGCTTTCCTGTCTATACGCTATGGGGTTGTATCAATTAAAGGTGAAAAAAAATTCACCTTTGTGAGTACACAAGAAAAAACAAAAAAGGAAATAAGGATTATGTTTTGTTTTTTTTCACTCAACTTCAGACATTCCAGTTCTGCTGACAAAAAAAAAAAATGTGTTACAGCCAGTGTTGAGTGTAACGCGTTACATTCATTCATTCATTCATTTTCTTTTCGGCTTAGTCCCTTTATTAATCTGGGGTCGCCACAGCGGAATGAACCGCCAACTTATCCAGCATTTGTTTTACGCAGCGGATGCCCTTCCAGCCACAACCCATCTCTGGGAAACACATCCATACATTGTCATTCACACACATACACTACGGACAATTTAGCTTACCCAATTCACCTGTACCGCATGTCTTTGGACTGTGGGGGAAACCGGAGCACCCGGAGGAAACCCACGCAACCACGGGGAGAACATGCAAACTCCACACAGAAATGCCAACTGGCCTAGCCGGGGATCGAACCAGCGACCTTCTTGCTGTGAGGCGAATGTGCTAACCACTCGGCCACCGTGGCGCCCCAACGCGTTACAAAGTACTGTAATTAAATTACTTTTCCACTGAAAAAGTAGAGTAACTGATTACTGTTCATTTTTAGGTATTTTAATCACAGTTACTTATAATGTACTTGCGTTACATTGTAAAATAAAATAAACTCGCTGAATAATCTTATACAATTTTATTAATTTATCTTCTAATGGTAAAAGTAAACTCTGCCGCTTTAAAATCATCGTAGTGCAGGTGCACGTGATAGCGCCGCGCGCCAGTTTGCTGCTAGTCATAGTCTAAAGCGGAAGAGTCGGCTGAAGCGAGTGGCTGTTTTACGAAATGGAAATATTCCCATTACTTTTCAACACTTTTCACTTGTCAACAGCACGAGTAATCTACTAAAGCACCTGACACGGCAGCACAGACGAACACTTCTGAGTGATCCTTGTTCATCAGAGTAGCTATGTTTCCATCCAAAAATGCGATTGAACCAACGAGTCAAAGCGAGCAAAATCGTCATTTCCTGATTAACTGGCGCCAAATATCAACAGTAAAAACGTAGTTTGCTGCAGTAGGAGAAGCTGCGTCTGACTTTTTCTTACTTTAATAAATGACCTGCTCCTCAGGAGGCAATCCTGACCCGCAGTGAGCGCGCGGTGGCGTTTGAAAGTGTCAGATGCGGAGCACAGACGCTCTTGATTCAGGAGGTCATTAATAATATAATAACACTATATATAATAATACAATAACTACTGAAACGGTGAGGCGCTTTAGAATGACCAAAACAACATTTCAGATGTTTTACGTGTTCAGCCTGCTGGTTTGTCCATTCACACACATTTCATCATCACATGATCTCTTATAACAAAATTACACGACCTTTATTTAATGCGGATGCTGGAATTTATGCAGTAAAAGTGTTTTCATCGCAGTTTATGTGCATCTTTTCTTATCGAATAACAGTTTATTCTACTCAGTTATGCGCATACATTTTTTTATGCGCATTTTCAAAATGTATGCTCATCATGGCGTTTCCATCAACCGTTTTTTTATGCGCATATCCAAAATGCAAATAAAAATTGCTGGATGGAAACATAACACCGAGGCAACTTCTGCTAAGCAGGCAAAATCTTTTAGGTGCATTTTAAACAAAATACCTGTCTCTGGCAAAAAAGCAGCACTGCCTGATCGATAGATATGCTGAATAATATTTTTTTTGCTATTCAGGAATTGTGTTCCTAAAGGTTACATTGCATACTAAAAATTATTATGTATGTAATTATTATAGATTTTTTAAATAGAATATAATAAAGATGATTCAGAAAACTAAAAGGCTAAACTATTTCATGTTTGACTCAAATGTTTTATCTAAGTATTTATTATTTGTCCAAGGTTTATGGGGATTTCAAAAAGTATTTAGTTAAGTTACTTATTGAGTAATTAAGTTACTTTTCAGACACAGTAATTAGATAAGTATTTTAAATACAATATTGATTAAGTAATTAGTAATTAGTAATTCATTACTATTTTAAAGTAACTTACCCAACACTGGTTACAGTGTAGTTCACCTCTCCAGAAAACGAATTGTTTTATGTTAACCCAACTAAATGTTTTTTGTTTTACTGACAAATAATTTTATGTCAGTGCAGCTGATGTTTTCAGAAGTTAAGTGAACAAAAAAAAGCAAAAGAAAGTAAGTATTATGTTTTTGTTGTTGTTGTTGTACTGGCTTAAAGAGCCCATATTATGGATTTTTGAAAATGACCTTCCATGCAGTGTGTTACACAGCTCTAAGTAAAGTGAAATGTCCAGCTAAGGCTTAAATCTGAAAGTGCAAAGTGTTTAAAACGATTGATTCATATATAAAAGAGTCGACTCATTGTTGTTTAAATGAATCGTTATTAGAACGAGTCTTTAGCCGTTTCGGCTTGACGTCAACGCGAAACATAATAGTTGCGCGCGCAGACCCGGGAATTTTGAACTGCCCGGCCCCGCCCACAGACATGAAGGAAAAGTGGAAGACAACAAGCACTGTATTGCAGTAAGTGTTGTAGCATAACCAGCGGGACAGCAGTGACGTGTGATCTGAGTAATATCTAAGTAAATCTTTATACTGTTTGATGGCAGTATAAAGATTTAGAGAGAAGTTATTGACAGCTTCGGTTGTATTGGTTTTCGCGTTTTGCTCTTTGTAGACGGTCCCTAAGGACCGGTCTCTCTGCCGCCTGCACAGAGTTTAATATAATGCGTCCCGCGCGTAGGCAAAGCTCATTTTTAGGAAAATAAGGTTGTAGGTGATTGTATACATTGCGACGGTTGAAAAGAGGTGCTATTTGTGTAGGAACAATGTTTCGGTCATGAGTTATTGATCCAGAAAACAAAACTGCTGCTAACTTTACTAAACTTATCGGCATTCCGGTTAAATCATGTCCCGCAGACGCTATGCTCTGAAGTGCGAGGGAAAAGCTGTGTTATTTTCCCTACCTGGAAACCTCTTTTCCCTACCTGGAGTGGTTGAGGTTTTTTTCGTAAAATACCTGAGAATTACATCCCCAACACGGTGCTGTGTTCACGTCATCTCTCTGAAGAGAGCTACACCAATCTACCAGCTTACGACGCGGGATTTGTTGCACGGTTGTTGTTAAAGGATGGATCAACACCCAGTTTATTTGGACCTGCATGTTCTTCCAGTCTTGTTGACCGTAACAAGGTAAATATGGATGTAGTTGTCTGTATTGCGTTTGCTCCGTGCAGCATGTAGCGGTAGCCATTTAGCTTACTGCCGAATGAAACTATTTGTTGGCTTACAATAGTCCATGAAGTGTTAATTATTACTGAATGTTTGTTGTTATGATGAAGAATTTAGCAATACGCTGTTGTACAAAAGCAGTGATTTGTTTTCAATATGTTCTGGCATTGGGCTTCTGACACGTAAAGGACATGACGTGGTGACGTGACGTGGTAGCGTCACGGAAAGGAGGTGCTTGGGGAAAAAGACTCGCTCAGACGATTCATATGGGAGTCGGTGGGAAAATGAGGTAAAAATAAATAGATATTATAAGACATCGAAAGTGTTTTTTAACCTTGCATACATATCATCCTGTTGTTTGGGACTTCAAAAAGTGAAATTTAACCGTTCTCAACCCACCATATGGGCTCTTTAATGTTTACAGTGTGTAATTCCATAGGTTATTGCGAATGATTGTCAGAAACACAATTTAACCAAAGAAATTAAAAGTCAAATAGTAAAAACGCATGTTAATTTTGAATTTTGAAACAGTACTGCAATGTTTATTCAACAAATTTAAAGCCATTTGGAAAAATCTATTTGTGGTGGCTAGTTTTTATATTAAAGCAGCCAGCCACAAATACTTCAATGTAGGAGTGAGGAACTGCATTCTGTACAAAGAAAGGTAACAAGATTGCTGAATGTCTGCAGTGCTGAATTGTTGAGTTTGTGTGAACATCTACATCACTATTATCAGGGCCATTCTTAACTACTGTTTTTTATATGTAAAGATATTTGTTTATTGCTGTACATCTTGTGTGTATTAAGCAATGTGTAGGCATTTGAATCTGCTTAGGTATGTTGCATAACAAACGCAATCTGCGCTGAACTTTAGACCTGTTTTTAGTTGGTTAATTGCGCAGTCTATTTCAGTTCTTTAAAATAGCAACTCACCAACAATGTGCCTTAACACACCTCCTTTTTAGACCGGCACACCCATGAGTCTACAAAGTGGTGCAAATGGATTAGCTATTTAAACAACGTGGTGCAAAACGTGAAAATTAGGGTTGCGCTGGTCTGAAAATAACAACAAATCACGCCAAAACACTCGTGTACAAAAACACTTCAGTGGGCATGCACCCATAGAATTCTGTGGTAATTGCATTAACATTACTAGCAATATATGTAAAAATAAAAATTCTAATAAAATATTTAAAATCAAATTGATTCAATTTTAAGCTATTTGACAAGAAAAAAAATTGTTCTTACTTTTTGAACATTTACTTACTAAACCATGTAACATTGTATCAAACAGTATAAATTAGATAATAAAAAGAAGAGGTTCCTTGCCAAGCAATCGTATTTAGAAATCCTCATCCTTAATTTACATAAAAAACAAACAAAAAAACCCAAAACAACATATGCTAGAATATTTGGTGGTTCATTCCGCCGTGGCAACCCCTGATAAAAGGGAATTAGCCTAAAAAAAAGAAAAATAATTAGTTTTTAAAAAGTACTCTATAGTGAATGTGTCCTTGTCACTACCTACAACATTATTTCAACCAAAACATTTTTAGTAAACAAATAGACTTTGGTTGTATACAGTGTCAAATGGCATTCACATTAATCTCTAAAGTCCTGCCATCACAACCACCTCCAAAGCCTAAAAAACACTGACACAAGCAGTGTAAATATCTGAAATGTGCAAAGACATCCAATGCGCGCACACACACATAAGCCAGCCCTTGCGTTTTGCTGTCAAAGCAGCCATGTGTATCAGTGATGCTTCTCCTCCAGCATTTGCATTGAGAGTGTGTGATTTAACTCTCCTCAGGGTCTCAGCTCTGTTGTTACATAACCTCAGCCAAACAGATTTAGGAGCATCTGACTGAACGCACACGTTTTTCACCCCTGAAGCCCATTTGAAATTCAGACGAGCCGGAGCGCAGTCGATAGAAGAGGAGAAAGGCTAAGCAGCGCTTGAATGAGTCACATCACGCTGGGGGAAGCAGATCCGTATAAGCCTGCCATTTCAGCGGTTATTCACAAAATTCCCTGGTGTAGGAAAACTGACGTGAGGTGTAGGAAACACTAGGCAAACAGCTCAAGACTCCTCCTTAATCTAGACCATTTTTATGCTACATATTCACACACTACATTCATTTTCTTTACAGCTTAGTCCCTTTATTAATCAGGGGTCGCCACAGCAGAATGAACCACCACCGCATGTCTTTGGACTGTAAGGGAAACAGGAGCACCCGGAGGAAATCCATGCGTACACGGGGAGAACATGCAAACTCCACATAGAAATGCTAACTGACCCAGCCGGGGCTCGAAGCAGCGACCTTCTTGCTGTGAAGCCATTTGTACTACCCACTGCGCCACCATGCTGCCCGAATACACTACAATGACACGTTAACAAAAATATGAAATAAGGTAAACAATTTACAAGCATTAACTTAGATCAAAAATAATAATAAGTTGTTTAAATGCTGCAGTGAACTGACACCACACATACAATGGACAGTAAAATGTATTAAATGGACATTCATTTTGAGAGATGTGAGATGAGCCCCGGGCTTAAGGATATTCTGAGCTCAGGGCTCTCGGACAGCATGCCAAATACGCTTTATTATCAATCATCAGATAAGTGTGAACTCTTGAAACGCAATAACTATATAATAGTGTTTATAGTTCAGCCGAGTAATGCTGTATTCACACCAGACGTGGCAAGCGCGGCAAAATCGCGCTATTCGTGCGTAAATAGACGCGTAAACATTTGAGTTTACTTGCTTCATTCGTGCGTACAAATCCGTTTAATTCGCGCGTCAAATTGACTTGAGAAAAGATGCGGATTCGTGTGATGAGCAGGGCTTCTGTCTATGGCTTGGGGACTGTAGCTTTATTGCTAAATGGCTAACAGGGGTTTTAGAGAGAGAATAATTGTGTTTATGTGCTTTATGAACACTGAAAAACAGCGTAGATTCGTTTGGAGCTGTATCTGAGTCCACTAGATTATTTCAGAGGTGCACCGAGCTCTGTGAGCTCATAAACTCCTCCAGAAACTGAACCTGGATAATGGAAACTTTCAGCGGTGCTTCTGACTGAGCCGAGCCCAGTGTGATGAACTGTTGTCGGTGTCGGCAGGAGAATTTTCCCCCGAGACAGCAACAACAAGCGCTACGTCATAATCACACCCCCACAAGAGCAAGCTCCTGATTGGTTAACGCGGCGCGAAAGTCCGCTGAAGTTCAGATTTTGAAACTGGAACGTTTCGTGCGAATTGTGCGTTAAGCGCGTCAAACGCTCATAAAATATATTGTGTCTGGGTAAAAAAATACATTATGTTTTATTTTATTAAACATTTAATATGTTTTGGAGCAGTAAACATGTTAAGCTAAATATTAAAAATGAATCATTGACTTCTGCTGTCTTCATTTGTTTCAAAAACACAGATTTCTTTACAATTTAAAACGGCTTCTGGAGATACTGTTGTCCTAAAAAAAAAAGTAAATAAAAAGTCTTACTCATACCTTAGGAACGGTATAACAGAAATTTTTGGCGGTTTTAAAACCTTGACTTTTCCAAACCGCGGTATACCTTGAAAACGGTTATCGTCCCATGCCTAATAGTCATTTCACTTTACCTCAGGACGCATCAATGCTATTTTGTAGGTCTATTGGAGACCTTCATAAATGTCCTAGCAAATCTCATAAATGCTCGGAGACATACTTGTTACATAAATGCACTAAATTGCACTTCAGCAGTGTTTATTTGAGAGCATACCAAAAAATCTGAGCTTAAATAACGTATATTTCACGGCGTGCAAGAAGTTTTGTGCATGAACAGAGGAAATCGGTGCGCAAGCAAAGAGATTCGTATGCTTGTATTACATGAATGCAATCTAAATTTGTCATTGAAATATTGCCATAGGTAGCTGGAAGACCTGTGATCTGTGCCTGCCGCCACAGCTGGAAAAAATCCTAGAGGAAACACTGAAATATATTTTTAAAAATTCAATAAATCTTTAACCTTTAATCAATTCATAACCAATATGCCACTGCATAATCGGGATGTTGAAATGTCGGGTTAACCATCACATATAATCATCTTACTTTTATCTAAGGTGCCGACACAAAAACACATTCAACAATATATGAATTACTAGCTGTAAAGAGACATTTTACTCACAGTGCACCCTAAAATGTCCAATGGTAGAGAGTATTTACAATATATACAAGTGCTCAAACCATCAAAAAACAACTGATAAGCAAAAATAAACAACCAAATAATAACAACTATATACACAAACAAGTATGCTCAATATGGACTGGAAAATTTGCTCACAGTTCAACACTAGCACACTTATTGACTTGGTAAACAAGCATTGGATGTGGGTCTGACTTTACATTTTTATAGTCCAGGCAATGATAATGTTGTTTACATCTCATGCGCTTTTTTCCATTTATTTATGCTATCACATTATATCATGGGACTTCAACAGTGGTTGAAAAGCTTGGCAATGACTTTTATTGCCATTTTATACAGTTTGAAAAAACTAATTGTCTGGGTTGTTTATGCACTGTACATTACATCACAAGAACCGCCTAATGGAATACAGGCTCATTGGAAATACTTGCTTCTGATGGCAGTTTTTTAGGTAAAAATGAATGTTATAGGGAATTATGATACCAACATCTTTTCTTTCTCTCACACTAATGCTATTTACAGGAACAAATTACCAAATATTAAAGATTAGTTTTTCCTGCAGTTCTTTACACAATACTAAATAAATACCACAAAACAACTCAACAGCGTGTATGATTTGTAATCTAATAAATTTGCCTCATCTGTTTATTTCTATGTGCACAACTTATCTGGCATGGCCAGTTTACTCAGTAGTTTACTTTGTACAGTGTTATACTTGTAAAACTATGTGGCTTTGGTGTAGTTTTGAAAGCACTATTGGTTGGTTTGCTCATTGGTTCACACTGATACTACAAGTCCTGCTCATGGACGGGTACAAGAAGGATGTGTTTTCTGAAAGGCACAACACATGTAACTCATTCATTTCAGATTCGCAAAAATGTAGACAGGGCCCTCTAGTCCAGGGGTCATCAAACTTGTTCCTGCAGGGCCGGTGTCCAGCAGATTTTAGCTCCACTAAATCAACTCGTACTCCACTAATCAAACACACCTGAAGAAGCTAATTAAGGTCTTACTAGGTATACTTGAAACATCCAGGCATGTGTGTTGAGGCAAGTTGGAGCTAAACCCTGCGTGGACACTGGCCCTGCAGGACCGAGATTGGTGACCCCAGCTCTTGTTGATTTGTCCTTAAAACATGCATCAAAACTTACCCGAAGCAACATAATTTGCGAAAATGTAGGTTGAAGCACATATTTCCAGTGAGTCTAGGATGGCCTAATTAGATGCTAGCATATTTACTGTATGTTTTTTTGCTAATTTATTGCCTATAGAAAAATCCACCTTTACTCATACACCCTGCTTTCAAAAGACCTTCCAGTTAAAGTTGTAGAAGGGCACAGGTTAGAAGGCTACAAAAATATTTCTAAGGCTGGAAAAGCTATTTGGAATTTGATTAGATTTCAGGCTGTGTGACAAATAAAGTCATTATTTCAAAGTAGTATGATGATTTTCTATAAGCACTGTATATCCCATAGCGACTGTCCCATGATGCAGTTCAAAAGCATAAAAACCCAGTGGAAAAATAAAACGCATGAATAACGTGAAACTATTCATATTTAAAGATTCACAAATTTGGACATGTGTATTCCATTACAGCAGGTTTAATAATAGATTCCAAGGGATTCAAGCTTTCAGGTTTTATATCCTGTCGATCATTCTATGTAAATATTCCAGCTCATTACACCCTGCATTGAAACAATGATGATATTCTCAAACCGGAGACTTATATAATGTGATGCAGATGAATTAGGAAATATATTCAAGCAAACCTACTCCAGAAGCAGCTTCTTTTTCACCAAAGATCTAAATTTACTTAAGCAGTTCGTTAACATGCACATTTATATTTGCTGGCTCCTGTCTACAATAGTTAAATTCTGAACTTGTCAGACTGACATATCCATTTTCTTTCCCTTTTATCTTAATTCCAGGCTCAATTTGCTATGTCAGAAATTGAAAATGCGGCCCTCCAAGGGCTGGTTCTAAATTGTATCATAGTGTGTAATATTTCACATCATCCAAATCCAATGGCTTCACTTACTGATAAAATTGCTTTCTGCTCTTTTGGTATGATAGATGACGTTTAGGAAAAATATCATTAAGGAGTTAATATACCTTTCCAAAGAGTACCAATGCAGTGAAAATGTGACATTGCACAAATGTGACTTTGTGGTGCGCGGACGACGGTCACCGTGCCAAACCAAACACTGTGCACACCTGGGTCATGGGGGGTTGCAGAAAAGCTGTTCTCAGCAAAGTAATCTTATCCATCCCATCCATCTAATGTATGACAAATCTGCAATGCAGGGTGAGTGACAAACTCCTTGTCCTGGCATTTGACTTTGCATCTGATTGGCTAGAAGACTTTTTTTCATTAATAACATGTCAGCCAATCAAAAAATGCAAAGGTCATTGGTGAAACCAATGATGAGATCCATTTTTACCAAAACGTTTAACATATATGGAGTCCAGACAAAAAAAATAAATAGAAGTCATGCAAATTTAAACATTTTATTCATTAATTTACCTTGGGCTTAGTTCCTGATTATATGGGGTCAGCAAAGCGGAATGAACCACCAACTATTCTAACATATGTTTTACGCAGCAGATGCCCTTTTAGCCACAACCCAGTACTGTGAAACACCTATACACTCTCGCCTTCACACACATACATACACTGCGGCCAATTTAGTTCATTCAATTCCCCTATACCACATGTCTTTGGACTCTGGAGGACACCAGAGCACCCGGAGGAAACCCACACGAACACGAGGAGAACATGCAAACTCCACACAGCAATGCCAATTAGCCCAGCTGGGATTCGAACTAGCGACAGGCAACAGTGCTAAAAACTAAGCTACCATGCCGCCTCAAATTTAAACAGGAAAACCTTTTTTCCTCTTTCTTTTCTCTTTAGTAAAAGAGTTTACTGCATTTCAAGTAGTGCTAACATTGCAGTACATCAGGGCTATTCAATTAGTTTGTTGTGGGGGCCAGTTCGTGAAGACCATCCCAAATGAGGGGCCGGAGAGATAGGGCTTGCAATTTAAGTGATGACACAACAGCAATATAAGAGCCTATATGCTCTATTTTTGCTCCTTAAGACACCTACGTTGGCTTGTTCTAGATTAAAATGTTAATATGTTGTATTTTGAAACTACATAACATCACTGCATTGTACAATGTGGCTTTTTTTTTTATAAACACGTTCAAAAATTGTATTTCGAAGCAGCAAAATCAGTGTATTGCTCAATTAGGCTTCTTCTATTCAGACACATTCATATGTTGTTTTGAACTGCGTAACAATTAGGGATGCAACAATTTTAGATTTTGGTTGTAGGATTATAGTCTGAAGAATAATCATGATTTCCCGGTTATCATGTTTATTATGCATTTATTAAATTCAGAACACCGCTAGTTCAGAAAAATCACAAGAAAACCGCCTGTATTTTAAAGTGTTGTTTATTGCTGCTCAGTGACCAAAAACAGCACAAGCTATTAATAAAAGACAAACTATAGTCCATTTCTCTCTTTGGTCTTAAAAATAAACAATAAAGTTTTTGATTTAAACATGAGTGATAAATTTACAATCAAAATAAATGACAGGACAATGAATAAATAAATAAAAACAAGAATATTTTTTTTTGTCTAATGTTATTATCTGCGTTCATACATACATAATCATTTGAATAGTTTTTAATAATTTGTTTAACGTATCTTTTGTTGGCATTGCACTGAAAGCCACACACAACTCTCAACACTACAGCGTGACATCATTTCTACAGTGTGCGCTTGGAGGTCCGCTTGCGAGCCATGCGCGCATCTCTCCCAATATGCGCACGTCTCCATTAGGAATAATGAACTCGCGCGCGGAAAAGATATGATATTTGAACGGTCTGCTGCTATAGTTAATTCAGTGTGCGTGCGTATTAGCCTCGGTATAAGCTCGGAACTTTAAACTAGCACACAGTTGGCATAACTTTGTTTCAGCAGTTTTGGTCTGTGATGTAATGAATTAAAGCGTGGTTAATAGTGAAATAGGCTAATCATTGCAATCTTTATTAACAATCACAGTGCAGTGTACAAAAGGCCTTTTCTCCAATCATATCCAAATGTTTTCTGCTGCTCGCTCCACTTGCTGTAATGTCAGGTGACTCACTCTCTGTGCAGCCCTCAGCTGCAGCTCCTGCTGTACTAAACAGAGATGCACGTCACTTCATAACTCGGCAGTTTTTCCACTGAACTAAATGTATTTTTGATATCTTGGTCACATAATTTGGAGGGCCGGGTTCGGCCCGCGGGCCGCCAATTGAATAGCCCTGCAATACATAATTATTCAACACATCAATATATTTGAATACAGCTTCACCAGGTGACACAAATAGCTCAATTCATAGCTCAATTCATTTAGATTGACTGGCATGATTTTGTACAGACGTGCATCTACATAAAAATATTATAAATTACATGCAAATATAAATACAAAGCATATACAGTACAAAAACTGCTTTATGGCGTTCTGGGGAGTCAATCAAATGTAAAATATTTAATCATATGTAAAACAACAAGGTATGGTCTTTAAGGCAAACATGTAATCTTTTACAATGTAAAAAAACACTCAAACTTACACAATTATTCATTCATCCATTCTCCTTTGACTTAGTCCCTTTATTCATCAGAAGAATGAAACGCCAACTTATCCAGCATATGTTTTATACAGCGGATGGCCTTCCAGCTACAACCCAGTACTGGGAAACATCCATGCCACAGCCAGGGGTGCCGCTAGCAATTTTGGGCCCCATGAAAAAATATGAGGATGGGCCCCCTACTACCAAGCTAGCTATCCAAACTCTTTCTCTGCAATGTAGTTATACTGACCTATGCAGTTTATTATTGATTTTGTCCACTACTTATCAGTATTTAGTAAGAGAACGGCCATGACTGTAGCTAGCAGATGATTTATTGTTCAAATGTAAATGTAGTACAAAAACAGGAACAGCAATCAAATATTCACTGAAATTTTTACATTTCTAAACACACAAAACACAAATGTGTCACTATTTAAATAACTGTACTGCAATAGTGTCTCGTACAATGTGCAATACACTTTGATTGAGGATTTTGCAAGCAAGAAGGCCAGGCATTTGGCACTTGGAATTTAAATTACTGTCAGGTTAATCAACAGACTGTTTCAAGTTTATTTATGTTGTGTTTATTTGGTTTGCAGTGTGCTGGAAATTTGCACTCTGTTATTATAAATATGTATTATAAATAAGTAATGGTCAGTTTAAACAAATAAACATTTCTTATTTATGGGTCTCATTGTAGTATAATTTTGTGTCTTATTGATTTAGTGTATAGTGTGTTATTTGGGATGCAGCTAATGAAATAAATGACCAAAATACTAAATAATACCAGCATGAGTATAACCGCATTCACCACCGGGAGGCGCTGTTTACCTGACGATCGCACTCCAGCATCTCTCTCTTCCCCGCTACTGACGGACTGAACCATGCAGTGAAAGGAGGGTGGTGCAATTTGACAGTGACCGATGTGACAGACACGAGGAGCAGATATAAGCCGTATTTTTAGTTATTTCTAATAAATTGTTTTACTTGTAATTTAGAGATACATTAATAATTACATTATAGTACTGTTATTAATTATAAAGCAGATCTCTGTGGGCCCCCTAGAGTGCACGGGCCCTTAGAATCGTCCTAACTTTCCCCCCCTTAGCGGCGCCCCTGGCCACAGCCATATCACCCTGCAGCCCAAGACCGGTTACTCACTGAAGCTAAGCAGAGCTGAGCCTGGTAGGGAGTACCTATTTGGGAAACCACACGGGAAAACTAGGTTGCTGTTGGAAGTGGTGTTAGTGAGGCCAGCAGGGGGCGCTCAACCTGTAGTTTGTGTGAGTCCTAACGCTCCAGTAAAGTGAAAGGGACACTATACTGTCAGTGAGCGGTGTCTTTTGGATGAGATGTTAAACCGAGAGCCTGACTCTCTGTGGTCATTAAAAAGCCCATGGCTCCCCCATAGCTGGTGTGTGGCGAGCTCACTGTCGTCGTTGTCCTGTTGCTGTCGTCGCATCATCCAAGTGGATGCTGCACACTGGAGGTGGTGTGGAGAGACCCCCTTCCTGATTGTAAAATTGCTTTGGGTGTATGGCCATACAAAATACATGCACTATATAAACGCACATTACATTACATTACATACACACTCATTCACACACATACACTATTGTCAATTTAGTTTATTCAATTCACCTATAGCGCATGTCTTTGGACTGTGGCGGAAACCGGAGCACCCGGAGGAAACCCACGCCAACACGGGAAGAACATGCAAACTTCACACAGAAATGCCAATTGACAGCCCAAAAAACAGCAACCTTCTTGCTGAGGCCACAGTGATAACCACTGAGCCATCGTGTCACCCTTACACAATTACATAAATACTCAATTATATTTATAGCGAAACAGATAATAATAATAATAATAATAATAATAATAATAATAATAATAATAATAATAATAATAATAATACATTTTATTTATATTGCGCTTTTTTCAGACTCAAAGCGCTAACAAGAGCATCAGAACACAGTGGAACATGAAATACCCAAAAAAAATGAATAAAAAATAAATAATTAAAAATACAGATTAAAAGAAAGCCTCATTAGTTATAAGAAATAATAAAAAGGTGAGTTTTAAGAAGTTTCTTAAAACAGTCCAGGGAACTGGCGTTTCTGATGTATGTGGGAAGAGCATTCCACAATTTAGGTGCACAATAGGCGAATACCCTTCCTCCCATGGGGCTAAGTTTACAATGAGGCTGAAACAAGGTGAGCCCAGAAGTGGAGCGTAGATTATGAGAGGAAGATGATGTGGATATAAGATCACAGATATAATCAGGAGCAGAACCATGAACAGCTTTATAAGTTAAAATCAAGGTTTAAAAAAATGATACGTGACTTAACAGGCAACCTGTGTAACTGGTGGAGTACCGGGGTAATGTGAGAACGAGCTGATGTGTTAGTTGACACACATGCGGCAGAGTTTTGAACATATTGTAAAATCTTAAGTGAATTGGCTGGCAGACCCTCAAATAAAGAGTTACAAAAATCTAAACGAGACGTAATAAAAGCATGGACAAGCCTCTCAGCGTCAGGTGTAGAGAGAAAAGGATTAATGCGGGCAATGTTGCGTAAGTGATAAAGTGCTTTTGTTAACTGTTTAAAATAAGGTTTCAGGCAAAGCTGAGCATAAAAAAGTACACCAAGATTTCGCACCTGCATGGAAGTTAAAAGAGAATCATAAACTGTTAATTTGAGATTACCACATCTATTAACAGTCGAGGGTGTGCCAATGAGTAAAATCTCAGTCTTGGAGCTATTTAATTTGAGATAGTTTTGTTGCATCCAGGCTTTAATCTCGCCTCTTAAGTGTTGGCTAAATATTAAATTTAAATAATTGCCACATGAGAACCAATGCTCTGTATGTTGACCACAAGGCCACTGCTTCACTCTAGCAAGAAATAAATCATTTGCCATAAAAATGGTAATCACTTCACAGCTGAGGTGCAGTGGAAAAACACTGATATGGTCAGTTATTGTGGATGAGTAAAAAGTAAGGGTTTGCACTGAACAGCACAGATACAGTCAACATTGCTGATGGACGAGGTGGTGCTTAAGACAGAGAAGCAGACAGCCAGTTTTGTTAATCTCACACGAGTTGAGCCAAACATCGTTGACAAAACTAATGACGCACTGCGTGGGCTCAAGCTGGACCTCAATCAATCAGCCATTACTGCCGAATAACAGCTCTAAGCCGCTCGCATGCATCTCTCATTGATCTCAGTTATGGCCACTGTTCAGCTTCAATTTACAGTGTCATTAAGCTTTCCACAGCTCCACCTAAAAAGGGCTCAAAGCGAAACGCATGCAGGAGATGCAGGGGACACTGAACACAAGCCAAACTGTGCTTATTACTGGAAGAGCTATGAATGAGTTCACATACAGTACACTCATTTTTTGGAAATCAATCAATTGTGATTGTGTTGAATGCACATGTGTAATTCAATTACTTTTAAGTTAATGTGTATTCCATTTTTCAATTCAGTTCAATTCACCTTTGTTTGTATAGCACTTTTACAATGTAGATTGTGTTAAAGCCGCTTTACATACAGTAAAAGGTTACAGTAAATTAAAACAGTGTCAGTCCAGTTTTCAGTGTTGAAGTTCAGTTCAGTGTGGTTTAATATTCACTACTGAGAGTCCAAACACTGAAAAGCAAATCCATGGATTTCATCCTTTTTCACAATACATATTGTTTCAACGCAGCTTTACAAAAGGTGCACATTACTGCATTACAATCAAACAAAACATACAGTAATGTTATGTACAGTACTTCCCATCCAAAAAGTATATTTAAAAAAATTTACTTTTCATATTTATGACAAACATTTGAGAGTAGGCCTGCACAATCGTTTCAGCATCGATATTGCAATGCGCACACGCGCAATAGTCACATCGCAACATGTGCAAAGTATGCAATGTTGAGTTTGAATTATACTGTAGTTCACCAGGAACTTAAGTTTAACCATAATAGAGTTTATTATTTGCATGTGTCTTCAAGGCCTGTGACTGAGCATTTCATAAGAGTTTAAAACATTTGGGCACAAAAAATGATGTTTGGGGTGTAACAAAGATTAATTGCATTTAATTACTTATACAGAATTTATACAATTGATGCAAAAATATGTTTTTTTTATTTAGAATCTTTGACTTGTTTCTAGTCCAAATATCTAAATTTCAAAGATTATTTTACTATCCCTAATAGCAGATCAGTTCTTTCGCTTTTTCAAGAAAAAATTCTAAATTGAGTTCCTTTCTGAAGGTAAAAAACATACATTTTTACTTGATCTTAGAACATTTCGATATTTGAGAGTACTTTATATTTATTACACAAGTCAATTTGACAATTTATAAAGCCAGTCTGAATCAGCCTTTTAAAATAATATTGGCAATTTAAAAGACTGACACACTAAAGCAGAGATGCCCAAACTAGGGCCCGGGGGCCAAAGTTGGCCCTTTGTATCCTTTGATTTGGCCCGCCAGATGGAAAATGATTAGTAAAGGTTGGGGAATGCCTTTAACAGATATTTTTTATTTCTATTTTAGTGTAACCTTTTGTCTGTGTGTTTTTTAAATGAAATCAAATTTAATGTTTCAATTAAATGTAAATGAAACAGATTTTTAAAAATGTAGAACGAATATCAGCGTGCAAATCAAGGCAAAGTCTGTTAAAATAATATACATTTTCAAAAAATGAAAACGCATTAGTAAATACGGTTGAAGCAATCTTTTTATTTTTAATTCTTATGAAATTAGAAAATTACCGATGGCAACTTTATTGTAATACTTGTAATAATTGTAATATTGTAATTACCTTTGTCCCGCAGCTCTCAAGCTTGGACTTTGACCCCTTTTTAAGAAAAAGTTTGGGCACCCCTGCACTAAAGCATGAGTGAAGTAATGTTTGTACTGTAGAAATAGTAATTTAATCTTTTTAATTACAAATATATGTAAGTACATGACATACAAGTGTCAATACAAATACTTTAAATTCCCCCTGGAATGAATGTAAGCTGCTTGGCTGTTTTAGAAATATGTTAGTCAATAATAATAATGATCAAAAATGAAAGAAATGCTTTTAACTTACTCGATCATCAAAGAAACAGGTGACTAGTTTTCTTCAGTAAAGTGCTGTTGGTGTTTTTGAGCAAGCTTTAGTTAAATGTAGGCCCACACGGAATCTGCGCGCGCAGAATTCCGCAGATTTCCGCAGATTTTTAGCCCATCATTGATTCTGTTTATTTACTGGTGTAAATGTGTGTAAATTTATATTTATACAGTTTTTAAATTAATTTCAGTAAAAATATTGATTAATATGAAAATATTCATATGATTTATTTACAATACAGTTTGTAAAGTAATATTTTCTGTCTTTTAGTAGATATTTTATACGAGAAACTTGCTTTGTTTAAGAAATAAAGTGGATCTAATTAGATTCACATTGTAAACATTAAATAAAAGTTATAAATGTATTACTTTTTATTTTACATACAAATTTTTTTGTTATGATGTTCCTAAAATAATTCCGCATAAATCCGCAGATTTTTAATAAAATACTCCGCAGAAATAGCAAAAAATGTCCGCAGATTCCGTCTGGCCCTAGTTAAATGTTTAGTTAATGCTGATATAAATGTAATAATACACAGCTTTTTTTCCAGCTTTGATAAGAAATATTATTTCACTATATTCGTGTAGTGTGTGTGTTATTTTAAAATTTGAAGATTCATTCATTCATTCACTTTCCTTCGACTTAGTCCCTTATTTATTAGTGGTTGCCAAGCAGAATGAACCGCCAACTATTTTGGCATAAGTTTTATGAAGCAGATGCCCTTCCAGCCTTTACATTCATACACACACCCATCCACTGCGAGCAATTTAGTTTATCCAATTCACCTATAGCGCATGTCTTCGCATAGTGGGGAAAACCGGAGCACCCAGAGGAAACCCATGCAAACACGGGGAGAACAAGCAAACTCCACACAGAAAAATCAAATCAGTGACCACTGTGCCACCTCAATTTTGAAGATTGTATTTTTAATTAAGAAGAGAGGTTAACGTGCTGCAATTTAAGAAAGCACATGCAATATGCAATGCCGTTGTGTTTTCTTTTGTTGTTTGTGTTTTGACCAAGTTGCTGTGCGTTTCTTCCGTTGTGTTTTCTTTTGTTGTTTGTGTTTTGACCAATTTGCTGTGCGTTTCTTACGTTGTCTGTTTTGTGAGAATTTGTAACAAGTGTGCTGTCAAATTGATGAAGATCGTTTCTTAATTTGCTGGTGTTTTTTGATGTTTCATGTGCTTTCTTAAATTGCAGCGCGTTAACCTCTCTCTGTTAGGGCTGGTAGTGACGATGACAACGGTGTGAGGATCCAAATGCAGATTTATTAAAAGTCAGTATAGCGGTGGTCATCAGGAGCAAACAGGTGTATATAGATGATCAAAAATCGTGGTCTATAAACAGGCAGAGGGTCAATAGGCAGGCGGCAGGCATGGACAAAACAAATAGCAAGGCAAGGTCAAAAACAGATAAACGGGAACAAAGAAACCGCGTTGTATGTCACAAAAAACAGATAACAATACCAAGCAATGACTGTGTGCAAGTGTGCTGTTTATAAGGTGTGTGTAATCAGTCCAGAAGCAGCTTCAGCTGAGAGAGTCTAATC
>CAIGQQ010032164.1:5732191-5765293 GCA_903798035.1 Danio albolineatus
ATGAAAATGTTTGCTCACATATATGTGGAGCCAAACAGACTCATCATCCTTTTTGAATGGCGTTTTATCAGGGGAAATTTGGATGAATCCAAACTCTTGTAAAACTCAGACTTTCCTGCACTCACTGTTGATTTTCCTTTTTCTTGGTTGCACCATGGCTCGCCAAAACGTGCTTATTAATTATGTTTCTTTCAGTTTGGTCGGTTCGTTTTATGTCAAAACAGAAAATGCTGCCTAATTAAAGGCACGTGATGGCGACACCCGGTGGTTATTAATTGAATTACATTTATTTTTGTACAGCGGCCAGATTCTATTAAATTTATAAAAAGCCTCACGGGCCACCACTAAACTGATTGCGGGCCGAAGATGGCCCGTGGGCCGTAGTTTGGACACCCCTGAATTAAAGCTTTATAGGTAGGTAGCAATATTTTAAACTCAATACGAAACTTAACAGGGAGCCAGTTTAAGAAGGATAAAATTGGGGTGATATGATCATATTTCCTAGACCTGGTAAAAACTCTGGTGGCTGCATTTTGTACTAGCTGAAGTTTGTTAATAGAGGAGGCTGGGCAACCAGCGAACAGAGCATTACAGTAATCCAACCTAGAAGTCATAAAAGCGTGAATGAGCTTTTCTGCATCTGAGATGGATGGATGACAGCGGCCACTGGTAGATTTATGCAAGAACAGCAGGCGCGAATGCCACTCGCAAGAGAAATTTGAGATCTCAAAAAGTGTACAGTGGCCTCTGGCGGATTTGCTGAAACAAAAACTGAAGAAAAAAAAAACCCCAATAAAAACATGCATCCTGGCATGTATTTGGCGCTCTCCAGAAATGTATATACCAGTACGTTTTCAGAATAAGCCTGGGTTGAACACCAAGGAATTTTGTTTTTTGCAATTTGTGAACTTGTAAATTTGTGAATTTATGACACTACTGTCACACCCAGTCATCCTTGTGTGTTTGTTTTTGTCATGTGACCTCCACCATGTGCTCCTTTGTTCCCGTTCCTGCCATGTAATTATGTTCATCACCTCCACCTGTGTCTCACTCCTGTTTGTTATCAGTTCATCATGTTCCTGTGTTTTTATAGTCCCTGTCTTCATTCAGTCTTGGTCCGGTATATTATGTTGATATCTGTCTTCACCCAATGTTCTTTCAGTGTTCTTCTGTGTGAGTACAGTAATTGTCATAAATATCCGTGGTTTGATAATCCTGCTCTCCTGTGCCTTCCTGTTGGTAAAGCAGGCGTGACAACTACTGAGACGGTCCTTTTTTAATAATAATAAAAAATAAATAAATTATAAAATAATTGATTAAGATACAAGTCAACTGTTTGCTGAAAATAAGCAAAAAATGTTTTGCAAAAATAATATAAATTAATAATTATCATTATTTTAATATAATATATTATTAAATATAAGAAATATATTTTTTAAAGTTTTAATTTACCATTTGCTTCTTTCCAAAATATGTAATAATGGGAGTTTTAATAAACAAGAATCTAATTAGAACCAGTTCCATGAGATTCACATCCCTACTTAAGATTCATGCACATATGCATAATCTTTAATGCCTAAATCTAAAGCAGAGCCAGTCAATACCAACAACTCAATACATCTCTAATTAAAGTAACCATGAAATTGCCAATGCATGGGCGAACAGGTCGGCCAGATTTCACCACTTCAGATTTACATAACCTGAACCTGAAATAAAGAGAGAAGGGAAAAGAAGAAAAGAAGAAAAAAAAAATACAAAAATGTAAATCAAAGAACTCCGGAAAGCACTCCGGAAAATCTTCTTCTTTTGCAGGCAAATGAAAAGAGCAAGCAAAGTCTCAAGTGTGCTTGAGTATCACCATTAAATGTGTCCAATTGTGTTTCTCTCTCTCTTGATGAGAGCCATTCGGAGAGACATACTCCGCTAATATCATCCATACCAAGGGCACTGTTTAATTGCACATCTAATGTTTCATTTATTGCTCATGATTCTGACAGCAGAAGCTGGCAGTGTGTGTTTCTGTGGCTGTGTTGTCTGTTGAGAAATCTGTTCTCATTCAAAACCTCCTAAACCCCAGCAAAATGATCTCCCTCCTCCTCCCGAGGGGTACAGCAAGACAGCTGTGTCTCGAAACTGAACAAAGGCAGCAGAGGAACACTGAGGAATCTCAAAACTCATGAGAACGATAGGATAATTTGAAATCATTATGAACCACGATTAAACATTTCCTTGGCACGTTACTTACTGTGAGAGAAAACAAAAAATGCCAGCGGATTTTATTCAGTAAACCACATAAAGACAAAAGTCTGTCATATTTGGTTTCTATTCTTTGGGTTTCCTTGTATTGCCAATTTAGTGCCCTGTTTCCTTTGTTCCCAATTCCAGTTTGTTTTTATGGTTAGTCATTGGCAGGGCCACACGGAATCTGCGCGCGCAGAATTCCGCAGATTTCCGCAGATTTTTAGCCCATCATTAATTCTGTTTATTTACTGGTTTAAATGCGTGTAAATGTATATTTATTCAGTTTTCAAATTAATTTCAGTAATAATATTGATAAATATGAAAATATTCATATGGTTTATTTACAATACAGTTTGTAAAGTACTATTTTCTGTCTTTTAGAAGAGATTTTATACGAGAGACTTGCTTCGTTTACCAAATAAAGTGGATCTAATTGGATTTGCATTGCAAACATTAAATAAAAGTTAAAAAGGTGTTACTTTTTATTTCATACTTTAATTTTTTAGTTATGATACTCCCAAAATTATTCCGCATAAATCCGCAGATTTTTAACAAAATACTCCGCAGAAATAGCACAAAATGTCCGCAGATTCCGTCTGGCCCAAGTCATTGGTTCATTGCTTATGTTCACCTGTGCCTAATTTAGGAGTAAAGCAAGACCAACAAAAGCTCATTCTGAAAACGTATCCCAATATAAATTTCTGGAGATTTCTGGAATTATGTAGCCAGAAGTACGTATTGCTGCATTCCGTCTTTAAAACGAACACTACGGTGTGGTATGATGCTGTTCTTTTTTGAGCTTACCAGTTGACCGCTAATAATAAACATATAAATAAGTAGTTAACAGGGTGAGAATGTGGTAAAATCTGAAAACGTGGTCAAAAACAGATGTTTTTCTTTTTGTCTAGTCGACAACAGCCTCTGGTGGATTTATGCAAGAACAACAGGCAACAACAGGAATTTATTAATTCCGTTTACCTGTGTCTGGTATTGTTTCGTAAAATATGTTGCTCTAGTTTTACTGCATTTTTCACATGACAATCCCACTAGAGAGTACTGTTTACATTTTTGCAAATCTAAAATACTTCACTTCTTGTTGTTTGTTTCAGATATACGTCCATCTTACACGTCAACAAGAAGCTGAGCCTTGTTGTACAGATCACCTATTAACCACTGATTTAAACTCTTCTCTAACCAATTCCCCAACCAATAGTGTTTTCAAACTCAAACATGAGAAAACATATTGTGACCATTCAGCTTTAACTTGAATTTGCATTGCTTGTACAGTACCTCTTTTGTTAAACCGTGCTTTACTGGACTCAAGCCCGACTCCTCTGCATCACAAGTACAACACTGAGCTACCAAGCAAACTGGCCAGGCCAGAAAAGTTGTCCATATGGAGATAGACAGATTTACAAAACATTTACACATCATAGATATTGTTAAGGTGTATTGTGGTGTTTATTTGGTATAATATTCCCATAGTTTTAACTTGCTAGCTTTGGTTATTGGATTGTTTTACCAATTTGTTAAAAATGTGTTTGCTTTTTTAAGTCAAACTCAGAAACATTTTATTTAAATTTATGCATTTGGCCAATCTAGGCAAACATTTCACCACAGCATGTGTTCTCTGGGGGGTGGAAACATGATTGCTGTACTAATACCACACAGTGCTCCACCAACTGAGCTACACAAACTAACTATAAAACTGATGAAAGTGCAAAATTCATCTTAATCTTCATGTCTTTTTTGCAGTAGGGGCAATACTGGGTCATAATTACAGACAAGTGACGTATACGTGCTTATATACATGCTTTAATATGATAATAAAAGCTGGAAGATATGTTGGTTTTGTGCACTGTCCACATATGTTCATTACAAATTAACTTCACCATTATAGCTTAATGAAACATATGGTTATAAGCTGTTAAAATATACAGGCATCAAAATGACATCCCGTGAGGCCTGAGATGATTTTACAGTGTATTTCTGGCAGCTACAATTGCCTTTTTTGTACATTTAATAGGATTTTGTTTTACAGTGTGGGCCATTTGAGCTGTAGGCTAGTTGAAGGGGGATCAGAAGCAGACGGGTCGGACATGTTCACAGATGGGATTACTGGTGCTATAGCAGAGCCACAGTCGCTAATGCCAAGTTTTAGGAAGCAAGACCTCTCTCTAATATTTCCATTTACCACCAGACCATGACAAAAGCCAACGACTACTTCTGATACACCTAATTATTAGAGAGCCACATTTGCAATTCGGATGTCTGCCATAATGCACGTAGTATGACTTATGCCCAACAATATTTCAATTTAAAAGCTAGTCAACATACAGGCTGCAAGCTAATTGTCCAATCGTACTTGGGTTTGTGATATAATTAATTTAGTAAGATATGTAGATGATAAATACTGAGAACTCTATTTCAGCGTACAGATGAACAAATACTGTAAAATGTTTGTTTTGATGAGTGTACGCTCACCACGGTTGCATTTATTTGATTAAACTGTAATGTTATGAAACGGCATTACTTAAAAGCGGTCACGGTCACACAAGGAGGACAAGGAGGATTATCTCTTTATCATTAAATTATTCAAACAAGCAGGTTTAAATCAATAGTAGAAGCAGGTAAGTAATAGTCTTTGCAAGTGAGCTGATGGAAGGTTGTTCACGATGTAAACAAGGAGCTTCAGTCAGACATATAGCATAAAGTCACTTCCCTTAATGATAGCTTGTTCATCCAGAGGTTAGAGAGAAACATCCACAGGAGAATCATTCATAGAAGAGGGAAAACATCCACGGAAGACGGCGAGTCAGGGAGAAGGTGAACCATCAGACATCGATTCCAGCCCTCAAATGACTGGAATTGAAGGGGCTTTATAGGGGACTTGATGACGGGTAACAGGTGAAGGTGATTGTGAGGAGAGCGATGATTGGGAGAGTAGGAATGAGCCATAGGTTTGACAATTGACCTTATTCTCCGCGTATGAGTGGACGCAGCCATTTGAGTCTTTTTGTCTCGAGACTTCCGGTCTCATTCACTTCCATTCACTTTAGACATTAAAAACAGCTTGTTTTGCTGCTTAATGTTGCAAACTGATGTTTTCTCATTATATTATTCTATTTTATCGGTGTAGTCATGCAAACACTTGTTTGTAGAGCGAGCAGTTTGACCGTTTATTATTCCTAGTCTTATTCTCCCATAGACGACTGAATCGGAAGTTCTAAAACAATCGCCCAAACGAGCTCACTTATGCATTAAAGAATAAGGTCAGTACATCACAAATGAAGAGATTTGACCAGATGCTTAGTCTGCTGATGGTAACCGAGTCAGCAGCTGTGTATTATTACACAAAAACATTAGCATACTGTTTACATTAATGGCTTACTTATGTTAACATAAACCTTACAAGATATTACTATTTATTTATATATTCACTTGCCTTATATTTATATAATATAAAGACTGAGTGGCTACAAGACCTTTCTAAACCAGCAATGCATGAACATCCTGTAGTCTCCACTGATCCCTGCTTACTAAGTAGCCCCCACGCTGAGTGGCATGGACTGCTGGACTGGCTGGGGTGCACATTTGCTTTTAAAAAGACAAAATCACCCTCACTGTGTAATAGAACACAACCAACTTTTCCACTATGTAAATATTGGTAGGCCTCGGTACTTTTATAAGTCTTCATAAACGCTCCCTCTACTCCATGTAACAGGACAAAGTAATTAAAAATATAGAATATATAAGTTACTTCTGGCTCATATCGTCTACCCACATTAACGCTAACAATAGATGGGGCAATATGAGACCATCTGATCGCTGCAGGGAGGTTTCACCGTACTCCCAGCTCAAAACATTTACAGACTAGCATTATATGCCATTTTTCTAAAATGACAGCTAACTATATACACTATGTAATGACTTTCCGAAACAGTCATCTGATGTACTGTGTCAGCGTACCGGAAGTTGGATGACAAAATGTGGAAGATCGAAGTATTAAAAGTGGGCAGGGCGGAATAAGGCCAATAGCATTAGATGAGATGAGTTGATAAAGCTGAATTTCCAGCATCGTTATTCTTTTCTTCTTTGTCACTATGTTCTTCAGAATCAGCTTCAGGATTTGCTGCTCAACAAACATTTCTTTTAACATTGTTTTCTTAGTGTTAAAGTTGTGCTGCTATATTTTATTATATTATTATTATTTTATTTATTAACTTTTTATTTAAAACAGAAAGTATTTGTACCAATACATCTTCTATCTTAAAACTATCCCATATGATCAATGTAATGCATAATTGATGTATAAATATATATAAAAAATAGAATCACTAACAACCTACTGTTGTGATTGCCAGTGATGTTGTCTCCGCTGGTGATTACTTCCTGTAGTTTGTTGCAATCACCAGCAGGGCTTTCTTTATTGGAGATCACTGCGGAATGAACTACACTTCCCAGAACTCCCTGCGCTCATCAACTCCTATAGCAGCTGACAATAATCTGGACACTCACACACAGCTGCTGCTCATATACACTGATTCAAGGACTATAAATATACCCCACCTTCATACACACACTGCTGAGTCTTCTTTCTATAATGAACATTACCAAGCATTTTTCCTAGTTTGTTGATTGTTGATTCCTTAACCACCTAGTCTGACCTTTTGCCTGTTTACTGACCACGATTATTGGGTTGCCTCTGTGTTGCTGTTTTGTTCCTGTTTATGACCCTTGCCTGTATGACCTCGGTTAATAAACTGCATTTAGATCCGTAGTCTGCTCTCAGCGTCTGCTTCATTACACCTAGTGATCAATATATATTAAATATTAATGAACATAAAAGCATTAAAAAACTGATGCTTCTTCAACTACAACAGTGGTTCCCAACCTTTTTCCTTGCCCCCCCCCCCCCCCCCCATGTACGTATATGAAAATTTGAGCCCCCACCCCCCAAACAATATGATGGTACAGTATGTATCCCACACACACACACGCATATATATATATATAATATGTATAGAAAATATAAATTAATCAGTTTTATATTTATTAAAATTAAGTTGCATGAAATTTTTACATCAATACACAGGAATTTATATTTTAATTTTTAAACAAATATTTTTATTTGTTAAACAAATATTATCTGTGTATGAAAGTGTAAGTATTACATAACTTTCAAGTAAGTACAGATTGTAAGCAAAGATGTACTGTCAGTTTCATTTAGATTTTTACAAGGCTAACACAAAGCTAATGTCCACCTTGGGGTTGCATGCCTTTGACTAGTGATTGAATGTCAGGTGTAATGCCAGTGATAGCCAGTCTAAAATCGCTGTGGACTTCCAGTCTGTTGCGGGACTTTATTTTTATAGCCACAAGGGTACTGAAGGCAGTCTCAGAGAGGTAGGTGGTACTGAAAGAAAGAATGATTTTTATAATTGCATAGTTTGCAAGTTTAGGTGCGACAACAGGTCCCCTTACTATCCAAAGGCTTTTGAATCCATTCTCCTGAAAGTACTTTTTTGATAGTGAATCAGCTTGAAGTTCAGCGAGCTCATCTTCACAGCCAAAGTATTCCACATCTTCAAGTTTGGATGTGAAGGGATCCATAACCCACAGCTCCTTGGATAATTTGTCAACATCCGAGAAGCGGGACTATAATTCTGCCTGTAGTGACGTCATGTAATGACAAAACTCCGTGCGCAAACATGCACTCACGGTATCAAGCAGAAGCAGAAATGGGAAGTGTTGTAAATGCCCCTGTGACATTTTTCCAGCCCTGTACTCCAGTTTGCATCGATTGAATCTGAGCCCTGCAGTCTCTTGTTGGTCTCATTATTAAGAGTGAATATGTGAGCAAGGTATGCCGTTTTAATCCAGAACACATCTGTCAGCTGCTCCGACTGTGTGTAGTTTTGACTTTGCAGAAATTCCAAAATTTTATCTCACAGTTCTAGAAAGCGCTCGAGCACTTTGCTGCGCGATACCCAGCGCACCTCAGTGTGTAGCAGGAGAGTTTTGTGCGCTTCATCCTCACACAGTTGCGCAAATAATCTCTGGTTGGTAGGACGAGCTTTAATGAAATTTACGACTTTTACAACTGTTGACAGTGTGTCACTGTACAGTTTTTTACTGGCGAGTGCTTGGCGATGGATCATACAGTGGAAGATTACACAGATGTGGAATACCTTGGCTATGAAGATGTCTCTCTGCATTTTTTACCTCAACTCTATATTCACTCCTGCGCCCCCCTTGCGGACCCCAGGTTGGGAACCACTGAACTACAGGACCTTTGGGCCACATGAAAACAGCTATTCATTCATCATTCCTTTTCTACCGCTTTTCCAGGGCCGGGTCACGGGGGCAGCAGTCAGATCCCCTGACTTCCCTCTCCCCAGACACTTCCTCCAGCTCCTCAGGGGGGATCCTGAGGCGTTCCCAGGCCAGCCGAGAGACATAGTCCCTCCAGCGTGTCCTGGGTCTTCCCCAAAGCCTCCTCCCAGTGGGACATGCCTGGAACACCTCCCTAGGTAGGCGTCCAGAAGGCATCCAAAACAGATGCCCGAGCCACCTCAGATGACTTCTCTCGATGTAGAGGAGCAGCGGCTCTACTCCAAGCCCCTCCTGGGTGACACCCTGCGAAGGAAACTCATTTCGGCCGCTTGTATCCAAGATCTTGTTCTTTCGGTCATGACCCAGAGCACATGACCATAGGTGAGAGTAGGAACGTAGATTGACCGGGAAATCGAAAGCTTTGCCTTTCGGCTCAGCTCCTTCTTTACCACAACGGACCGGTACATCGACCGCAGTACTTCAGCCGCTGCACCGATCCACATCTCACGTTCCATACTTCCCTCACTCGTGAACAAAACCCCAAGATACTTGAACTCCTCCACCTGGGGTAGGGACTTTCCTCCAACCTGGAAATGGCAGACCACCTTTTTCCGGTGGAGCCCCATAGCCTAATTTATTTTAAAAGCTAATTTATTATAAACAGATAATTTATTATAAAAGCAGTTACTAGTTAAATAATGATATAAAATTTTCAACCATTTTACAAAGCATTTTCATTTTAAGCAAATGATAAAGTAACATCTTTACATAAAATGTATTTGAAATATGAAATATAAACGATAGCACAACAAAATGGTTTGTAGACAGTTCTAATGTATTTGTATGACATTATAATAGCAAAAAACACAACAATCTCAGGCCTCCTGTAAGGCAGGATGTTGATGATGTATGTCCAATTTGATTTAAGGCTGTTTTTGCAATCATATGAATCTGTGTACCACTAAAAGATGATATATCATTCCTGTTTCCACTCTACATGTCACAGGCTTTGTGGTGTTGAGTGTGTTTTTGAGCCTCACAATGACATACTTCAATGACATCAGTGGCTGCGTCTCATTATTCTACAGTATGTTGTCTGCCTGCAGTCTGAGCTCACCGCCGTTGTCACAGGTCAACAACACATGACGAGATGCCTGTGAAGCACACATGTCTCGCCCAAGAGGGGCATACGATGATCCAGAATGTTGAGAAACGCTTGAATAATTTATGCTTGCTCTCGGATGAGCAACAAAAGCAACAAAGCACAAACAGGATACTTGCTATCCATCAAAAGAAGCATATAATACACAAATACACACATAAGGTATAAATATCTAGCTAGCTTTACCTTACCAACGTTACTTGGTCCTTAAATTCTCTGTGTTTACAATGTTAACTGAAAGACTAGAAACCCGCCTATGTGGAATCTGCCAGGGCATCCTCCATTAATTATTCTAAATAATTCTAAAACAGGGTGCCACGGTGGCGTAGTGAGTAGCATGTTCGCCTCACAGCAAGAAGGTCGCTGGTTCGAGCCTCGGCTGGGTCAGTTGGCATTTCTGTGTGGAGTTTGCATGTTCTCCCCGTGGTTGCATGGGTTTCAACCGGGTGCTCCGGTTTCCCCCACAAGTCCAAAGACGTGTGGTAAAGGTGAATTGGGTAAGCTAAATTGTCTGTAGTGTATGTGTGTGAATGAGAATGTATGGATGTTTCCCAGAGATGGGTTGCGGCTGGAAGGGCATCTGATGCGTAAAACAAATGCTGGATAAGTTGGCGGTTCATTCCGCTGTGGCGACCCCGGATTAATAAAGGCACTAAGCCGACAAGAAAATGAATGAATGAATTCTAAAACAATGCAAATAGATGGAATAAGCATTTCTCCAGCGTCATATCCTGCAGCACTTTTAAGAGTTCACACTTAAGTAATGCTTGACTGTACTAGCAGGTTTAGCATGCTGTCCTGGAGCTCAGAGATACAGTAGATGGGCCCAAGGTTCCTGCCTGGTCAATGAGCATAAGGAGGGATATGAGATCAAGTAGTTGTGGATAAGTTCCCAAGAATAGACTGCCAAATGCGTCACTGTTTACATATTACAGTAGGTGCTTGTGACTTTAACTTCTGTTAAAACTCTTTAGACTTTGGGAGGAAACCAAAGTACTCGGGGAAAACCCACACAAACATGGGGAGAACATGAAAACTTCGCACAGAGAGTGTCGACTGGCTCGGCGAGTGTATGAACAGACAACCTATTTGCTGTTGGGCAACAGAGCCAGCCACTGAGCTGCCGTGTCGCCCGATCCTAGAATTGAGAAGGAGGTAGAAGGGATAGATGGTTGGGGTCTTCCAAAACAAAGATGAGGAATGAAGTTTATTCTGTATATTTATGTTAAACTTGGAATGATCCGATTGGCTAGCTAGTGATTAGCATACCTGTCAACATTGGGATGTGAAAATAAGGGATCATCCACCCCCCACTCCCCCCACCCCCCAAAAAAACATTTTAAAAATCCACATATTACATATGTCCTTCTGGAGCCGTTTCAAATTAAATAAACAGTTAAACAGTCAGTAATAATTTTTTATAGTATTATTTACAAAAGAGAATTTAATAGCATACGTTTGCAAACAGTTTAGCTTATTAAAATTAGCTGTTATAAAGAAATAGGATCAAGTTATCAAATCTTATTCATCTTTTCCTTACTGTATAACTTACACATTATGAATAAAGAGCAGTGAATGAATCTCATTTATTTAGATTTTTTGGTTGATTACATTAAATAACAGAGGTGTCACTGTTATAAATAAAAGAAGTTTACATATATCGTTATAATGAAAGCGTTCGATTGCTTTGCTAAAGGTTTATGCTCATTTAGGAAAAAAAAATATTTGTGTTTGAAAAAAACCTCATCAAGATCGACATCTTTAGATGTTACTATTATTAATTATGTGTATACAAACACAAACACAAAACCCAGTATCCACTTTCGCTCTGCTTCTAATCGAGTGTACAGAATCCGTTTGAGAAACAGCGTCTGATTATCACTACGGACGCGTCAGCTGAAAGTTACGCACCGCTTTATGACTGTTTTGAGAATTGTATAGGAGGAATGACGGCACCTGTAATGAAAAGGAAAGGGAATCCCACCGTTTTATGTTTATTTCAGAGTGTTTCATGCCCAAATAAAACGAAAGCACAGAGATTCCAACAGATTTAAGAGCAAGGGCGGCGCCTGGTGGTTCGGCGGTATGGGTTGCGTATAGGGAGGATCGGCTCTTTAATGTTTATTGTTGCCCGTCGGAGAACGACTGAAAATACGGGAGAAATACGGGAAAATACATTTACGGGATGATAGTGGGATAGAACTGTAAAATACGGGAGAATCCCGGGAAAAACGTGAGGGTTGACAGGTATGGTGATTAGCGATATGGATCAGCTGCAGTCAATCCTATCACATGCTCCTCTTAAAATTAGTTTGTGAAACTTCAGTTAAACTATGAATATGTGCTTGCTGCTGTTATCTTAGAAAACTCTTTTATGGTCTTTTTGATGGGCTGAGTCTTCTATTCGTGCAAACAATAATGTGCTGAAGCTACATAAGAACCGTCTCCCTTATTTCCAACCAAAAAATAAATGAATACAGAAAAAAATAAATGCAGTAGCAAATAAATAAATAATAAATAAACAAATAAGCAAAAATAATAATAAAAATAAATAAATAAATATAACAAATATAATATAAAGTGAAAAGTTAAGTTGAAAATTGAGTTTGAAATAATATAATACAAAATGATTATACAATATTAAATTATATAATATATATTAAGTATTAAATATAATATATAATATAAAAATGTTATAATATAAAATTTTAAGATTAAAATTGTAAGAAAAAAATTGAAAATACATGTCAAATACAATGGTTGAAGGAGAAATGCTTAAATCAAATATAACATTACATTTAATGAAAAATGCAATATATCTGTATATACAATATAAGTCATATATTACTTATTTTTCTATGGTTTCATGTATTTAAATTAGGGCTGTCCAAGAATTAATCGTGATTAATCACATCCAAAAGAAAAGTTTGTTTTGACATGTGTGTGTGTTATATATATTTATTATGTATATGTGATAAACACATTCATAGAAGCCAAAACTATATATAAAAAAGTTACATCAAAGTAGTTACATCATATTCAAATGTAAAACTTGTATCATACACATATATTTTTTATATATCTAAATATAAACCAACATTTTATCAAGTATATGCATGTGTGTATTTATATATTCATAATAAAATATACACAGTACACACACAAATATTATGTTAAACTTTTATTTTGGATGTGATTAATCACGATTAATTTTTTGACAGCCCTGATTTAAATTATTTATTTATACATTTCTATTTATTTATACATTTATTTATTTACATTTTTTATTTAAAAAGGTTTGGTCCTCTATTCAGCTGAGATGCATCTTAATTACAAGAATCATAAAAACAATTATAAGATTACAAATGTGACACAGTATACCTGGTCCGAAGACTAGAAATCCTAAACTGATTTGAGACCAAAACAAAAAACATGAATAATATTTTTTGTGCACTTACAGCTTGATGCACAATAAAACACACATTGGTGGCTGCTCCTAAGTAAAGTGGGATTGCCAATGGTTATTATGGCCATTAATGCCATAATCAGATACACATAAGTGTGCTTCAATTCAAATGAATGAATACTGTGTTGACTGTAATATAAGTCAATCCACCTATATTCAAATAAACTAATCTGGACGCATTTTACTTACAAAACGCTTGTAATTTTGCAACACATAACACTTGTCGTGTTTTTGAAAACTGGGCCATTTGTACTGGATAGACTTGATTGTCACAATTTTCAGCCAATTAAAAAGAAACCCAATAGGGCTGGTCCCATTATCAGGGGTTTGCTCAATTCTAACACACACATTAACAGCTGTGTGAGCCGGGTGTCAGCTTTCACACGGATAAATCAGGCTGTAATGGAGAGAACTTGTCCCATGCAGCACGTAGAGAAAAGAAAGGATGAAGGCCATGCCCAGGGCAGGAGCCGTCCGCAACCATAGATCAAAAGCCTGACTCCAACATGTGCCCTCCATCTCTCACAGGGAACGCCAAAAACACAGAGCTGCCAACAAAGCACAGCAGGCAGCTTTTTGAACATTTTACCTGAAGTGAACTCTAATTATTTGCATAATGAAATTTAGAAAGTGTACATGATGTCCCTGAAGTATATAGGGCAAATGTTCAACATCAGTTATAAATAAATGCCCTAGAAAGAAAAAGATCCCATTTACAACTAGTATTAACATCTGTTTTAGACATGCAGTGACACAAAAACATGCTGTGACAAAAATAGCTATTACAGAAACTTAACAACTTTATTTGTCTCTTCATATTTATTTTTACATTTTATATTTATACTTTATAAGTTCTAGGTTTATTTAGATCTCTATTTAGTCATCAAATCAGGGTTTCTGCAGGTTTCACCGAATTAATTTTAAGACTTTTAGACATTTTTGAGACCATTATGAATTACATTTTCGACTCAAAGGGCTAAAGGCTAAGGAATTTTTCAAATGGAAAAGATTTTTATTTGCCCTATTACAAAATATGATTTAATACACTGAATTATACAATAATACATTAATAATAAAAAAGTAAATATTTTTTAAATATTGTTTAAAAACAAGCAAGCTCTACTTGTATCCATACACTTTTTTTCCCAACATAACCTTTCTTTAAAATTAAAAATATGAACAAATGTTTTAAAAGTTTGAAAAATTATAATAGACTAAATCTATGCACAACGATCTGTGTCCTCAGCAGTAAATACATGGAGCACTTTTAAACAAATGTTTTTGTAAGGAAAATAATTAAAGCATTATGATAAATTTTTAATAGAGTTAAAATGACCTTTTTATATAAAAAGTTTTATAGAGATGGATTGTTGCTGATTGTATGGGTTTTGGTCAGATTGGGTAGCAATACACAAACAAAGGAAAATTAAGACCTGTTTAAAAAAAGAGACCTACAACACAATTTTTCAGTAAATGTAAGTCTTTTTAAGGTCTAAAATTTAGATTTTGAAGTTTAAGATATGCGATGTAGTTCAGAAAAGACTTGTAACTAGCTCTTCAGGGACACAATTTGATTCAAAATCTAAGAGTCAGGATCTTATTCCAAAACTATTCTTGGCCTACATTTTTCCTATTTCTTCAGTTGTGCAAATACATTTTTCCTTAAAAATCTTTAAAAATTATTAATTTTAGTAACACAAACTTTAGTAACTTTAGTAAGTCGTATTCTGAATGAAAAAGCACTAGATGTAACAAGAACTGTTCTTTTTTTAGACTGTTTATAAACCTTTATCAAAGAAATGTCAGCAAAAAAGTTCATATAAAAATGTAATTTGAAAATTATATTGGAATTGCTATTACTTCAGAGCCACGTAGAACTAGCATTAAAAGATGATAGTTCACAACCCTTTGTTTCAATGATTGCAACACGCTCACTTTTATTCACAGTCTGCATTTGCTGAACACAAGCTGCGTTGTAAATCTTTTGTTTTAAAAGCTCTTAATTCAATTGACATTTTTTTCAGATATTGATTACCTGTTTTATTCCTTTATAATGTATACTTTACTCATTATAATGAATATTTAATTAATTTCAGGTGTCACGGTGGTGCAGTGGATACCACGATCCCCTCACAGCAAGAATGTCACTGGTTCGAGCCCCGGCTGGGTCAGCTGAGATTTCTGTGTGAAGTTTGCATGTTCTCCCTGTGTTCGAGTGGGTTTCCTCCGGGTGCTCCGGTTTACCCCATAGTCCAAAGACATGTGGTATAGGTGAATTGGGTAAGCTAAATTGGCCATAGTGTATTTGTGTAAATGCAAGTGTGTATGGCATACCTGCCAACACTCCCGTTTTTCCCAGGAGTCTCCCGTATTTCACATCCATCTCCCGCCATCCTCCCGGTTTGTTATTTCTCCCAGGAAACTCCCGTAATTTGTACAGCCCAATGCAGTTTCAAAACAGCACTTTTGTACATATTTGTCATGTTGCCAGATCTTAAATGAGTTTATAACCTCACACAATTGACGCAATATTCAAATCTTCTAACAAATTTTACCTCAATCTGGCAACATACGTTACAACTCAGGTGCACTGTTGATTTCTGCTCAGGAGGTAGATGCGAGACTTGAACGGTGGCAGGAGTAACAAGCAGCTACGTCAGTAGTAGTACTCATGATGGAAGGAAAAGAATTAGGTTGTGCTTCAGCAAAGGAAAAAATATATACATGTAAATTTAACAGCAGCTGGATGGAAGAATTAAAGTTTTTGTCTAGAAGCCACCTTGACAATGCCCACGCTTTCTGCAAGGTGTGTCATATTGATGTTAATGTCGGTGGCAGTGGGAAAAACTACATCACTCAGCATGTGAAATCACAACCGCACTAAAATTGTAAATTATGTTAAAATTATTAATAATGTCCAATTCCTTAGAGAGGTTATTGTTATCGCTTCACTTGACAAGAACTCACCAGGTGTCACCAGGAGCCATGGATATTGCTTTTGGCTCATTTGTATGTTTTATTTTGTTATTTGTAAACCCCCCCCCCCCCCCCCACGTTGATAATCTCCCGGAATTTCAAAACCAAATGTTGGCAGGTATGGTGTATGGGTGTTTCCCAGTGATTTGTTGTGGTTGAAAGGGTATCCGCTGAGTAAAACATATGCTGGATAAATTAGCAGTTCATTCTGCTGTGGCGACCCCTGATTAATAAAGGGCCAACGCTCAAAAGAAAATTAATGATTTAATGAATTGCGAAGTGAGTTGTTTCACAAGTGTCTCCAAAAGGAAAAAGTCCGTGTTCAAAATGGCATATAAGTTTTTAAAGTGCACTACAAAGGGAGCGGAATCATCAATATGAACATCATTAAAACTGAACTGTAAAAACACTTTGAAAGCAAATCTCATGTAAGAGAGATGACTTAAATGTTTTTTTAATCATTCCAAGTTTTTCTGATATTGATTAACTATTATTCCTTTAAAATAAATATTTTACTCATTTATGAAGTGTTTTCAAAAGGAAAAAAACATCATGAAAGTCAACGGCAACCAACACTCTTTAAAATATATTGTTGTGTTTTCAACAGAAGAAATAAGGTGGAAGCTGAACAAGTGATGACACTATCTTGGGTAAACTATCCCTCATTATTTCACACAAATCACATATTTTAATACCAAGTGTAAACAATGTCAGTAAAAAAACAAAACTGAATAGGAAGTAATGAGTTGAGGAGAATTTCATCATGTCTTGAGAGCTTCGACAAATGATTCGCTTTCTCGCAGCACCTGATGCCACTCTATCATGCACAACACAAAACATTTTCCCCCAATCGCCAGGGTAACAAACCGCTTGAAGGCTAAATTAATTTGCCTCCCTTACAATAATAAGCACTTCAGTGGGCTTCCAATATATTTGACACTCTTCCCCTAAAAAGTTAAGATGTTCCTGCTGGCTCTTATCGACCTTAATACAAGTCTGTGCCACAGTCAGTGCACTGGAAACCTACTGTTTCTGAATTATGTCAGTTTACCAGATATCACTACAATCAGACAGAGGACTTCAGTATCCAATACAAATCCAGCTAAGCTTGTTCTTGTAAAGCCGAATTGAAGGTCAGTCTTGCTTAGCAAAATAAATGACCACCATTCTCCGGGTCATGCACAGATGTAATTTCACGTCTGGTGAAGGAGCGTCCGCCTGTTATTGAAGATTAATATCTCTTCTCAACGACTCCATCTTAAGCGGTTAGTCTGGGAGTGATTTCCTGACGATCTTTCTATTTGGCGTATTACCACAATCAATGGGCAATCTGTCAGGCCTTGTATCTTAAATGCATAAGGAAGCTGCTTGAATGATTTATTAAAGATGATGTGTGGAGATTAGTGTGTAGAATATATCACAGCATCCTTTGCCAAATCCATTATGGATGTCAGCTAAACTCAGTTCAATGGTTCAGCATTCAATACTTTATAACAACAATCGTAAACATCTTACCCTTATAACTCGGAAAATGCAAAGTATTTCCTAATGAAAGGTGACCTTATTACTGGTCTCTTGCCATGTTAATTGCATATCTAGGGTAGTGTAAAGTAAAACTGATTAGAATGTCAGCATCATATTCAATATTGTTTCTGGTGATTAACCTTCTGGTACCCTCTATGAGCGGAATCGCTTGTGAATGTGGAGGGACTGCAGTTTTCTCCTGTTTGCTGAGGTGGCCTGATGGTGACAGCTCTGACAAATGGGCCAATGTGGCAAGACCCACTGAGACCAGTGTACAATACTGCAAACACCAAATAAGTTGGCCACAAACACAACAGTGTGTGAGTTTAACAATGGCAAACAAATGTAGAAGCACGCAATCTCATAGGATCATCAAAAATGCTGGGGTAGATCTGAAATAATGGACTTTCTGAAATAAGTGCACTGCTGTGACAAACTCGTCAAACATAGTGAGTTAAAGCTAGTCAAAATTAGTAAAGTTAAACTCATAGAAATTATTAATATTGCAATTTGTATAAAAACCAATCAATCTGTGCACAAGTTCTTACACTCAAATTAAATATTTAGGCTGTTTGTTCAAACTACTTATTAAAATTAGCTGAAGCAACACAGTTCTCTAGTTTTTTTTTATAGAGACAACTTAATTGTTTATGTGTAATCAACTTAAAATTGTAAAAACCATTAAATTAACATAATCAATTTGCCTTGAAGGGCGACACAGTGGCACAGTAGGTAAGTGCTGTCGCCTCACAGCAAGAAGGTCGCTGGTTTGAGCCTCGGCTGGGTCAGTTGGCATTTCTGTGTGGAGTTTGCATGTTCTCCCCGTGTTCAAGTGGGTCTCCTCTGGGTGCTCCAAAGACGTGGTACAGGTGAATTGGGTAAGCTAAATTGTCCGTAGTGTATGTGTGTGAATGAGATTGTGTGGATGTTTCCCAGTGATGGTTTGCGGCTGGAAAGGCATCCGCTGCGTAAAAACAAATGCTGCATAAGTTGGTGGTTCATTCCACTGTGGCGACCCCGGATTAATAAAGGGACTAAATGAATGAATTTGCCTTGAGACAAGATGAAGGCATTATGTGTAACCCAGTTTTTTTACAGTATAATAAGTCTACAGTAATAAGTCTATATGGTTTCAGGGTCTTTTATTGCATGTTTTTATTGCATGACAGCCTCAGTTGCTATTCATCTTGTTCTAAGAAAAATAAGCAGTGAGAAGGTGACAGAAATGTAATTTTGTGAACTAACCTAATAGAACATTTGGTTGCTGCTGCTGTTTACATGCTGTGCAGCACATTTCAAACATGAGCTTGTTCACATTACATTAATCTGTTGTCTCTACCTTTTGTATCTTGACAAAATCAAATTAAAACTGTGGTTCGAAAAACTGCAGTTCTGAAAGGGATGTCAAATAGTGTTGTTCTATTTATTTGTCTCAGTTGGTGTTATGTTTTTAATAGGTTCACTAATAAATATGATATTTTGTGGTAGTCGTTTTTATTGAGAGCTATGGTTGTTGCAAACCTGCTTAGACTTGTCTTGAAAGTTAGTAATCTAATTGTGAACAATGTTTTAAGGCTAGTATTCTGTGGATCTGAACTAAAAGCAATTCTAATGTAAAATATAAATATAAAATATCCAAATATCATTTATACAAAAACCTTTTACTTTGGAGACATTTCTTTGTTAAAATGTTATTAACAACTAAAAAATGCAACGTTCTCCTTTTGGACTGAGAACTTTCTGTTCTTTATACAGTAATTACTCGTTACTATCTGGTGTAGGCATGGGCCAGTATAAGATTCTGACGGTATGATAAACTTGGACAAAAATATCATGGTTTCACGGTATGACGGTATTGTAATTACTGCTGAAAAATATACTGTATTATTATTAGATGTCTGGCTGAAAAACAAAACCTTTTTCCCCTTTGAACACAATATATTTTATTTTGAGAAACATTTAAAGTATTTTGGGGCAGTAAACATGTCAGGCTAAATAATTCAAGTGAATCATTGACTTCTGCTGTCTTCATTTGTTTCAAAAACACAGATGTCTGTACAATACACACCTAAAAAACTAACAAAACAAATGTAAATAAAAAAAAATCGTACACATACCTAAGGAACAGTTTAGCAGAAAATTTTGGCAGTATGAAAACCTTGACTTTTCCATACCACGGTATACCTTGAAAGCAGTTATCGTCCCATGCCTGGTGTTTCAATATTTCATTCAGAGCTTGTTCATGCTGGATACAACTTTGTTATTAAAATATTACTGTCAACATATGAAAATACTACTGTCTCAGATTCCAAATATATATATGTAAAGTTGGAAAGATGTATTTTTGCACAGCAAAAGAAAAAGGAAAAAATTAGGATTGAAAATTGTAAGAATTGTTTTAAAATCATGAATCATGACTCCCAGAATTGGAATCTAATGATGCCTAAAACCCTAAAGATTCACACCCCTATCCAAGACCTGTCGCAAATCAATATTTTTAATCACAAAGAGAGGAATAAAACAATACATAATAAATTATGTCCTGCTTCTCCCATATAATGTAAGTGAATAGCCACCAACGTTTTTTCAAAAGGTGCAAAAGTAACAAAAATGAATCCCACATGATACATATTAATGTGTTCTAGGGATATTAGTCTAAATAAGACATGGCATTTAATCTATGATTTAAAAGAAATTCTGACCTTGATTGTTTGTATTTGTGCCAGATTCTGACTCTTCCCAGAAAAGTGCCCACAAGTGTACCATTTTGATAAAGATCAATAAAATCAAATGCTTAGAAATATCCAATAAAATATCCATTTAATACCTTCACAAGCAGAGACTCTAGATGGCAGATTAAAGTCAGAATGAGAGCTGAAAGTAAATGTGATAACTTGCTGTTGCCATGAATACAACAGCAAAAAATGCACAAGGATATTTTGTGTGTTTGGGTGTGTGTCCTATTTTATTTTATTTATTTATTTCGCAAGTTGGTGTGAAATGCTGTGCTAACAGCGTTCAACAACAATAACCTTGAGTCTCAAGATTAATAATCAAGGTCTGGATTTTTGTTAAATTATACATAACAATTCTGTTTGTTTTTCACAAAATCCAAATCTATAACTGCTACAGCACAAGCAATATACAGTACAATAATATATGTGTTGCATGGGACCATTCTTTGGTATCTTTTTTAAACTCTTCACTGTACAAGCTAAAATATATTTTATTTCTGAGTGAACAATGCTTTTTTTAGACCGTCTGTTCATAGAGATTAGGTTGGTCTTCAAGCTTGACCAAACATGTCTTTACTTTACATGTTCTCATATGGATTTTGGATATTTATTATCAGTCTGGTAATGGAGTTAACCAGCCATTTTAGCCAAGCAACTAACAATGTAAAACCAGCTTGACTAATTAAAAGGATAGTTGTTCAAATAATGTCAATATTCCCACACCCTCAAGATGTTCCGAATTTTATTATTTAAATGTTCTGTAGAAAACACTTGAAGTTTTCACCAGGTGTTGGTAACAACCAAAGAAATGCAAATATGCAAAAAACAAACTTAATTTGTTTACAGATTAACTTGTGTAATAAAATGAAATGACACAGGAAAAAAAGAAGTATTTAACACATGAAGAAAGGGAGGCATAGAAAGGCAGTGAAAGCTCAGACTGAAAGCTGAAATCTCTCAGTAGTTATTCAGCAATCCTCTGCCCTTTGTCAGTGTAAATTAAACTCAGCTGCTTCAGTCCAACACCTACATCAGCAAGAGGATGAAGATGAAACCAGGATGGACATTTCAGCAAGACCCTAATCCAAAACAACTCTCAAATGCTTTCAGAGAAAGAAAATCAAGATGTAAAACGGCCCAGCCAATCACCTGACTTGAATCCAATAGAAAATACAAAATAAAGACTAGATTTGATAGACAAGACCATCATTCAAAGAGGTAATGATTTGCACTCATCAGATAATTGCTTTCTTGTTGTTTTTATTTTTACATTCTCTGGGTGACTATGACTATGATAGACAAGACCATCAAAATTTTTACACTCAGTTATCCTTGTTGTCATTCTGTTTTCCATTCATTCATTTTCTTTTCGGCTTAGTCCCTTTATTAATCTGGGGTCGCCACAGCGGAATGAACCATCAACTTATCCAGCATATGTTTTACGTAGCGGATGCCCTTCCAGCCCAACCCATCTCTGGGAAACATCCATACACACTCATTCACACTCAGACATGTTAGCCTACCCAATACACCTATACCACGTCTTTGGACTGGTGGGGGAAACGGGAGCACCCGGAGGAAACCTACGCAACCACAGGGAGAACATGCAAACTCCACACAGAAATGCCAACTGGCTCAAACCAGCGACCTACTTGCTGTGAGGCGAATGTGCTACCAGTACGCCACCGTGGCGCCCTCATTCCATTGTTGTTACACATACTGTAACAAGTTTTACAGATTTTCTTGTTTTGTTTTATTTTTATGTTAGTGTTGTTTGGGTTTTTACCAAAATCTGGTCCATAATATTTTTTTTAGGGTGAACCATACTTTAAGAACAGTTAAATTACCTTAAAGCAGCTTAGACCAGGTTAGTCCACCTGGTTTTAACTGCTGTTTTTCCACAGGCTAGTCCTGATAACCTATTTTTCATGCCCTTCTGAAGGCCATCGCCTTGAATATTTCAACAGACAATGTTGCCATTGAGTCAACGAATCAATCATTTGGTGACAAAGAAAACCGAATATGTCTTCAGTAGCCTTCATCATTTAGATGTAATTCACCAATCCCCCCATCCTCAAACACCCTCCCTCCAATCCGTCCATCTGCAGGTGTTCTCATACTGCTGCTCACAGCTGTCAGCTCTCATGGCCGAAGATGAATGAGGTTTTCACCCGTCCCGCGCTCTCTCTCGATCTATGTCTCATTCGCTCTCCCTCACAAATGCTCCAGCAGGGAGTATGTATGTGGGTGACTGTCATTGTGCTGTGGTGGGTATGATTCACACAGCTCTCCCACGTCTCCTGATGCGGTAAAATGGTCATAAAAGAGATTTAAAGAAAGGGCCAAAAGACAAACAGCTGCTCTGCCGAGACACAGCTCCACACAGTATGTCTAAAAGAGGATACACAGCCTTCTGGGACACGCTTTATGTCAAATATGATTGTGTTTGTTCCTAATGGTGATGTCACTTCCATATTTCACCCTAACAACCACATCCTCTGATCAACATCTTGAGGTCTTTGTCATGTCACAGCACTTACTGTGATGTTTTAACCTCCTGCAAGGAAGCAGACACGTACAGTTAAATATTAAAGTACTTCAGGGAAGTCTGCTTTTCACTGATATCCTGATCTTCTCTTCTATATTTTCTGCTCTAATTTTTTGCTGAAAACAGAATTGTTTTAAACATGGTAAAAGGTGTTAAATGAAGCTGAAAGTACTACACGCTTATTGGAAGCTGAAAGCATAAGCAAACAAGCCAAAACATATTCAAATCTAACATTCTGCAGAAATTGGTTGCAGTAGTTTATAGTTAACTGGTGACTTGTTATTCTCTTTTTTCATTATAGGAAACTCTTTTACCAATAAAATTAGGAAAAATGTCTCAGTTATGCATGTAAACCTTGTTCCCACAAGAAGGGAATGGAGATGTTATATTAAATTATTGACTACGGAATTCGCTCAGAAAACCAATCAAACCAAAACGGGCCAATAGAATGCCTATGAGATTGGTGAGTGCAGCTCTTCATGGGTACAGCCACTCAACACTTACTGTACTGTAACAGTACCTTTATGAGTTTGGGGTGATGTATGCCAAACAGGTAGCATGAGCACACGCACCATCAAAGATGCAACAATCCAATGTCCCTGGCCATGATTACCACAATAGGGAAAGGTTTGGGAGGTCCTACTCACATAAACAGCAAGCTAGACTAAGGCTAGGACCCAGGATATGACAGTACCGTACGTTGAAAAAGGGTTTCATTCAGAAAAGAGAAGGATGCTGCAGAGGTCACTGCCACTCAAATGGGGAATTACAAAGTATAAGTGGAGGTACAAAGTATAAATGTTTTTTTCCAAAGCAACTAACAAATGAGAACATCATTCATTTTCTTTTCGGCTTAGACTCTTTATTAATCTGGGGTCGCCACAGCGGAATGAACCACCAACTTATCCAGCATTTGTTTTACGCAGCGGATGCCCTTCCAGCTGCAACCCATCTCTGGAAAACATCCATACACACTCATACACTACGGACAATTTAGCTCACCCAATTCACCTATACCACATGTATTTGGACTTGTAGAGGAAACCAGAGCACCAGGAGGAAACCCACGCAACCACGGGGAGAACATGCAAACTCCACACAGAAATGCCAACTGACCCAGCCGAGGCTCGAACCAGCGACCTTCTTGCTGTAAGGTGAATGTGCTATTCACTACGCCACCGTGGCACCCACAAAAGCAGCACATCAAATAAAAAAGAGCAACAATATGTAGGTGCTGTGATAAGTCCCAGTTAGTCTAGCGGAATGTGTGTTGCCTTTTTTTAAAATTAGTAATTCATCACCTTAGAACTATAAGGTACTAACTGACATTTTTGTCAAAATTGAGTTATTGACATATTCTTATTACAGGACAACTTATTTACACTATGGGATGTTTTTTTACATTTAATTGTTGTTTACATTTTAAGACTTTTTATTTAAAAAGCAAATGTTACACACATACTGTTTGCTATGGAATGGAAAAATTTTGAAGCTCAATATCTCAAAATCATTCAGAACGCAGACAGAACCTTATAAATCCAAGGTGACGAATTAACAAGTAGGCTTCGCGCAAACCAGAAAAAAAAAGATATGTCTAGCAGTTTCTTGAAAATTGTTAAATGTCGGCGCCAATAGCCTAGTGGTTGTGACATATAGCAATCCACATAAGTGCATAGAAGTGGTAATGTTTTAAAAAAAGAAAACTGGTAAACTTTCAGCTGCTTGGGTTGATTTAGGAAAGTCTGTCCACCAGTATGGAACAATAAGAGTAAAAGTCCTTGAAAGCCATTTTGTCCCTCTTGGACAGGTGTGGAACACAGGTGTGATGTGAACTCTTTTCAGCTTGTTAAAGAGCACTCATGTTGTAGCATTTTAGATCAGATGAAGGGGTGATAATACTGTCTGGAAGGCCTGCCAAGAGAGCCTGGACAGAACAAGAACTTGATGAGGAGTTATTATGTTCTAATATGAAGGGTATGTTCTTCGTAATGTTGTACAAGGCAATTTTGGGTTGTTCTGAACAGGTAAAAAGTTCAGCTGATTAAACAACACATCTCTAAGTTCCTGGCTACGCTGAAGGAAATAATAAATGTCTGCCAGACATGATAAATTCAAGCAGCATGTGATGTGGGAAAGGAAACAGGGTGTAGGGATGTGATTTTGATAAGAGTAACTGCATGTGCAAACAGCTTGAAGGAGATGAGTTGGAATAGGATCAAGCAGAAAAGTAGTCGGATGACTTCTGCCTTTGAGAGCAGAGAAAAGGACAGTAAGTGTACGTTGTAGTCAATGTAAAACTTGGATAAACCATAAACAAGGCAGCAATTGCTTGCTATTTTTAATGTAAATATTGTTGGCTACATTTTTTATTCCAGATGGCTCATGCCATTATGGATATATTTGAGTAATAAAATACTCATGCAGGATGGCATAAAATTGCCAACTTGATCTTTTCGTCTGTGCCAACTTGAATTCTTTGCTCACCTGTATCACTTTTATTCTCATTAACTTGTTCATTCACTAAACTGAACAGCCAATCGCAGTTCTCTCTTACAACAATGCATGGTGATTACACATGCCTGGCATTATTCATATCATTGACCGACCAAACATTCTGCTATCACTTTAAGCAATATTTGGCTAATTACATTACTTTTTCACGCAGAGAGATTACAAAAAAAAGCATGTTCTCAGCTCATTTCACATTTCAAGATTTCATAATTATAAGATTTAAAATCCAATTACAACATAAGTCACACTATAATGCATGATATCATATTAACTGAGAGATCACATGGAATATGTTTCTACATTTAGAATTTGAAATGCACAATTAGTCTTAGAGTAATAAAGAATGACGTTATCTGAAGTGGGTTTGCTTGAGGATGAGACTCGCTACAATCTGTGTGCTATTTTCTACAACTTTAATATATTACTATGTTATAAAAAGCAACACATTTTGTTTTTCAGGATGTAGAAGGAAGATAAGAAGTATTAAAAAGATTTCTGAAGGATCATGTGACTCTGTAATAATGCTGAAAATTCAGCTCTGCCATTACATAAATGACTTTTTACATTTTACTTCACTATATTACTATTGACTACCTTAAAGTCATTTAAGGTAATCACAAAAAACTCACAAGAAACAAAAACATCCTTATTCCAAACTTTTGAATGGTAGTGCATATGTCTACAAACACATTCACAAGCACAAACATTATGAATCATGAAGTCTATATATATATATATATATATGGGTGCCACGGTGGCGTAGTGAGTAGCACGTTCGCCTCACAGCAAGAAGGTCGCTGGTTCGATCCCCGGCTAGGCCAGTTGGCATTTTTGTGTGGAGTTTCCATGTTCTCCCCGTGGTTGCGTGGGTTTCCTCCGGGTGCTCTGGTTTCCCCCACAGTCCAAAGACATGCGGTACAGGTGAATTGGGTAAGCTAAATTGTCCATAGTGTATGTGTGTGAATGAGAATGCATGAATGTGTTTCCCAGAGATGGGTTGTGGCTGGAAGGGCATCCGCTGCGTAAAACAAATGCTGGATAAGTTGGCGGTTCAATCCGCTGTGGCGACCCCGGATTAATAAAGGGACTAAGCCGAAAAGAAAATGAATGAATGAATATATATATATATATATATACAGACGGACCGTAAGCAGTTTATCAGTGACAGTGTCAATCACTCCCATTCATCTCCCAAACAGAATGCAGCCGACATGACAGCCAGCAGAGGCTCCATTTGCTGACAGCTCTGACCTTCTTCCATTAGACATTTCTATTTTCCTCCCATCTCTTTTTTTCTCTGGGGGTGGGTCGTCCCTGGGTATAATGCGCAGTGTTGACAGTGAAGTATGACAGTTAAGAGTTCGACCTTGGAGTCGCACGCAGCCGAAGTGGCCGATGTACTGATGACCTTACTATCATATTTCAAACCTCCAGCGCTCTGCAGATGAGCAAGAGAGAACATTTCATATCCAAAAGACAGACGCAATTTTTTAGTGTCAGTGGACTCGCATCCCATATGACACGGTGTTAACGTGAGAGGACGTTTACAGGAACAGACAGCATGTACAAACTTCTGGAAGCTTTTATCTAACTTTTCAGCTGTCACAACATGGCTAATGATTTGAGGCTATGGACATTTGAGCTTTGGTCCCTGTGTGCTACTGTATCCACTGAGAAAACTTGCACAAGTGAAAATAGAAGGAATTTTATCTCGTAGGTCTACAGAGTCTGCTGTAAAAAAGAACAGAGAAAAGAGCTACTGTAAACAACAGGACAAATATAAACCCATGCAACTCTGAAAATGCAGACTTAATCATGGAATCAAATCATAAAATATGGAACAGTATAATGTGTTCCTGAAATTTGGTGGTTTTTGGATGAATAAAACAACATAAAAATGTAGTGCTCTACACCTTCCTGATGGACAGCTTTGGGTGTAATTAGTTTCAAAGCACTACTAACTAAAACTACTCAGATAGGCACGGTTGTTGTATTTTTTAATGCAATGCACATTGTTTGTGTATTGCCATACACTCAAAGTGCTTTACAATCATGTGAGGGGGTCTCTCCACACCATAACAAGAGTGCATGGGATGTTTAATGAGTCAGGATCTCGTCTCTCATTTAATGTCTCGTCCCAAGAATGGATTTATTTCTATTTTTCAATTTTACAGGTTATATATATCAATATGACTGACATGCTTAAACGATGAATTGAGTTAGAAATTTGTTACTGACAATATATATATATATCTCAACACAGGCTCCTTGTGAAAACGTAGTCCCACGAACGTTTCTGGAGACCGCACATTACATGGTCAAAGGCACGTATGGCTGTGTTTCGTTTTTTTAACGAACGCTATGGGGCGGTGCACTGTAAAAAATAAAAAGTTGAGTTAACTTAAAATTTTAAAGCAACCGGCTGCAAAGAAATTTTGAGTTTATTAAACTTCAGTGGTTGAAGTTGAGCCAAATAATTTTTTTAAGCTGACCGAAAAGGCTGGTTTAAGTCAATTATACTTTTTTAAAAATATTTTTTCGGGGTTTCACCTTTAATGGACAGGACAGTATAGAGTATTGACAGGAAAGCAGAGAGAGGGGAAGGATCGGCATAGGACCACAAGGCAGGAATCGAACTCAGATCGCCATGAACACCAGACTGCATGTGTCGATACACTAACCACTACACCACTGGCGCAGACAAGTCAATTATACTTTACGGAATAATTTGGCACAACTTCAAACACTGAAGCTTAATAAACTGAAAATTTCTTTGCAGCCGGTTGCTTTAAAACTTTAAGTTAACTCAACTTTTCATTTTTTGAAGATATGGAGAAATCAAAATTTAAAGTCTCCTCAACTTAATTTTTTACGTTCATTGAACAAACAGTTTCAAACATGCAGTTGAATCATTTTTATGAGTAAATTCAACTCTGAGCTCAAAAATATGTCCGCCTAACTTACGATTTTAAACTGAGTTAACAATTTGTAAGTTGGATTTTTTACATTGTGTGACGCAGTTTCTTCCGACCGCTCGCCTCGTGTGGACGACTTTCCCGTTGCAACCAGTTTGTCCCGTTAGCTCGCCGTGTTCGTTGGCGAACTCAAGACGCAGAGAGGAGTTGACCATGATGACGGGGTTCGAGTCTGGTGAGGAGTGCTTTCAGAAAGCAGGTAAGACAAAAACAGAATGCAAATAATGAAATAAACCAGTATATAACCGGGTGAGGATGTGGTAAAGTCTGAAAATGTGGTATAAATGAGACGAGGGCTTTTATTTTATTCAGGATTGCTTTTTTGAAAGTTGTTGGTTGGGTTTAGGGAAGTGTGTGGGTGGGTCTATCGATAAAATTTAGGTTGGGTTTAGGGAAGGGGGAGGGTGGGTCAGTCAGCCATTCAGCCTCTGGTGGGTTTACGCGAGAACAGCACTCGCGAGAGATATTTGAGATCTCAAAAAGCATCTGCAGCGGACTCTCGTGGATTTGCGAAAACAAAAAGTGCAAAAAGACGTACCTCACGGGACGTATTCTGCAGCCTCCAGAAACGTACTCAGAACTACGTTCTCAGAATGAGCCTGGGTTGCAACATTTGTACTGTATATATTCTCATGAAGGTATTATACACATGTAATAAAATATATATAATTTTGTTGTTGTTCAGATATTTTACAAAATACTAGACTTATCAACTAAGGGGGTTAGATTTGTCAGACAACTGAAAATACTCATAGAAAGTATGATATATGATGATATATGGTATGTAAGAAATGTGCTTTATTGATTGGAAACATTTACATGTTTTGATCCATATACAGTATTGTTGAACTTTTCATTGTTTTATTAATAAAGCTAAAGGATTTGTTTGACTCAAATTAATGAATTAAGTTTAGTGAATTAAAATGTTGCTGTTTTGGCTATGTGTTAGGATTTAGATGCGATTTTAAGTAGTTTAGGTGATAAAATTACTTATTGAGTAAGTAATGCATTTGGGTTTTAGGGAGAAAACAAATATGAATTTTAAACAAACAAACAACAACAACAAAAAAAACACTGCAGAAACAGCCAACATAGGCTCATTCTGAAAACGTAGCCCAACACACACTTCTGGAGATCACAAATGATGTAGCTAGAATTAAATATGGCTGTGGTAAATTCTGAAAACGGGGTAAAAATCAGGCAAGGGCTTTTCTTTTCCGGGAATGCTTTTTAAAACTGTTGATTGGGTTTAGGAAAATAGGTGTGCTGGTCAATCTGTGCTTTTTAAAATACTTTTGGTGGAGTTTAGGGTAGGAGGGCGGTGGGTCAGTCGATTGATCAGTCCGTCAGTCAGTCAGTCGACAGCGGCGTCTGGTGGATTTATTGCAGAACAGCAGGTACGGACGGCACTCACAAGAGAAATTTGAGATCTCAAGAAGCGTACACAGTGGCCTCTGGTGGATTCGCGGAAAAAAAAAACTGAATTAAAAAAAAAGACCTTCTGGAACGTCTTTCACTTTCTCCAGAAATGTATATCGTGGTGTGTTTTCAGAAGGAGCCTGAGCTGCAAACAGCACAAAAATAATCGAATTTCAGTTATCTTGTGTTCATCATAATCTTGTCTAAACTCACATAAAACACAAAAACATACTAACTAAAAATGAATCATTGAAAATGCTACAAGTAAATGTAACCTTTAAAACATCATATGGCAGTGTTTCTCAACATTTTCAGTGGGTCGCAGAGTGTGTGGTCAAAAAAACAACAAAAGTTTCATTTTTAACTTGTTTTGCGTATACCGGACTTTTATTTTGAAATGCACGCACGACAACTGATCCCTTTGGAATCGACGTGGAAAGCGCCACGTTGCCGAGCAACATAGAGAGTCAGCTCGTGGAGCATTCATGTGATAAGACGCTGAAACAGAAATTCAGTGAAGTAAGCGATCTGAGAGTGCGATCAAACCCATCCCATTCAGAACTACATATCTGTATGAAAGTGGCTTCTCTTCCTTGGTGCAGCTTGAGTCAAAGCAAAGGAACAGGTGGGACATAGAGCACGATCTTCGGGTAGCACTGTCTACCATCACCCCTGACTGAAACTCTTATCACATCAGTAAAGCACATTGGGTCGCGGCTTGAAGACCATGTAAAAATGTGGGTCCCGTGGCCAAACCAGTTGAGAACCACTGTCATAATGTACAGTACAGTATGAAAATTGGAAAATAAATATCTGGATTTGCTAAATATTACAACTAACAGTATTTATAAAATATTTGTTTAAGAGAGCATGAAATGACACTTCTACATTACTCCAGAGCAGAATATACACATAAAACCATTTTAGTTAGTAGATCAAAGTCAGTGAATCTGTAAAAAGTAATTGTTTCTTTCTCAAATGTATGCTTCCCTTTACTGTTTACTTCAGTCTCAGAGAGGTAATTGCAGTGAAGGAGAGATAGCCATTGGATAATTAGACAATCTTCTCAGTGTTCATTTGAACTGTGAATGGCCTCCCATTGGGGGCCATCAACGCAAAAAGGCCCAGGGGCCGCTGGAAACCATATGACTGACAGCAAACCCCCGAAACAGACCTATTAATGAGGCTTTCGGACTCATCACAGAGCCGACAGATGCCTCTCCAGGGGCCGAAGAGGGATGAGACCCTTTATTCATGAGGCCAAGACAACAGTATTGATTAAATGAAGCAACAGAGCAGCTAACATAATGCTGCATCATCCAGGGGCCACGCAGGTCACTATTCATACAGAGCTGTTCTAGTAAATCAAACCATAAATCAGAACTTTCAGCTCAATAACTCAACAAAATCTAATCTGAAATGTACAAAGATTATTCTTTTTTTATTTAAATATTAATACAACAGTTCTTAAGAAATAAATTAAAATTAAAAATAAAATTCATTTTTGAAAAAGCACAAGTGTCAGGTGTCTGCATTGTTGTTCCATGTGCCCCGTGTTTGTCATGTGCTCCTTTCTAATGTCAGGTGTCTGTATTGTTGTTCCTTGTGTTCCGTGTTTGTCATGTGCTCCGTTTTGTTTTTCCACCACTAGTTAGTTTCATGAGTTTCACCTGGGTCTCACCCCTGTGTAATTACTGTAGTTCAATGATGTCCTGTGTATTTATACTCCTGTGTTTGGTTCAGTCCTTTGTCTGGTATTGTACTGCCACCCTCCATGTCCAGCGTCAAATGTTTCTTGTGCCTTTTGTAAGTGTTAGTTATGTTTTGTTATGTTAGTTATGTTTTGTTATGTTAAATATGTGTTTTGATAATTCCTGTGATCCAGTACGTCTGTTTATAGAGGTAAATCGTGACAACATGATTGTTAAAACATATTGTTAAAACCCTTAATTATTGAAATATTTTTTACAATTTCTGAATTAAAAAAAATATATATTAAAGCAAACTAAAAAGAAATTTAACAAAATAAAATGAAAATAAAGAGTATTTAGCGGGTAAAAATACTTAATTTTACTTATTAATACTTTATTATTATTTATAAAATAATTGGCAGTGCTGGATTGAGTTATGTGAAGGATGTCATAAAGGAATTAATACTCAATTATGGAAAGAATTTGATTGGAAAGTAAAAATGAGATAATAATGAGATAACTTTAATACTCCTTTTGTAATTTCTACATATATAAAGGGCCCATCTGTTGCTTTGTGTTGGAGAAAATGTGGTAAAATTGGAGATCATACCCACATTTTTTGGACTGTCCTAAGATTAAATTATTTTGGAAAAATGTTAAAAAAAGAAATTGATAAAATATAAGATATAGAAATGCCCCTTGATCCAGTTATGTGTTTATTGGGAGCACTGCCCAAAGAAATGTTTAATGATAAAACAAGATTTGTTCTAAGGATATTAATACTGGTTGCAAAAAAATGATAACAGTACATTGGATGGAAGAAGGTTGTCCAAAGGTGGCTCAGTGGATACAGAGACTAAAACAGGTCTATATAATGGAAAAAATGACTGCATGTCTACAAATGAAGACTGATATTTTCCTGAAGAGGTGAAAAAATATTACAACATATTTAGATATGCATATTTAGAGATTCCTTAACCTATCACCACTGTAATTTGAGGTAACTACAGTGTAACACAATGTAACTTGATGCATAAATGTATCCCCTGAAAAGTAATTATGATGGCAGTACCTTTTCTCTATTTATTTATTTTTTTATTTATTTTACTAGTTTTTATTATTATTATTCATTTTTTTTTATGTATTTCCCTATATGTATGGGATTACATTGTTGGGGAAGGGGCTGTTCTGTAAAAAAAAAAATTGAAAAATCTTAAACAAAAAGTTTTAAAAAATAAATAAATAAATAAAGCGCAGTGAAAAATTAAAAAGTTACACGTTTAGATTTTTATATGTATTTTATTGACACATAATATATAACGCTACACTATAAAAATATTAACTTATTTTAATATTTTTAGTTCTTTAATCTTTAAATCAATAATTAATAGTACTTATCTGACAACTAGTAATTAATTCATTTTCTTGTCGGCTTAGTCCCTTTATTAATCCGGGGTCGCCACAGCGGAATCAACCGCCAACTTATCCAGCATATTTTTACGCAGCGGATGCCCTTCC
>CAIGQQ010032164.1:5775104-5796708 GCA_903798035.1 Danio albolineatus
TGCCTGATTGCTTTGTCATAATCAGGCCATCTCCATCTCTCATCCTCGTGATCAATCAATGAATATTTCATATGCCATGTGAAGCAACACATTAATTATTGACGGGGTCTCTTGCATAATGTCTCACCCAAAACACAGCACTTTTTGCACCAGCATAGTGTTGGGAATCAACATCAAATGTGTCATTCATATTGTTTACAGGAAGCTGCACAACTTTTTGATACAGAAAGTTTTCAGATTTTCTTGCCTACAGTAGGCCCAGACTGTAAAAATTGTTTAAAGTACATCACAAGTTCATCAGGGATATGTTTCCAAAATAACAACAGCTGAACTACCATAGTATGATGCATTGTTCGGGAAATAAACAATACAGTGAATTTTTGAAGTGTTTCCCGAACATTCCCAAGAGACAGTTCACTCTGAGACGGAATTGATTAATCTAATGATAGAATGAGTGTAAACGTCCTAGTGTTTGACATAAACTGACACATGCTAATCCTCAGAAACCCTCAGAACAAGCCCATATGATTTTTCAGCTCTGGTGCACTTACGCCCCCGAAGCCCATCTTGCCTCTGGGTATTTTGCTCCTCTATTACTGCAGCCATCAGTCAACCTGTTCTGAAGCACCTGAACCCACTTCTTCACCCAGCACCACTGACAAGAAAAGTCGAAAAATACACACCTAAACCTCCAAGCATATTGAGCGCTGAAGAACACACTTTATCATCTATAATACACAGTACCATTTTCAACTTAAAACAGACCACTTTTGAAAGCCTGAAAATTCTGATTTTAAAAAAATAATTTACACTGCCACCAGCTAAAAAAGATCCAAAGATGCAAATTGTATTTATGCACAAACGTAAACACCGCATAAAACATTAGCCAATAAAGCAGTTTCCATCCAGTGAGTCAATCACTTCCTGATAAGCTGGAGCCATAATCAAAAAGAGAAATGGAATTTTCTGCGTTAGGGGAAGCCGACTGAGAGCCTTTTTTCGTATTTAATAAATTACTTGCGCCTCAGAAGACAAAAATGAAACTTAATGAACACAGTCATAACTGGCTTTTGGAGGCATGAGAGCACTCTTTGTATGTGTAGCCACTCAAGACAGTTCTGAGAGGTAATAATACTGAACCACTTTGAGGACAGGCTTTGGTTAAGGCATTTTAGAATGACCAAAACAAAACTACAGATTAGGGTTGCACGATATTGGAAAAAACATACACTTCGATATTTACATTATCTGCAATTTATATTGCGATTTTTCTCAGGATAACTTAATAATTTTACATTGATTAGGATGATTTTGTAGGGGATTACATAAAATATATTTAGCGGATTACAAGCAGAGATAAAAAAAATAGAGTCTAAAGGTCTACTTACTCTCAGGGCCGTTTATATCGAAGTTGATAACCATATTGGTGTTTCGTAACATCAAATTTTTACGAGGTGGGTCATTTACGAGTTGGGCCCTACGCTCTACCCCCAAGCTGACCAGGACACATTCAGTACACTACAGACAATTTTCATTCATTCATTCATTTTCTTTTCAGCTTAGTCCCTTTATTAATCCGGGGTCGCCACAGCGGAATGAACCGCCAACTTATTCAGCATTTGTTTTACGCAGCGGATGCCCTTCCAGCTGCAACCCATCTTTTGGAAACATCCATACACACTCATTCGCACTCACACACTACAGACAATTTAGCCTACCCAATTCACCTGTACCACATGTCTTTGGACTTGCGGGGGAAACCGGAGCACCCGGAGGAAACCCACGCAACCACGGGGAGAACATGCAAACTCCACACAGAAATGCCAACTGACCCAGCCGAGGCTCAAACCAGCGACCTTCTTGCTGTGAGGCGAAAGCGCTACTCACTACGCCACCGTGGCGCCCTACAGACAATTTAGCTTACCCAATTCACCTTTCAAGAGTTCACACTTAGATATTGTTTGACAAATGTAAGCTGGTTTGGCATGCTGTCCCAGGAGAGAACCTTGAGCTCGGAGATAGTTCAGCCCAGGGCTGCCGCCTGGTAGAATGAGCATGTAAAGGGGAGTACGAGAGCTCCCCGTGTTAAAGATAGAAGGGGGAGAAGGGGTGGATGGGGGGTTTCTTCAGAAAACGAAGATAAGGGAGTAATATTCGCTGGGTTACTTATGGTGGGATTTAATTAATCTGATTGGCTGACTAATGATTGTACTGTAGATGAGAGACCAGCTAAGGTCAATCATATCACATGCTCCTCACGAAATCAGTTTGTGTGCCGTCTTTCAACTTGTGGGGCAAACCAGAGCATCCAGAGGAAACCCACACGAACACGGAGAGAACATGCAAACTCCACACAGAAATACCAACTGACCCAGCCTGGGCTCGAACCAGAGACCATCTTGCTGTGAGGCAACAGTGCTACCCACTGCACCACAATTAAAATAAAAGTACCGAGGCCTACCAATATTTACACAGTGGGAAAGTTGGTCGTGTTTTATTACACAGCGAGGGTGATTTTGTCTTTTTAAAAGCAAATGTGCACCCCAGCCAGTCCAGCAGTCCATGCCACTCAGCGTGGGGGCTACTTAGTAAGCAGGGATCAGTGGAGACTACAGGATGTTCCTACATCGCTAGTTTAGGAGGGTCCTGTATCCACGCAGTCTTTATATTATATAAATATAAGGCAAGTAAATATATAAATAAATAGTAATATCTTCTAAGGTCTGTGTTAACATAAGTAAGCCATAAATGTAAACAGTATGCTAACGTTTTTGTGTAATAATAGTCAGCTGCTGACTCGGTTACTATCAGCAGACTAAGTATCTGGTCAAATCTCTTCCTTTGTGATGTATTGAGCTTATTCTTTAATTCATAAGTGAGCTTGTTGTTTTGCGATTGTTTTAGAACTATGGGAGAACCTATGGGAACCTATGGGAGAAATGACTAGGAATAATACACGGCAGAAAATGGTCAAACTACTCGCTCTACAAACAAGTGTTTGCATGACTACACAGACAAAATAGAATAATATAATTAGAAAAATCAGTTTGCAACATTAAGCAGCAAAACGAGCTGTTTTTCATGTCTAAAGTGAATGGAAGTGATTGAGACCGGAAGTCTCGAGACAAAGACTCAAATGGCTGCGTCCGCTCATACGAAGAGAATAAGGTCAACACAATTGAAAAATTTACTCGTCATGGTAGCTCATTACTCATTCATGGGAGCCACACTGAAATGGCAATATATGAGTGGGGATTAACCAAACAGGCCCATAAAAATTCAAATTCAAAAGAAAAATTGATTAAGAAAATTCTTCTAGAGTTAGGTATGCAAACTTTAAGGGGAAACAGTAGTTTTTAGCAGTGCTGCCAACAGTCATGACCCATAAAGATTTAAAACCAACTGGAACAGGTTGTGCAAAACTACAACAAATCAATGGCAGTACTCTCATGGTACGGTACATTTTAAACTATTGAGTGACCAACTGACATGTTGTGCAGGCATTTCAATTATCACTCTCACCATTCATCTAAATACTTCACTTCAACGTTCACTTGAAAAAACAGAGCGAAACAGAGTGTAATAGCATTTCAAACGGCTTCTCACCTTCTGGAACTGCAAAGTCTCACCTTGGTCTAGAGCAGGGGTGTCCAAACTACGGCCCGCGGGCCATCTGCAGCCCACAATCAGTTTAGTGGCGGCCCGCGAGGCTTTTTATAAATATTAATAGAATCTGGCCGCTGTACAAAAATAAACGTAATTCAATAAATAACCACCGGGTGTCGCTATCACGTGCCTTCAATTAGGCAGCATTTTCTGTTATGACATAAAACGAATCGACCAAACTGAGGGAAACATAATTGATAAGCACGTTTTGGTGAGCCATGGCGCAACCAAGAAAAAGTTAAATCAAAAGTACAACATCACTGTTCACATTAACAGAGTTTATGGTGAGTAAAATATATATTATGATTTTAAAATGTAGAAAATAATTCCATAATAATACCACACACACACACACACACACGCACACACGCACACACGCACACACACACACACACACACACACACACACACATATGCGTGTCTGTGAAATTGTAAAATTTGGCCCACGACCACGTTTTGTTTTTTGCATCTGGCCCTCGGCCCAAAAACTTTGGACACCCCTGGTCTAGAGCCACACAAATCCATCAGATGTCTCATAGCATAGGAGATAGAAAGTGTTGTCTGGCACAAAAAGATCATGACAGAAGACGATGAAATGACTGAATACCTGTATCTGAAAACACACACACGTTTGGATATCTTCTTTTTTGTTTTGAGATTTAATGAATGTTACATAATTTGTTCATAGAGATTTAAGGAGTGCATTTGTCTTATTAATGCATCTAAGTCATCGGTTTTGGTAAGTCCTTTATTATTTAATGCAAAATGAAGTGTAGTTTGACCCATGAAAACACACAAACCATCCAAGGTTGTTTACAGCATTATAGATTATACTAGACAATCTAATTCCTTTGATACAATAAAACAGATACAGTTTCTGACATAAAGAATACTCTGCTGACAAATATATGCCATTAAATCAGTAGCATGGTCCTCAAACGTAAAAAGTGGTCTTCATTTACAAAAATATGGATATAAATAATTTTATTAATTATTATTATGATGTTACTGTCACTTTCAGAAGAAGGCGATGAGTCAAGATATACAAAAAGCTGTATTTATTAACTGGTTCAAGTATAACACTAGAAGAGGTTTGTAACTTGGACGAAGGCAAGGGGTTAGGAATACATTCAGAAGAGGCTTGAGCCAAAGTACGTTAAAGTCACTTCCCTGATTGAAGAGAAGATGGTGGAGATAGGTACGGAGCACAGGAGGGTGTCCAAGGCGAGGTGAGGAACAGGCAAGGAGGAACGTGTCCATAGATGATACCCGACGAAGGGCTAGTGACAGAATGGGGCTTTTTTGGGTGGTGACTAATAGGCTGGTGATGGTGCACGGCTGGAGGAAGGTCTCGTGATTGTGATGGTTGAGGTGATGATGAGTGAAGAGCTGGGGATAATACAGTTACCATGTTAACCACAAATGGTTGCTACATTATTTAGTAAGGTTTTACACAAGTAGCCTTTGTTATTTGCATGCTAGTTCAATTAGCATAAGCAACATGAACATGTTAAATTATAAAATTTAATATTACAACCCTTCAAAAGGTATTGGCTTTAAAGTGAATTATACATTAAATTCATTTTATGTTCGTTATACAAGCATTATACAGTAAAAGATGTAGGCCTGTATTTTTACAGGCCTGTCAGTTGTAATGTTCATTCATTGTCTTTTCAGCTTAGTCCCTTTATTAATCTGAAGTTGCCACAGCGGAATGAACCGCCAACTTATCAAGCATATGTTTTACATAGTGGATGCCCTTCTAGCTGCAACCCATCACTGGGAAACATCCATACACACTCATTCACACACATACGCATAGACACTACAGACGATTTAGCTTACCCAATTCACCTGTACATGTTTTTGGACTTGTGGGGGAAACCGGAGCACCCGGAGGAAACCCAAGCAGACACGGGGAGAACACGCAAACTCCACACAGAAATGCCTACTGACTCAGCTGACGCTCGAACCAGCGCCCTTCTTCCTGTAAGCTATTTTGTGCTACCCACTGCACCACTGTGAGGCCGTCAGTTGTAATGTTTATATTAGACGCTGTTTCCACTGAGTGGTACAGTACGGTACGGTACGGGTCACCTTTATCAGGCTTTATCAGGCTTGCGTTTCCACTGCAAAAGGGTACTCTTTTGATGGGCGTGGTGTACGACAGAAAGTTTGTCGACGTCATTTTCGCTCGAGGAAATGTCTACAGTAAAGCTTTATGGGTCGTTCAAAAATCATACGAGAAGCACTTCTCACAAAACAGATGCTTTATTATACACAAAAACATTGGTGTAAAAATGTCATTACTGACTGAACATGATCTGATTATAACTGCAGATCATTGATGCGAAATAGCCTACGGTCCGCGATTATATCAAATAAATAAATAAATGCAGCATATATGAACACATACAGCCCCACACAGTCTCCGATGTTACCAAATTACAGAAAAACTACACACAGCAGACATTTATGCCTCATTTAGGTTCAAAAACAATACGAAATAGAGCCCCGTCTGTGCAAACCTCTCATCTGTGTATTTAATGTTCTCCAGTACATGTAGCCTCTACGTCGTTATTCTCTCGTTAGAGAGTAACTCCGTCATACCCAGTTTATAATAGTCCAGGTTAAGAACTTTGTTATTTCAAACATTGACGCGCACGCGGACACAAGAGAGAAGCGAAACCTAACGCTCGCGCTTATGGGCTCGTAACCCATAAGGATCTGCTCTTCTCTCGGCATGGTGGCTGTTCAAGACGACGACAAGGTTTGTTTAAGCTCGGGTCGACCATGGCTCGTTATTATATGCTGATATTATTTCGGAGTATTGTCTCTCAGCTGTGTATTAAACATGGCGGGTCCTTTGTTTTCATTCTGCTTGTTGCGTGAGCAAATGACGTATCTCTGTAAGCCAATGGCGTTCAGCTGCGCGTGTAGCTCCGCCTTACGGCTCGCTTTCTGGGTTTCGGTACCCTTTCGAAAGGGTGACCAAAAAGGGGTACGGTACGGTTCGGTTCGGTACGCTTTTAGACAGTGGAAACGGCCTTAAAAGCGTACCGAACCGTACCGTACCACTCAGTGGAAACGGGCCATTATTAGCATTACCTTGTATGATGAACTGAATACCTGAATAGAAGAAAATTGTTGAGTCATAACGTCACACTGTAATTAGACTACACAGTTCAACCAGTTTGGAGTATTTAAGATTATTTTTTGTTTTTGGATTTGTGCGGGGTTAGCACTTCCACCATTAATAGATGGCATATAAAAACCGAACCGTTTAAAAAAAGAAACGTAAATCTTTTCCTCTCTCAAGTTTGTTTACTTATGTTGCATCAGCTGAGGCACTGGAGTCAAAAGAGTGGGTTTACTGAGAACTGTACTTAAAAAATAAATAAATAAATAAAAATAAATAAATAAATATATAGTATATTTAAAGTATATATTACACAAGCTGTTTGCCACAGTAAACCACGGAATTCCAGAGACAATAAGGACAATTAATGATGATTATTCTTAAGTGTCTATTGGATGTGTTCTTTTTGAAGATCTGGACAACCTTCCCATTTCCAGCTTCTAAGGGTTCTAGTGAATTGCATTACAAGGAGCCGCACAGTTTTACATTCAAATGCACAAGGATGAAATCAAAATTGGTCGCCTGTTGCAACTTAAGCTGATTTTGCCAGGGGTCTCATCAGGATACACAGAGCAGGAGTTTATCACAGTATGGTGCACATGAAGATTCGCTGTGCAGAATATGAGGCAGATGTTTATAAGTATTCTCCAAATCTGCACTGAGAACAACATCATCTGTGATGTATAGTGACTGTGACAATCACTCACACCCTGACCTCATATATGACAAATGAATGTGTTGTAAAGTTGTAATGAGTTTCTTTAGTTTAAAGACATTCAGACTAGGGATCTGTTGTAAGCTTGCACACATTAATTAAACTTATTAATATATAGTATAAAACAAGAATGATCTTGGGACACTAAAGTAATAAAAAAACGTAACTTTAAAATCTTTTACTGCATTTTTGATAAATCAAAGCAGCTCTGGGGAGCACTCACTCATTCATTTTGCTTCAGCTTAGTCTTAAAGGGCACATATTTGACCCCTTTTTTATATGTAATATAAGTCTTTTGTGTCAGCTGAAGTTTAAGCTCAAAATACCCATCAGATTAATAATTATAGCTGTCTAAAGTCTTTGTATTATAGCTCTAAACAGCTTTTTGCTGTTTTTGGTACTGGGCCTTTAAGGATAGTCCTCCCTGCCACCGTTCCCACGTGCCCGTCAGCGTGCCTCAATCTCCACCCTCAGCTGCGTCAGACAGACAGACGCAACAGGAACAGATGTAAAGGAAGCAGATCTCACTACGTTTGAGAAATACTACAGTAAGAACTTTACCAATGACTGTTTGATGTGTTTGTTGAGGAGTTGCAATGATGAGTTTTGCTGACACACGGCTGTGGTGATGAAGACAAACATGATTACAAACATGCACTGTTTTAAAAACGTGTTAAACTTAAACTCACTTTTGATCACATTTGATGATGATCGATGACCTTCGCGAACTGAACAGATCTTTTATTCCCGGTTGCTTTGCGCACGTCCTGTCTTGTTGATATGATTATACGTGTTACTATGAAGACATGTTAATACGCAGCTGTCAATCAATTCGGTGGGTGGGAGGACCGCACTCCTACGTAATGTCGGTCTCAAAACCGCTCCAATTGGTCCACCGTTTTTATGCTGTTCATTTTTTTTTTTTTTTAAGGACTGGGTGTGTTTATATCACTCCAATATGACCATCTATACACCTACACATTTGTCTGTCCAAACAGCTTAAAAAGTAGATTTTTTTAAATAGATGCCCTTTAATTTCAGGCTTCGAATGAGCCACCAACTATTCCAGCATATGCTTTGCGCAGCAGATGCCCTTCCGGATGCAACCCAGTACTGGGAATCCCCCATACACACTCATTCACACACTCTCATACACTATACGTGAATTGAATAAACTAAACTGTCCATATTGCATGTCTTTGGACTATGGGGGTAACCAGAGCACCTGGAAACCCACGCGAACACGCGGATGCAAACTCTCCTCACAGAAATAACTGGTCCAGCCAGGACTCGAACCAGCTACCTTTTTGGTGTGAGGCGACAGTGCTAACCACTGTGCCACAGTCTTAGGGAGCATAAGAAACTCATATTTGTGTCAAACTCATATTTGTACACAATTGTCTGCAATAAAAGGCATCAAAAACACTGATGAAAACTTAGTAATTGGCACAGGCCGTGAATCTGCAAAACATTTCTGAGAACTGCTTTGAAAAATTCAACAGGAACATACTTTGTAACAAGATCAAAATTTCCATCCAGCCCGGTCGGAATTAGATTTTGTGTTTTACATTATTTATTAAGATAGTTTTGCATCTTGTGAAATGAGATGCCACTCATCAAAATGTCTCAGCGCACAAATCTGTGCCTGTCTCTCTGCAGTGTGCGGATCCGTCTGGCACTCTGTCATCTGTCCTACAGTGTATGCGGCAGCCTGGCGTTCTCTTCTCACTCCATCCTCAGAGCCGGAGGGGGGAACAGCGGACGTCTCAGCTCAGGCGTATCACGGTTAATGCCACATGTGGTGCTGCCGCAGCCCTTGCAGATTTTGACAAAGAAGAGCGAGAGAGAGAAAGAGGCCGAGAGAGGATGAGTGTAGGTTTAGTGGAGTCTGGAGGGCTCTGGCATCTCCATCATGGGCAAGTCTCCCTGTACCTGACAGCTTGCCTTCACCGCTTCAACATAACCTTAGCAGCTTTACTGAGATTTTCTCTCAACGGTGTTTGGTTCAGAATCCAATACACTCTGTATTCTGTTCCAATATCAATGCGTTTGGGGCAGAGAACTGGTTAGTGTTGAGGAACTCAGACTTGAATGGGGTCTTGCTACAAATTCATAAAGATGTTGTTGTGAGATAATTGATTTTAGTGTATTCACTGTTCAGATTACAAATGCAGCTTAAGAGGTTTATCAATATTGAAATAATGAAAATATTGTAAAACTTGTTTAAACCTATTCTACAACAGTCTGCCTTTTCCTGAAATACAATGTGTAAGAGGGTTTACTAAAACAGTGCCCCTGCAAGTAGGTCATAATGCATTATATTTGGAGTAGCGCTATAGTCACGAGTTTAATTCCAGGAAACACAAATGCAATGAAAAAATTAATAGAGTAAATAGGGTTACAGGGCGCCACGGTGGCGTAGTGAGTAGCACGTTCGCCTCACAGCAAGAAGGTTGCTGTGAGGCGAACGTGCTAACCACTAGGCCACCGTGGCGCCCCGGGTTTGTTCTTATTTGCTCTTTTTTCAACAAAATCAGTCAACGCTATTGACTCAAGGTAAACCTTGTTCCATGCAATTTTTGCACTAGTCTTTATTACATCATAGAATCTTTGTAAATGTAATTGTTGCTACCACAATTTATTTTCAGTTACATTAGACCACAGAATCAGTCAAAGGTGTCAATTTTCTGAAACTGAGATTTATATATCATCAGAAAACTGATTACTGTAACTTTCCATTGATTTACACTTTGCTAGGATAGAACAATATTTCACAGATATACAATTATTAAAAAAATCTGGAATCTGAGGATTCAAAAATCTAAATACTGAGGAAACCTTCTTTATTGTTATAGTGCTTACTTGAGCTATGAAATTAAGTATATACACACACACACACACACACACACACACACACACACACACACATATATATATATATATATATATATATATATATATATATTTTTTATTTTTTTTTTTATATATATACATTTTAAATATTTAAAAGAAATGTACGAAATATCTTCAAGTAAAAGGATCTTTATTATTCTAATGATTTTTGGAATAAAAGAAAAATCTATAATTGCTACCCATATGATGTATTTTTGTCTATAGCCATATACAGCAAAAGACAAGAATAAATGGTAAACTCACAACCAAACTGAGTTGCATTGTGTTAAATGGATGATGTAAACAACCATTAAACAGATCAGCCTTTTATTATCTCTTGCATGATGCAACTTCCAAAAAACAATTCATGCCATTTTATTGCAATTACTGTTATAAAACCACATTTTGATAACAGTCCACTGCCCTTTTTTCATTGCGCAAAACACAATTCTTGAATTGCACTGTACAATATTTTTATTATTTTTCTATGTAAATTAGGGTTAAACAGTAAAATGTAAGATTATGAACGATGCAAGTTTAACAATTTCAAATATGTTAAGCGTACCTTTTAATATGATACATTTCAAATGTTTTTTTCTGTGCACATGCATGCCGGACTGTTGCAATTGCGTCTCATGTATAGGAGGTAATAAGTCAATAGTCCTTAAGCAAAATGTGTGTGTATAGATACATTCATTCATTTTTTGTTTATTTTTGTCTCTATTTCAGAGGTCGCAACTATTCCGGCAATTGCTTTGCGCAGCAGATGCCCTAACAGCCGCAACCCAGTACTGGGAAACATCACATTCATACACATACACTACAGCCAATTTAGTTAATTCAGTTCACTTGTATATGTCTTTGTACTGTAGGGGAAACCAGGTGAGCCGGAGGAAACCCATGCAAACATGGGGAGAACATGCAAACTCCGCACAGAAACGGCAACTGGCCCAGTCGGGACTCAAACCAGCGACCTTCTTGCTGTGAGGCGACAGTGCTAACCACTGAGCCACCATGCCGCCACATATAGATATATTTCAGTACAAACGCCAGTAGGTCTATGCCAGTACTTGTTAAATTGCCTTCCAGAAAAATTGCTGCCTTGACTTGGTGAAACTGTGCATGTATGCGTACAAAGGAAAAATGTTCAGAACTACTGCTTAATACAATCAACCGGTCCATGCTCACGCAATCTAATTTCACATGTTTTAGAGACTTGCAGAGACTCATTTAGAGCCTTTCCCCTTATGGCCTTCCATACCATGGATGCCATTAGCAGAACCTTACAGGGACAGTTTATGCAAAAAAGAAAATGCTGTCATCATTTACTCACACTTTACTTTCAAACCTGTTTCAGTTTCTTTCTTCTGTTGAACTCAAAGCCAGATATTTTAAAGAAAGCTGGAAACCCGTAACAATTGACTTCCATAGTATTTCTTTTTGCTGGACGTCAATGGTTATAGGTTTTCAGCCCTCTTCAAAACATTTTCTTTAACGTTCAACAGAATAAAAAAAAAACTTATAGAGGTTTGGAAACACTTGAGGATAAGTAAATTGTGAGTATATTTAAATATACCTTTAAATACAACAACACTTCTGAAATACGGTGCTGAATTTCAGTGTAAATAGACTTCCACCGCCTGCTCAAAACCACTGTGTCACGATCACCAGCGATCTAACAGCCAGAGATCGCTGGTAAACACACACACACACACACACACACACACACACACACGCACGCACGCACACACACACACACACACACACACATCTCATGAACTACAAATCTACTTGTAAACGGACTACAAATCCAGTCATGCAACACACTCCTGCTCCAAGTCACCATTGATTAGACTGTCACAGCTGAAGCTGCTTCTGGACTGATTACTGCACTATATAAGCAGCACAAACTCATACAGTCATTGCTGAGTATTGTTTACTATAAAGTGACATTACAGCATGGTTTTCTTTGTCTGGTCTTGCTGTGTTTTGATCTTCGCCTTGCTTGTCTGTTTATCCCTGTCTGCTACCTGCCCTGTTGACCTTCTGCCTGTTACTTCGACTACGATTCTGGATTGCCTGTACACATCTGTTTGCTCCTGTTGACCACTGCTTTACTGTAGTGGTGAGCAAAGCGAGGCTTCGTATAACACTGAAACAGTCGAAGCAAAGGTGTTGAAGCTTCGAAACATTTCGAAACCCCACTCTACGGTGACATGTAGTGGTCATTTTCCTCTGTATTGCACTGGAACAGCTTCAGCAAAGAACCAGTTGAGCAAATTAACGTGTTAAACCCCAGTTTGTAAAGGGAGATCTTCAAGCGATTTAGTGGAGCGGGTAGGGTTCTTGACTACTACGCAGGCATAGTGGGTTCGAATCCAGGCTGTTACAATAATTTTGAAATGCTTTAATATCAGTTTGAATTGCTCTGTTCTTGTATCGTTTTGTTTCAACATTGGTCTGACACGCGAATAAACACTTTGAATAAATATGTCTTGTTGTGGTCATAAAACAGGGTCGTTGCTACTGTAGATCACCTACGGCTGTGGCCAGAAGTTAACAATAATTATTTTTATTTTTTTTATAAAATTTACTATTTATTGTATGTTATTAATGTTTACCCTAAACCCAATCATCACAGTACTGTAAATATATTAATTATTATTATACAGTGTTACAAAAATGATGCTATATTGATGGCGTATCAGCAGCTGTATCCTATCCAAACTACACCATAAAACAGTAACATTATTAAAATACATAAAAACATGGTTTCGAAGTGTTTGTACAAGTCGAGATTCAAACCCAAAAATCATTTGAAGCACAGTAGCAACATGCACACGTATGGTCAGCCAATTAATCTGACCCTGTCAGTCAAATGGGGATTCGCCAGGTCTTGAATCCCTTCTGAACTGATCGAGGCTTTGAATCACTTTAGTCACATGACCTGGTGGTTAGAAACACTTTAGTCCCGTGACATAGGTGTATCGGATCCTGCTTCAGTGCAGTGTTTCGAAACACTTGTGCTTCGGGATCTCGACACTGCGTCGAAACGTCAGTTTCACGTCAGCCATCCCTACTTCACTGACTTCACAAATAAGTCTGCGATTGGATCCTCACCTCGGTTGTCAGTGTCACTCCTCGCGTTACACACTGAGTAATTTGATCAGAACAAAATAACTGTGGGCGCCACGGTGGCGTAGTGAGTAGCACGTTCGCCTCACAGCAAGAAGGTCGCTGGTTCGATCCCCGGCTAGGCCAGTTGGCATTTCTGTGTGGAGTTTGCATGTTCTCCCCGTGGTTGCGTGGGTTTTCTCCGGGTGCTCCGGTTTCCCCCACAGTCCAAAGACATGCGGTACAGGTGAATTGTGTAAGCTAAATTGTCCATAGTGTATGTGTGTGAATGAGAATGTATGAATGTGTTTCCCAGAGATGGGTTGTGGCTGGAAGGGCATCCGCTGCGTAAAACAAAATGCTGGATAAGTTGGCGGTTCAATCCGCTGTGGCGACCCCGGATTAATAAAGGGACTAAGCCGAAAAGAAAATGAATGAATGAATGAAAAAATAACTGTATATTATATGCATTCATAGAAGAAACTCAACAAATGAAACTCAACATAAATAATAATGATCAATTTTGCCAAAGTTCATCGAGACAGATTTCATTTTCCAAATCCCATTTGGAATGATAAAAAGCCGCCACTTACTTGAAATCTACCGTGAAAACAAAGCAAACAAAGCCGCAAGCTGATCAAACAAGGCAGTGTCCCAAGAAGGAAATCTGCTGTTTAGCACCGCTCACGAAGAGTTAGCATGAAGCGATCAGTTTGTGTTGATCTTGCCCACTCAGGCGCTTCACCTTACCTGCAGGCTTTGCACAAGGAGTCTGCCAGGGTGCGTGTGAGGAGGAGGCACTGGAGGGCACTGCTGGCATTAGAGAGGCAAGCAGACTCAAGTCTTCAGGGCTCAGTGCCCAAATGCTGCCCCATATTGCTGGCTGGCAGTGAAGCGGCAGCAGAAGGCAGCATGTGAATCGCGTGCGTATTTGTCGCCACTCTGCTCCACACAAAGCAGACAGATGTCTTCATTATCGTAAGGAATAATGATGAAGGATCTGGATTATGATCTGGCAAATAAATGGGAAAATACAGATGGATATGAGCAGGAAACTGAAACACACATGCTCACACGCACTTATACTCAATAATGCCATGCTGTTATACCATTGTCCATCCGAGAGGATCTTCACAATTTTGCATGTTCATGCCTTTCTGGCTACAACGGTAATCAAACAAAGATGGCACCCTTGAACAACAACAACAGGGTAAAAAGTGGTTTATATACCTTCAGTGTAGAGGGAGAACGTTTGATATTTAGCAGATTTTCAACTGTTACATATCCACGGTACCCAGCCTTGAAAACAAGCAACAGCCAGAACACCAATAAAAAAGAAAATCCTTAAATACAGACTATGCTGTGATTCACTAAAACATTCGAAATAATTTCTTGTTTACTGCAACTAACACCCTGTAGAGGAAAAAAGGACTTCCTTCAATGGATATATAGGACTGTGCAGTTTTTCTCACTAAAATGAAATGAAATGTGTGGTTTAGTAAATGTGCCGTGAAAAAAAGGCATCAAGAAGCAGATTGAGCTCCACTTCTTGTGCCAGTGCACTGAGGGTCTCCATCTTCCTTTCATGTTTTAATGTTATGTGACCTTTGTTTCTGGGCGACTGACAACTGATGCCCCTTTCCTGAAACAAAGGCTGTATTTGAATAACCATGTATGCAACACACTTTTTTGCTTTGCTAGGCATTTCGACCCATGTTCAACTTGCATTTTAAAAACGCCTCGTGTTTTTTCGTAGCGCTCTGTGCGCCTGCAGTTAAAAAAAAAAAAAAAGTCCACCCAAAGCGGAAAGAAGTGTGCTCAATCAAATGAAAGCAGAAGCGAGTTTTTCGTTGAGGTGACAGCAGCGTTTGTGTTGTCAAGATGACTAATGCAGAGTTAAGACTGCATGATTTTCAAAGTAGTCGTGTCACAGATGTTTTCACACTGCATGACTATCTGAGCTTGCGTTTTGTCGCTGCTTTGTTTACACTGCAAGATGGATCAGCGACAGGAAGTTCCACACTGCATGACTTAAAAATAGGAAGAATTGCAGACAACTTTGTCCAAACTACGTCTCACACCCAAAAACACGTTTGTATATCTTTAGATATTAACTACATAACGAGAAAGAAGCCTTTAATGGGGTAGAAAATTTACATATTTGCTCACCTGGCTTTAAAGGGAATTAGCAATTTCTCTTCAACTTTTTTATTTTTTGACTGGGTTGTGTTGTGATATTGCTCACATGACAGCAATCATCAAACAGACATGGGAGCTCCTGCCAAATTTACACTCATTTTCCCTCTATTTCTTGTGTCCGAATAAAGTGAAAATGAGCGCTTTTAACTTCCCCTCAACCTCCCGCTGGCCTGCAGGTACCCACACTAGTGAATGCTGCTCTCTTATTGGCTGTAGGCGATCGCCGGTGTCAGAATACATTTCACACGGCATGATTTGAGTCGCCGACAGCTCCAGATACTCATCGGCGATTCTCTCAGATCGCGTCTTTAATAATTCATATTGGGTGACTGTCACTCGCGTGCACAAGCACCGATTTCCCTGTGATTTCAGGCATTTGTCGGCGATTTCTCAAAACCCATCGGCGAGTCAAAATCGGGGGTAAAATCATGCAGTCGGAACTCAGCATAAGGAATTATTTAAAGACGAGGAGTCTAGTGGTTGCTGTTTCGAGTTATCCGGAGCTGTATAAGTTCACAAGTTGTAAATATCGCAATATTATTAAATAGTACAATTATAACAATATCGACACCAGTACTCGCACACAATACACAGCTGATTCAGTGGTTGCCTAGCGACATAAAAAGCACGGCACACTTCTTTTTTTTGTCAACAAAAAAGGCAGTACACCTTTCATTGTCAAAATGGAAAAGCACGTTTGTGTGATCTCCTCCTTATTTTGTATGAAACAGTACATAGAGGCTAGTCACTATGTCCATTACTATAACTAAAACTCATTTCCATTATCCTCCAAATTTGACCAAGAAGCACACAAAAAGTCATAGGTGTATATACGTGCATCATCACTGATGCATGGGTTAAAATTTATTGAATTGAGTTTATATATTTACAGTAGGAAATTTACAGAGAATCTTCATAAAACATGATCTTTACTTAACAAATTAAAATCAATTCTGAACTATACAATATATTTCCGGCTAAATATTGTATATTGGCAAAAAAAACTGTTATAATAACTGTTATAATTTAACTTTTACAATGTCCACAATGTAACAGAATCGCTAAATGCAGTCATAAGTTTAAGAAGTTCATACTCTCATGCACTTACAGTATAGTTGTCAAGTAATTGTACTTTCTAAAACATTCTGGGTTGTTGTGACCTCGTGTTGGGTGAAATAAGGACTTGAGTTATTTGGGTCAAATAACCTTTTTATTTTTTTTTTATTAAATTTAAATGTGTGTAGTAGTGGGTAGCAATGTCACCTCACAGCAAGAAGGTCGCTGGTTCTAGCCTTGTCTGGGTCAGTTGGCATTTCTGTGTGGAGTTTCCATGTTCTCCCCATGTTCTCGTGGGAGACAGTGTGAGAGATGCTCGGGACAGTAGACAGAATCGTTACTGGCCCAATCAGGCCAGTGCTGCGTTGTCACTAAATTTTCATTTGAGAGAAAGAAAAGGTCTGTTTTGTGATGTCACCCAGGTTTTGTTTTGCAATACCTGCTCATTTTTCTTAACATTTTTAGAAATGATTTTTGACACATTATTTAAAATATGTGGCTAAGAAATAGCAATTCACTTTTTTTTTTTTTTTGGTGGGACCAGTGAAAAATTTAAAAAGTAAAAATCTGAACCACTGGTCCATTCGGGCCAGTAGAAAAAATTCTTAGTGTTGAACACTGTCTGGTTTCCCCCGCAAGTCCAAAGACATGTGGTATAGGTGAATCGTGTAAGCCAAATTGTCCATAGTATATGTGTGTGAATGAGAGTGTATGGGTGTTTCCCAGTGATGGGTTGCAGCTGGAAGAACATCCATTGCGTAAAACATAAGCTGGATAAGTTGGCGGTTCATTCCGCTGTGGCAATCCCAGATTAATAAAGGGACTAAGCCAAAAAAAGAAAATGAATGAATTTAAATGACACTTTTTAACCCATACTTGACCCAATGCAACATTTTTAGGGTGTCTCTTGATTTGATTAGACATTTAGAAGCACACAAAAGTAACGAGGAAGAGCACTATTTTTTTTAAGTGCGCGAGGCTCATTAACCAAAAGATAGGATCTCCAATCCTGTTATTGAGTCTTACTCCTATTTGTTTTTCTACAAGTGGCCTGTCTCTCTTCTTCTAAGACTCTGTGATCTGTGCACAGCCATTATTTCAACAGTAAGTGCATGAGCTTGAGAAATGTGTCAGGAGACTCTAGTACAGACTGCAGTATGAGGACAGGCCATCTGCTGTTCTGCTCCCTTTCTCCATCCTCAATTAAACACTCACCAATACAAGCACATTTACAGACACACAGTCAAATCTGCAACAAACCGCACCTCAGTCATCATACCATTCGGCAACAATTAGCAATGTCAATTAGGCCCATTCCATGTGTTCCCCATGCGTCAACTCAGATAATAATGAGCCATATCATTTGGCAGGAAAGTGACTAATGCTGAATATCAAAAAGACCTCTATGACCCTGGATATTCATATTCGACACCCATTATGATATGAGCCAATGTGTACAAAGGCACTGGTATAGCTTTAATGGGATAGTTCAAGGGATAAATCCTTTTTTACTGCCATGTCATTACAAATACAGTATGGAATCTATCTTTTTCTTTTCTTTCTTATTTTTTACTAGTAGCCTGCAAACTAAAATGCTGACTTGTTTCATTTTAAATTTGAGTCAAACTAACTTACCTTTTGATTAAATGATTTAATTTACAAGCATTTAAAAAACTTTAATCAGGCTGTTGTGTTTTTTATTTTTGTTATTATTTGTCTAAAAACATTTAAAACGGTTCAGAATATCTTCTACAGTGTTTGCTGAACTCAGAAAGTCAAACAGTTTGTCATTTTTGACTTAAAGGGATAGTTCAGGTGTAGTACTTTGCTATTTTTTTTAAAATATCTCATCTTTTGTTCGGAACAGAAAAAAGAAACAGGTTTGAAACTAATAAAGGGTGAGAAATGTTGACAGTTCTCGTTATTGGGTGAACTCTCCCTTCAATTTGAGTTGGACTCCTTTTTGCCTTCAGAATTGCCTCGATCCTTTGTGGCATAGATTTAACAAGGTGCTGATAATATTCCTTAGAGGGTTTAGTCCATATTGATAACATAGCATAACGCAGTTGCTGCAGATTTGTCAGCTGCACATCCATGATGCGAATCTTTAGTTTCACCACATCCCAAAGGTGCTCTATTGGATTCAGGTCTGGTGACTGTCGAGGCCATTTGAGTACAGTGAACTCATTGCCATGTTCAAGAAACCAGTCTGAGATGATTCACACTTTATGACATGGCAGGTTATCCTGCTGGAAGAAGCTACCAGAACATGGGTACACTGTGGTCATAAAGGGATGGACATGGTCAGCAACAATACTTAGGTAGGCCACGGCACTGACACAATGCTCAGTTGGTACTAATGGGCCCAAAGTGTGCCAAGGAAATATCCCCCACACCATTTGTCATGACACCAGACAAAAATGATCCAAATACAAAAGTATTTAATGAAAAATAAGTAACAAAGGATACCACTGACTGTTCAGGATTCAAAGAAACGTGCAAAACAAAAGCGAGCCCACTGGTGCAAATGAAGACGTAAACTGGCGAAAATTCCTGAGAGACAGAAACAGGAACAAGGACAAAAAAACAGACTGATAACCTGCAGTAACCACATGCTGAATTAAATAGCCAGTGAAACAGGAATCAGCTGGAGCATGATTAAGTCATAATCATATAAATCTGCTGATATGGCACGCAGTCAACACAAAAGGTAAAGAAGCACACGCCCTCGTACACGACAAGACATAAGGCATGACACATAACATACAGAAAGAACACACAAACCCATAAACCATGACACCATTACACCACCACCACCAGCCTGAACTGTTGATACAAGGCAGGATGGATGCTTTCATGTTGTTGATGCGTAATTCTGACCATATCATCTGAATGTCACAGTAGAAATCGAGACTCATCAGACCAGGCAACATTTTTCCAATCTTCTATTATCCAATTTTGGTGAGCCTGTTTGAATTGTAGCCTCAGTTTCCTGTTTTTAGCTGACAAGAGTGGCACCCGGTGTGGTCTTCTGCTGCTGTAGCCCATCCGCCGTAAGGTTCGTCGTGTTGTGCATTCAGAGATGCTCTTCTGCATACCTCAGTTGTAATGAGTGTTTAATTGAGTTACTGTTGCCTTTCTATCAGCTCGATCTAGTCTGGCCATTTTCCTCTGACCTCTGGCATCAACAAGGATTTTGTGCACACAAAACTGCCACTCGCTGGATATTCTCTCTTTTTCAGGTCATTCTCAGAAAACCCTAGAGATGGTTGTGTGTGAAAATCCTAGTAGATCAACAGATTCTGAAATACTCAGACCAGCTCGTCTGGCACCTACAACCATGCCACGTTCAAAGTCACTTAAATCACCTTTTAATCTGATGCTTGGTTCGAACTACAGCAGATGGTCTTGACCATGTCTACATGCCTAAATGCATTGAGCTTCTGCCATGTGATTGGCTGATAAGAAATGTGTATTAACGAGCAATTGGACTAGTATACCCAATAAAGTGGCCGGTGAGTGTCAACTGCCATCATTACAATATGTAGCCTAAACAAACTCTTCTTTTTTGGCTAGGTCTGAAAGCTTTAAAATGGTACCTTCGGAGGATTCATCTGAATCCAGATTTTGCTTTGTTTCTTGTTTTGGCAGCTGCCTTTGGATTGAATTTACAAGTCAAGTGTCCTGCACTGCCTTCAAAATGCCACTCCTCATTCTGAGAGTTTAGCTAAAATAATAAACATGGCATCCTGATTTGTTGATTAAGTATTATTTTGTGTTTAAATATCCATTTTTGACCAATGTTATCCACTTTTGATGATATCACCTAAGCTCTCTCTAGTATCTTTTAAATTATTAAATAATACTGCCGTCTCAGAAATCTCTCTAAATCTGTTTTACAAGGTAGCTTGAAAGTGTGCTCGCTCCAGAGTCACTGACTGATAGATAGGTCAGCGAGGCAACAATTCAGCTGCCTAAGCTTCAGACGCAGCCTTTGTGTTTTTAGTTAGCTTTTAGCAGCACAGCCTGCTAGCTTAGCATAGCTCTAACTGACTGTTAGAAGCTCTATTTCTGTTGAGAAAGGTTATGCTTTACCTATTAGTGACTGACAATCTGTGTAAAATGAGCCCATGATCCTTCAGCGATAATACTGTGAATGGTATGATAGTATTTAATGAAGCTTTCCCTCTCAAACTTTCCCTCTTCTTTCTCTGCTGTAAGCTAAGATCACAGCAGATGGTGGCAGAGAACAAGGCTGACAGCTGGTACATCACATCACACTCTTAAATAACAAAATATAATCATGTCTGCAGTGAGGAAAATGAAAAGGGTGAATACAGAAACTCGAAAACCCCCATCCCCGAGTGAAAAATGAGTAATTCTGACACTAATGCAAAGCCTTTCTTCACCCTGGAGGACAACATGACATGTAATTTCTGTCAATGTCTGGGCTTGAAATGATCATTAAACCTGCAAGGTTTTGACGTTCCTAATTACCCTGAGACTGGGGGAACTGACTGGGAATCAGAATTCAAACACCCACATACCAGGTGGAAAACACAAAAGACCCTTCGCATGATGAGCTGCTGGATAGAAAGGGACATAATCAGAGGTTAATTTGGATGTGGGGGACATTCAAATTAGGAGGATTTCATATGATCTGGCAAGATATGATATGATCCCTCCCCTGCTGTTAAAAACGGTTGACACCCTTTCGTGATAAATGTGTTAAATGTGTTCAAATAAATGCTAAACGTGTCAGTTTAAAACCCTTGAAGCTAAATTTAAGCAACAAATTCATTCATTTAACATATATATATATA
>CAIGQQ010032164.1:5798536-5811589 GCA_903798035.1 Danio albolineatus
CACACACACACACACACACACACACACACACACACACACACACACACGAGTCAGATGGTCATGTAAAAATATGAATGGTTATATGCATGGTGCAAACTGTGGTGAGGATTGCGTGTTAACAGCCTGTCAACTATCATACAGAACGAGCACCAGATTATATGGCCTAGTTATGATTATCATAAACTGTCACTGTAATTATGTGTGACGTGCTTGGATCCGTAAGCCTCTCAGCAGCAACACTCAGATTGCCATGAATTTTCTTTTTTACCTAAAATAATAAATAAGGCATATGTGTGGACAGTTTGCAAATTTGTTGTTACCTAAGACTTGTAGGTTTTTCATATGGTTTTCATATATGCATGCATAAAATATATATATTTTTTGATGATTATTGGAGGACATTTTACAAGAAAATACTAACATTTCATGTTTGATTTAATAGCCCCTTTCAAGCAGTAATCTTAGTAAATTGCTTTAAAATTACCAAAATAACTACGTTCTGTAGGGCACCAATTATACATCAATACCGAAATAACCCTGTGATGTTAACGAACAAAAAATACATTTCAAGAGTTCACACTTAGCTGATGATTGACCATAAAGTGTATTTGGCATGCTGTCCTGGGAGAGAGCCCTTAGCTCAGAATATCCTTGAGCCCGGGGCTCCCTCCCGTTTAAAGGGCAAGAGGAGAGTTTGAGTTCAGGTAAGTCTCGAGAACTCCCCCGCTTGTGAACGTACTGAGATATAAGGGGGGATTCTTCAAGACGAAGATGACCGGAGTAGAAAGCTTTGGTTATTTATAGTAGGGGTGGGCGATATGGAAAAAATATCATATCACGATTTTTTCTGGGGAAATCCCGATTCATGATTTTTATCCCGATTCTTTTTTTAAGTAGATTTTTTAAAGACTATTTTGCAAATTACAAAAGCACAATACAACTAAACTAATGTCCCCATATAAATATATACTCTTACCATGTATGTTTAAGAATATTTTAATCAAGTGAAGATTTAATGCAAGTGCTACTCTGCAAAGAAAGAACACTCAACAAGACTTGCATTACAATTACTGAGCATTTAACAAATCTAACAAATCTTAGTTAAAATCATTGATCCTCAGCAACACCTTCAAAAATGCAAATTACTTTTTTTTGTACAAAGTTAACAAAATTAGTAGTGTTTTGAATTTAATAAATGCATAATAATAATCCACAGATCTACCAACAACCAATGGCTTTATTTCAGTAACATATGTCGTGAGCACAGTATTACCGGGTGAGATCGCAAGTCTGCAGACGCCCCATATCATGCGGGTCTCTTTGCTTGCGCGCCAATCGTCTCTGTGTTCAAATAAACGTAACTGAAGTGCGATTTAGTGCAATTATGTAACGCGTATGTCTACAACGTTTATTAGATTTGCTAGGAATATTTACGAATGTCTCCAATAGACCTAAAGAGCAGCATGAATGCGTCCTGAAGTAAAGTGAAGCAGTGAAGTAAAGTGACGCGCGGCGGTTACAGATAAGTTCTGTTATAATTGTTAGAATTCACTTACCTTTTAATACGTTTTGGTATGATTGTAACCCGCTATTTAAAAAAAAACAACGACAGACGACAGAATGTTTTGAATGAAGCAGTAATGTAGCCGTGGCGGGATGAATTTAGGTGTGGCGCCCGTCATGGAAGAATGAATGTCGCGGAAACACTGCACTATATACTGTATGGCGATACAATGATTTTTCTGAAAAAGTGGATCGTGCAGTAATTTTTATCGTCCTCGATTAAATATCGTATTATCGCACAGCCCTAATTTATAGTGTGTCAGAATTGGTGCAATATGCAGAGCTGATGTTGTACCAGCTGTGTTTTATCATAAGCACGTGATCCTCTCGAAATTAGTTTATAAATAAACCCCACTTCGAAGTACTTTTGTCAATTATGACACAACTTCTGTCTGACAATAAGATTATTGTAAAAAAAGATGTAAATGCATACACTCTAAAGTGACTTTAATTTGAAAAAATTGAGTAAAACCTGCTGTCTTAAACTTGACAAACGGACTTAACAAAAAAACTGTAGTAACCTGGAACTGTTAGTTAAGAAGTAAAGAAATACCCAAAAATGAAAAGTAGCCAACAATTTACTCACCCTCAAGCCCTCCTCAATGTAATGTATATGACTTTTTTTCTGTCAGGCAAACACAATCAGAGAGGTTTTAAATCTTTTTTATCCAGAAGTAAATGTTAGAATGAGGGAAATGTTGAGTTTTCAGCCTTTCACATTATAAAAGATGTTTTATGAATCTTTTTAGCATAGCGAATTTAGTCCATGTAAATATTAGTTACTAGAAATTAGCTATTAAACTTTTATGTCTAAAAAAATCGCACTAATTGTGAAATATTTTTACAAGAATTAAATTGGACGGGAGGAATAGTCCATTGAATGAAACCAAGTATTCTGGCTTACGTATATATGTATATAAAATTTATTTATTATTATTATTTTTTTTGCAAGAGACCTACCAATCAGAAATATTTCATTACATTATATAAGATGTATTGGAGGTCATCCGAACAGCTGCCATTGAGATGAATAGAGATGCTAATGAATAGATTTCTCCGTGTATTACAGACTTTCTTACGCACCCGGCGCCGCTCAAGCATTGCAATACGACACCCAAAGTTCAAACAATTTCAACTCTGACCCCATTTGCCACTGACCTTTGAAAGCGCGGCCAATGATTACCAGACAATACACATGACGTATTAAATGTCCTTGCGAAGACTGCTCCCACCTTGCTTCATGGTTTTCAGAAAATAAAGTTACATCAGTCCTTTCAAACAGCTTTGAATGCTTCATCATTACTTCCATTTTTTGTGTGTGAGCAAAATTCTCATTTCATAAACTAATTTAAATTCATAAGAATCCTGCAGTAGTTTTGCCAACACACATTCTGTGGATGCCTTTTTTCTTCCTATGAAGTATGAAAAGCCATCAGCAAGGCTTTCTGTTTCTGTTTTATGCTCAAATACATGTTTTCAGCACTTGCTGTGTACCGACTGACACTTTCTAGCAAAACAGTGAGCTGTCTGTTGTGCTTTTCATGGTAAAGTCAGAGCAGCTCTAGTGCAGCAAGCTGTGTGAAAGAGCATTAAAAGCAGATAAATGTATAATGTATTCTTAAAATAAGCAGAACATTGATTGTTTATAAAGTGAGAGCTGTCCTCTGTGACCCTCATTCAAATAGATCTGACAAAGTGCTATTTTTTGTATTATAAAGTATTTATAAATAATTTATAATACATAAAATGTGGCAAAACAACAGTGATACAAAGTTCATAGCTGTATTGTGTGAATGAGTAAAATATGATATATTTACACCAGTGTCCAAATTTGCTCACTCGTTTTCATTCACTCTTTGCTGATATAGTGCACTCAACATACCATGCACTATTTAGGGATTAGTAAATTAGTGAGTGTTTTTGAATACAGCCCATAAAAAACTAAACCAGATACAGGTGCACAGCAAAACCAGTAACCATGGAAACATGTTAGCCGCTAACCATTTCAATGCATTTTTGAAATGCGTTCAATATTTTACAATTTCAAATGTTTTACAAACTGTAACTAATCCCAACCAGTGTTTTTGTGCACTATATACACTACATATTTTTTACTTGTTCAAACTACGTATTTAAACTGAAACAACATAATTCTTGAGATTTCATTTGGACAACTTCATTTTTGTATGTTAAATCTACATAAATTTGTTAAAAATTGTTACGTTAACCTAATCTATTTGTGTTAGGACAACATGAATGAACTGTGTGGAACCCTGCATTTTTTACAGTATATTTATAGTGGATATTATAATTTTATTAGGATGCAAAATGTGAGTTAAATTGTGAAAATACCTTTTATTTAGTGAGTAAATTAACAGTTTTTTTGTTGAAAAAGCTACAATTGCTTTCATTAATTTTTTTTTCTTTTAAGCCAGGGGCACACCAAGGCGACGACAAAATACTAGTGTACTAGTGGCGACAACAAAATACTAGGTGAAAACCGACTGTGTGATCACCTTTTGTCAGCTGCGTTTGGTCCTGTCTGGACCAAAACCTCCACGTGAACACACCAAACGGACGACAGCTGACTGAAATGACTGCGCAAGAGCATGTATCTTTCCATACTTGTACAGTAGGTGGCAGTATGTGTATTGTCATTCCACCACTGGAACTAATGCTGCACACATGCGTACAAACAGCAAACTAACCAGCATTTACACAACATGAAATGTATATAACACACACACACACACTCACACACACATTTATAGATAAGCATGGGATAATAAATAGACAATGAAATGCATCAAGCCTGAGTTTTTTTACTATCCAGACTGTGGGGTGGAAGTCATTATGCCTCACAGTCACATATATGGGGTCCTTCAGAGCCCCTGTGGTGTGTGTCCATCTGTTGCATCTCTGTCTCTCTGATCCATTCAGAGCTCAACTCTCCACCTGCACTTCATAAAAACACTCGATCTGACCTCTATTGTTAAACTCATGTCAACACTGGGCTGAAGGTCAAGGGTCAGCACAGGTCACTGACCCCTGCTCTCAGGAGAATCTGAGAGGCCTCACATGGAGCTCGGGTGATCAGAAGAGATTGAAGCAGACACCGGCTGTATGATAAAAGTTTGGGATCTGGATCCGAGGCTTTGCCCTGACTGGGATCAGCAAACCAAAAGGGGGCAGAGTGAAGTCGAGGGCCTCAGGGGGCGTTTCTGCTCTGGGCCTCTTAATCTGTTAATGAATTCAATTACAACAGGCCCAGCATGTGGCACAAAGGGCTGACGGATGTCTAACCGGTCCAGAGATTCACCACAGAGACTGAGGCATAATCAGGATTCCCTTTCCCTAACAACCAGCGCAAAAGCAAACCGAGAATCAGAATCTCATCAGCTGTCTGATCGAGGGTTTAGAAGCAAATATAAATATTAAATATAATATAAAAAGAATAATAAAAATATTTGATGGTAATTAAAAATGAATTTAAGGTAAAAAAAAAAAAAAAGAACTTGATATAAATAAACCTTAAAGGCATAGTTCACCAAAAAAAAATCAATTCTATTATTATTTATTTCAAACTTGTATATATTTCTTTCTTCAATGTAAAAAGGTTTCAGTTCCCTCTGTATTTTGTCCACAAATTGCCAGTCAATTTTAACAGAAACTGTTTAGGAACTGTTATGCTGCTTCATGTTGCAAACTGACATTTTCATTTTCATACACCCATTTTTCTAGAACAAGTAGTGTGACTGTTTTGTGCCATTTATTATTCCTAGCCAATTCTCTCACAGGCAACTGAATTGGAAGTTCAGAAAAAAGTAAAATACAATATTTGCAAAATTCGGACAATAAGAATTTCTAAGTATCATTAGTTATACAAAAGAAACGAAGCAATACAGATTTAGAACCACACTGAATTCACAAAAGCTAACGAAAGCTAATTATATCTATACATTTTTTCATAGGGATAATAATATTTTCTTCCAATGTTTAGTTTCTCGTCCCTTTGTTTGCATTTCTTGTATGTTTTCATGGTTACTCATTGATTATGTTCACCTGTACATCGTATGTTTTCCTTTGTTCACATCTTGTATACATACCGCCGTGTCTCTGTCTTCTGTAATGTTGATGTTTGGTTGGTTTTCTCCGAAGTGGCTTCCTGTGATCTCCTGAGTATCTGTGAATTGTAAATAAAAACAGTTGGAGAGAATCAAATTTGCTGTGCTTGCTTGCTGACTGGCAAAAATAACAGCTAATAAGACGCAATAAAACATTGCACAAAAGGTAGCTCAGCTGTGATTTAAATTCACACCTGAATAGTAACAAGCAAACGTTCCTCATTTTGTCTTTTTTATTCAGTGTTCGAGAACATCTTGTTATCTTTAAAAAACAGCTGACAGAAAACACACAAAGGGCAATTTTTGCACCAAATCTGCCAACGCAGATTTCATTCTCTTGGAAATTATTCTCAGACCTTAGGGTGGCGTTGAGAGAAAGGGTAATTTAAAGAGTGACAGTGCAAATGGATGAGAGCTGATCCAGGGAAAGATGGAGGCCCAGGAGAGCTGCTGATTTATGAGATTTGAGGAGGGGGATCAATTCGAACCTCAGCCAAACCTCTATACTGACAACACAACCACCCCAGGCCCTCTCGAGCCCTTTCACTGAGGCCGAAAAAAAAAATGCTGAGGGAAATGTGAAAGTCCAGCCTGAGGGGAAGTGATGGAGGTGCCAGAGATGTCTTTTTCACCTGTTTCTGCTCCCACATTTCTCCATCTCTGTGTTCCCAAACGCCCACACACACACACGAGCTAGATTGCATTTCCAAAATGTACATATGCTATTACAGTAGAAGCATGCATATATAATATGCAGTGAATATGAAGCACACAGTCTGATTAGTGTCTGCTTTGCCCTTTAGCATTAGTTCTCTGAGAACAGACATGCAGATGCTGCCTGTTGTTGTATTGGTTATGCGTAGGATGAGGAAAAAAGTTTTTTTTTTAAATGGACACCATTTTCTTCCTGTTGATTGAGAGGTTGGGAGAAAGTGCATATTTATGAATATATTAGTGGTATGTAATGTCAAATGCATTTAGAGATGAGTAAAATTCACCATTTCAAATGTTTAATACCATATTTACACCTTATAACATCCATTTTAAAACAAATATTGCAATAAAAGGCCATAATTTGGTCCAAAAATCTAAATCCAAATATTCAAAAAAAAAAAGAAAAAGAAAAAAAGATGAAAAAAAAAAACATTTTCTTAATGCAAATGGATTGTGAATAGGCCTGTCACAATAATCAATATATCAACTTATCGCACATTACATGGACATGACCTCAATTATTTTTGGTGATGCAATATATATCGCCCATACGTAAAAAAAAAAAAAACAATTCTTGCAACATTTTAGCTGATCGCACAACCTCTCTATCTCTATTGGAGGTGTCAGTGTCAGTATGGTTAAAAAAAACACTACAGTATTTACCATAAAGGACTAAAGTGGGTGCCTAAAGTTTTGATGTAGGTGCCTGACAACTGAAAATAGATCTGGTAGCAGATATCGCAGCCTCTCTTACTCTTTACCTTGCTTTTTTTTTCTTTTTTTTACATTTATTATTATTTGTTTTGGATATGTGCTTTCACATTCTGATTCCAATGCCAAATCATTAAATTAACAAAATGACTAAATTAAATTAAATATTCTTAAGAACAAAATATGATGTGTTCTTTTGAAGAGTGTACTTGCGTTATGATGCTATTATATTGCCATTCTGGCTATAATGAGTGGCCTAAAATAGTCTTAAAATGACAATAATATCGTTTATTGTGATATATTTTGGTGCAATATATCGTACAACAAAAAATAGATATCGTGACAGGCCTAATTGTAAAGATTTAATGCAGAGAATAGTCAGGGCTATTCAATTGGCATGAACCAATCCGAACTAGGCCCGCAAGGAAATTTGTTCCGGCCCTCCAAATAGTGTGACCAAGACATCAAAATTAAATTTAGTTTAGTCAAAAAACGGCCGCTATAGTTACAAAGAGACATGCGTCTGTTCAATACAGCATGAGCTGCAATTGAAGGCTGCGCAGAGCGTGAGTCACCTGACATTAAGCGAGTCAGTGGCGCGAGCAGCCGAAAACATTTGGATACTTAATCGTAAAGGCTTCTCAACACTGCGTTTCTGTTGCACGGATTGAAACTGCTGCAACAAAACAAAGTTATGCCAACTGTGTGCTAGTTTAAAGCTCTGAGCTTATATGCACGCACACTGGATTAACTATAGCAGCAGGCCATTCACATATTGCGTCTTTTGCGTGCACAAGTTCATAATTTCCAATGTAAGAATATATGCCAATATGTCCAGACGCACAGAATAGAAAACATTTTACGGCGTAGTCATGAGAGTTGTGCGTGGCTTTCAGTGCAATGTAAGCAAAAGATGTTACAAAATTTATTACAAATTATTAAAATTATCATGTATGTATGAACGCACATCACAGTTCATTTAAATTTTTACCTAAAGTTGAAATTTACATTAGACGTGATAACTGTGAAACCATGATTATTCTTCAGACTATATAATTGTACAACCAAAATCTATAATTGTTGCATCCATCATTATTATGCAGTTCAAAACAAGACATATGAATGTGTCTGAATGTAGAAGAAGCCTCCTTAAGCAATTTGTTGTGCTTTGAAAAACAACATTTAAATGTTTGTTTAAAAAAGCTATCGTACAATGCACTGATGTTATGCAGTTTCAAAATACAATATATTAACAATTTAATGTAGAAAAATACAATGTGGGTGTTTAAAGGAGCTAAATGTTTTCTCCTATATTGCTGTTGTGTCATTACTCATATTGCCCCATATTGCCGGTCCCTCATTTGGGATGCTTTTCATGAACTGGCCCCACGACAAACTAATTAAAAGTTCTGTGATTTGCTAATACCTATAGTTTTGTGGTTCTGTCATTTATAGCTTTTTTTAAAATTACAATAAATTCCACAATTCTGAAAGAACTCTAAATAAAAGCTTTATTCTTTCCATTTCGGCAAGTAAGTGATCTCAGTCACAAACAGAAAACACATTACTTAGAAATCCATGGTCTAGAATCAGAGCTACTATAATCGGTACTGAGAAATCATGTGAAATTAATAACACCACCTTCATCATAAGTGAATAAAGTCACTGATAAAATTGGTGAATCAACAGCACATGATGATATCATCTGATCATAATTTCTGGTTGTTCTTGGCAAAACTCTACAGCAGCCAGAGAGAAACACGCATAACAAAAATGAAAAGAGTCGAAGAGCACAAGTGAAGAAAACACTGATCACCACAATGGTGACTTCAAACAAAGCTGATGAGATTTTGCCCAGCTGAAAATGATCAAAGGCATGTGTTTCTATTACAAACCATGTCTTTCTCTCTAAAAGGGCCAATTCCAATTACTAAAGGCACAGAAGGTTGCAAACCACAAAATGTGTGTACATTGGGGATCTGCTAGTTGCATTGATACAGTGGGGAAAGCTATAACCTGCTGACTGGTCAGTTTAAATTTGTCAAAATGGTCAAGAACAAGCTTAAAAAAATAAAACAAATTATATATATAGTAACTATTGCTTTTTTTGTGTGTCTTGCTTCTTTGAGTACTTTCTTGGTGCCACGCTTTCTCTCTCTCTCTCTCTCTCTCTCTCTCTCTCTCTCTCTCTCTCTCTTACTTAACTAATTAATGTGAATTATACCAGGGGTGTCCAAACTACGGCCCGCGGGCCATCTGTGGCCCACAATCAGTTTAGTGGCGGCCCGCGAGGCTTTTTTATAAATATTAATAGAATCTGGCAGCAGTACAAAAATAACCGTAATTCAATAAATAACCACCGGGCGTCGCTATCACGTGCCTTCAATTAGGCAGCATTTTCTGTAATGACATAAAACGAACCGATCAAACTGAGGGAAACATAATTGATAAGCACGTTTTGGTGAGCCATGGCACAAACAAGGAGGAAAATCAACAGTGAGTGCAGGAAATGTCTGAGTTTTTCAAGAGTTTGGATTCATCCAAATTTCCCCTGATGAAACGCCATTCAAAAAGGATGATGAGTCTGTTTGGCTCCACATATATATGTGAGCAAACATTTTCACTGATGAATCTAAACAAAAGTTAATTGAGAACCAATCTAACCGACAGCCACCTCTGTGATTTGCTGCATATAACTACTACACAACTCACTCCTGACTTGGCATCAATTCTGAAGTCGAAAGCACAACATCACTGTTCACATTGACAGAGTTTATGGTGTAGAAAATATATATTATGATTTTAAAATGTTGTTGGTATAAGTGGCAAAGGTGGTAATAAATGAAATGTGCAACACGCTGAAAACAATACTTCATTCAATCAATGAACCACTAAACCTGAACCACTGTAGAAAAAAGGCTGCCTTACAATTGAATGGGTTTTATTTGAACTGATTTCATCTAATGCCTAGGTTGTGATATTGCTCACATGACACGTCAAACAGACACAGGAGCTCCTGTCAAATTTACACTCATTTTCCCTCTATTTCTTGTGTCCGAATAAACTGAAAATGAGCGCTTTTAACTTCTCCTCAACCTCCCGCTGGCCTGCAGGTACCCACACTAGTGAATGCTGCTCTCTGATTGGCTGTAGGCGATCGCCGATGTTTTGTTCAGTCAGAACTCATTTCACACGGCATGATTTGAATCGCCGACAGCTCCAGATATTCAGCACGCCAAATATCTCCCGGGCATCGGGGACTCATCGGCAATTCTCTCAGATCGCGTCTTTGATAGTTCATATTGTGTGATTGTCACTCGCGTGCACAAGCACCGATTTGCCTGTGATTTCAGGCATTTGTCGGCGATTTCTCAAAACCTGTCGGCGAGTCAAAATCGGGGCTAAAATCATGCAGTCTGAACTCAGCATAAGGATTTTGAGTTTGTCTTTTCACTATATGCTGCAACTGTATTGGAAAGAGCAGCATGGACATTCGTCAAATCCTTTCCTTTTGTGTTCCATGGAAGAAAGTCATGTTTTTATTACAACATTTTAATATTTTGGAGGTGAATCATACTTTAACCGTGCCCTTTCATTGCTGTTCATTCATTTAATTAACAAGCTGTGCAAGAGCAGCAACTGCTTTGATATAAAACTAATTTCCGTGGAATAAGGATAGGTTTTTATTCACACTCGATGATGCAGATGAATGTGGACAAGAGGAGGGTAATAATTACGCTTTTTTGCTCCTCATGAGTATCTGGATAGCCCTACAGTTCATGCAAGACAAGAATAACCCAAATGAAAAGCAGCTATTTCAAACCTCTGGCGCATATGCCCATTATTTGCACACATCTTCAACAAACCGTGAAAACGGCTCCAGCAATTTCCTAGGATGGAATGAACCATAACAAGCGGGTTATTTGTGAGCATCACAACATTTTGGGAACAACAGACAGATGGCTAAGTTGTAAAAAATGAAGCACTTTTACTGCACATAAGAGATGCTCGTTTAAACACGCAAACCAAAAAGGCCAAGGGTGATTTGTTTCTATTTGATCAGACTCTTTGAGGATTCAAAGGAGAGGGTCATAAATAACTGTGAGGAAAATAGCATCAATCATGCTTAACCACATCTACAGATAAAAGCTGCACTCTTATGGCCATCATTTACATCCATTTATGCGCACTTGGGTGTTTTTTGCAAGTGTGTGGGAGTGTTTAATTGAAAATACTACTAGTCTGTCTGCTTTTATGTGTACATGGACACGCCGAGTCTGTAATTAGTGTTGTTACATTCAAATCGGCATAATGAAAGTGTGCACTTAAATGCATAGACTAGTCTCACATAAAGATCTGGTGTTGGAAGATTGTCATTTTTCAAGAAATATAACCCGACTGGCTAGTAATGATGTAAATGTCAACACAATGTCAGTACTTTCTCATACAACAACTGCAAGCTGTCGGTGTGCAACTGGAATTTCACCTCTGCCCATGTTTGTAATGACATCCGATGTTGCTGAACCCACAAAATGTGCAAGAATATAAATGACAGATAAATTTTGTGTATATGAAACTGCTGCTTGTTTACTCTTTTACTATTTACTATATAAAGAAATGTAAGAAATACAAATATGACTTTGCATTGGGCTTTTAAATGTTGAATCTGGCCAGTTGTCAGTGTACGTGACTGTGTGTGCATGTGCATTTACACCTTTGGGCCTGACGGGTGATGATGTGTTCTGACCGAAGTGACAAATCACCCTAAAATTGAGCCTGATTCTGATTATCACACAGGGCCTTCATGCAGCTGAGCTCTATTTATTCTATTAATAATGTGGTGGATGACGGTTTAGGTGTCTAGATTTGAACAACAAAGCCATGGAGTTCCTCGTGTTTACACTGACAAAATCAGATCCTTGAAAAATGGAAACTTTTAGGAAAAATGGAAGCAATATGATTAAAATAAATGTCAATCGTCTGTTCAAATCTGAGATAAGGATGTACTGTAGCAGAACAAAAAAGTCAATTTTCAAAATTTTAAATAAAACATGATAAATTCTTAATTACGAAGGGCTCTTTAAAGTGGCTGACTTTGAGCATTTCACTTCGGAACGAGCCTTCTGAGTGGTGCAGTTCAGAGCTGGATTTATTCAACTCAAGTATATTTGTACTGCCCTTTTCACAATAATTATTGTTTGCATTTCATTATAATCTAAATCAAAAAGTAAAGGTATGAGCAGGGTGAAACACAGTCTTCCTGAAAAAATATACATGACAAAAATAATGATAGTTTGTTTTGCAAACAATTGAATGTTTTCCTACTTATTTTTAACGTAAGAGCAAGTGCTGCCATTTTTAACTTGAATGTGTTCTTCCTGTATCCTGTTATTTCAGCTGTACTCGATGGGGCACACTTGTATTTGTTATCCATATTGCTGAATACTGCACTTTTTTCTACTAGTTGTTTACCCATAGTGATTAATTCAAAATAAAATCTTAATTTAGGGCACACACTCAAAAATTATATTCTTGCTGGTTGTTCATACTGTTAAATTCAAATGAGTTGAATCAACACAAATCTTCAGGGTTTTTTGGGACAACTTAATGTTTATGTTCAATCCACTTAAATTTGATAAAGCAATTAAGTTAACTTAATCGATTTGGGTTGGGACGACCTAAAGGTATTGTGTGGAACCCAGCATTTTTTACAGTGCATTTACAAAATAACTGTGTTATTCCATGTAGAACTCTGATCCATTGGAACACATGCAAATAGCATAAATCACATGCAAGTTATATATCTGGACTTTACATATATAATAATATTAATATGTCATGTATGCAAAATAGATTTTGAAATTGTACAAAATTACTACATATATACATAACTATTGGAATTACAATATATATATATATATATATATATATATATATACAC
>CAIGQQ010032164.1:5811989-5827367 GCA_903798035.1 Danio albolineatus
ATATATATATATATATATATATATATATATATATATAAAACATTCATTCATTCGATCATTTTCCTTCGGCTTAGTCTCTATTTAAGAGGTCGCCTATTCCCGCATTTGTTTTTACGCAGTGGATGCCCTACCAGCCACAACCCAGTATTGGGAAACACCCAAACACACTCACACTATGGACAATTCAATTTATTCAATTCACTTGTAGCGCATGTCTTTGAGCTGTGGGGGAAAACAGAGAAAACCCACGCCAACACGGGAAGAACATGCAAACTCTACACAAAAATGCAGACTGGTGCAGCCGGGACTCGAACCAGCAACCTTCTTGCTGTGAGGATACAGTGCTAACCACTGAGCCACCGTGCCGCCAATATAAACATAGCTAATATATTTGAACTATTTGTAAAAAAAATGTTGCAATATTCCTAAATATATGTTACATACTGCATACGAAATATATTTTTATATATGTGAAATCCAAATATGAACTTGTATGTCATATATATTCAACTTGCATATATTGCCATATATCATATTTCCAGGTGGGATCGATCCGGAAAGTATTCATAGTGCTTCACTTTTTCCACTTTTATTATGTTACAACCTTATTCCAAAAGTGATTAAATTCCTTTATTCCTCAAAATTGTACACACAATACCTCATAATGACATTGTGAAAAAAGATTTTTTGAAATTGTTGCAAATTTATTAAAAATAAAAAACCTGAAAAATCCAACACTATCTCACGGCAATTTGTAACTTTTCATTTAATGGCTAATTCGTACGGTCTAATTCGTACAATTTTGTACGATTTGCTCATCACCCAATGACGGTTGGGTTGAGGAGTGGGATTAGGTGCCATGCCTCCTTTTTTTAAATCATACATTTTCATACGACTGAATTAGCCACTAAACTGGCAAAACGTAAAATGCTTATGTTTTCTTGTGAGATCAGGCTGGAAAAATCACGTGTACATAAGTATTCACAGCCTCTGCCGTGAAGCTCTAAGTTGAGCTCAGGTACATTCTGTTTCTGTGGCCAGACGGAAGCCACTCCTTAGTAAAGCGCACATAGCAGCCCACCCGGAATTTGCCAAATTGCATCTGAAACAAATTTCTCTGGTCTGATGAGACTAAAATTGAACTCCTTGGAGTGAATGCCAGACGTTACATTTGGAGAAAACCAGGCCCCGCTCATCACCAGGCTAATACCATCCCTACAGTGAAGCATGGTGGTGGCAGCATCATGCTGTGGGGATGTTTTTCAGCAGCAGGAACTGGACGACTAGTCAGGATAGAAGGAAAGATGAATGTAGAAATGTACAGAGACATCCTGAATCGGGGCGACGGTTCATCTTCCAGCAGAACAATGACCTAAAGCACACTGACAAAATATCAATGGAGTGGGTTCACGACAACTCTGCGAACTGGTACAGCCAGTTCTAAATCCTATTGAACATCTCTGGAGAGATCTGAAAATGGCTGTACACTGTCGCTTCCCATCCAACCTGATAGAGCTTGAGAGGTACTGCAAAGAGGAATGGGTAAAAATTCTAAAAAGACAGGTGTGCCAAGCTTGTGGCATCATATTCAATGAATTAGTGTGTATGGATGTTTCCCAGAGATAGGTTGCAGCTGGAAGCGCATCAGCTGCATAAAACAAATGCTGGATAAGTTAGCGGTTCATTCAACTGTGGCGACCCCTGATTAATAAAGGGACTAAGCCGAAAAGAAAATGAATGAATACTTTACGGATGCTGAAAAATACTGAGAGATGGATCAAGAAATCAGTCAAAGTCTCTAATTCTGCAAAGAAAAACGCTTCACTGCTGTTTGACTTGCCGAGGCTTATAGCACATGTCTGTTGTCAGATGTATTCGTGTTCATTTATTTCAATATAACATTGTGAGTCAACAATACCCTTGAGTATCTTAACGAGCGTGAAGCATGGCTGGATGTGTGAGTGGGTGAGACAATTAAGTCTGATTGGAAGTTTGCTGAACATCTTATCCCATTTGAAAGTCAGGTTAAATGAAGTGTGCTGCACTCAGGATTGAACAGCCAGACTGAAACGCATGACTTCCTAAGCACTCTGAGCAACACAAATGTGTCTGGATCTGTGCAAGTTTACTCTGGGTATCAGCCAAACATTTTTATAATTTTGTCAGCCTCCACTGTGCTTCTGGTTTGGTTTAGTAACTCAAACATCTTTGGTCAGCACTAAAACTAATGACATTTGCAAAAAACAGTAATTTCAACAGGATTCCATGCAATAGGGAGTTTCAGGAGATTTTCGAATCCGCGAGATGCTGACAGGAGTTTCACATATTAATCGATAGAAAACTGCTTGGTTTGAAATTTAAGACAAAAAAGGTCCAATGATACACATTGCTGTTTAGATCACAGCCCACAAAGAGGCCAAACCAACGAGATTTATGTTGGTTATTGTAACGAATTCAAGTACCCAACCTGAAATTTGATTTTTTTCCCCTCACGCAAAACTTCTCATTGCATGGATTCACACGTCTCAATTTCAGGATACAATATGGTTCATATCATTTGCATAAAATTGTGCATATGGAGTCTAAACTTTATGCTGAACTTTGTGCAATGTAGGATTGACAGCAGATCAGATGAAGTACCAAAAATGGCCAGGAGCATCAAAAATGTTGGGCAATGCTTGACTTTAAATGAACGGCATATGCTGTGATGTGGAGGTCTTGAAATTCAGCTACATTTTCTGCTGGAATATTATTCACATGTTGGATGTTTTGCTACAGTATATACACTCAGCAGCTGCCTCTTTCCATCATTAGTAGATGATTGAAACGCTTTTCAAATCTAGGAGATTTCTGTTGCTTTTGAACAAGCAGAGTCTGTGTGGAAAACACTTTTTTTCCCTCACGCAAAAATCCTGATATTTTTAACCAACACAGGCTCATTGGAAATACATGCTTCAGTCTACATTTTTGTTAAACCACAAAAACATAGTTAAACAAGCATTTGATTGCAGTTCTAGGTAAAATTAATGCTAAAGGGAAGTATCATTCCAACCATTTTTGATAATTCAAGAGTTCACACTTAGATATGCTTAGCGTTTAAAGCAGGTTTGGCATGCTGTCCCTGGAGAGAACCCTGAGCTCGTATATATTTGAGCCCAAGGCTCCCGCCCAATCAATAAGCATATAAGGGGATCCGAGATCAGATAGGTCTCGAAAGCTCCTCCTTAGAAAAGGGAGGAAAAAAGGAGGAGATGGGGTGGAAGGGGGGATTCTTCCAAAACGAAGGTAGAGCAGTAGGGAAAAAATGGTCTGTTTATAGTAAGCTTGGATCGCTCTGATTGGATCGTTGCTGATTACAGATGATCAGCCAGGTGTGCTTAATCACATCACGTGCTCCTCTCGAAATTAGTTTATGAACCTTTACTTAAAGGGACATATTGTCGATTCAGGATTATTTTCATTCAGTTCTTTCTACAACACCAAATAAATACCATAAAACAACTTAAAGATGTCTATAATTTGTAATCAAATATGTTTGTCTCAGCCAATCTATCTCCAACTTTTCTGACACGGTAGCTCACTTTGTACAGTGCTGTAATTTTGCTGTAACAGTGCTGTAATTCCAATGCGCTCAGGTTCAAGTCTGGCGAAGCAAGATTCCACAAAATAGTTACGAGCAATGTAAAATCAAGATAAAACTATGTGGTCGCAGTGCACTTTTCTCTTCAATTCATGTTTATTTGTATAGCACTTTTACAATGTAGATTGTGTCAAAATTGAAACAGCGTCAGTCCAGTTTTCAGTGTTGGTTCATTTTAGTTCAGTTCAGTGTAGTTTAATATTCACTGCTGAGAATCTAAACACTTAAGGTTAATCCATCGATGCGCAGCCGACAGCGGCGAGGAAAAAACTTCACCAATTGGTGAAAGTGAAGAATTAAAAAAAAAGCGAGAGAGAGGTTATAAGAACCTATGTCCTATGTTCTTATAAAAACCTTTGATCATTTTTGATAAGACTATTGTTGGGTTGTGTTTAGTGTAGTTATTGTCTTATAGGTGTGTACACGAAATTTTATTGAATTAATTGAAATTCATGTTTAGGGCGCCACAGTGGCGTAGTGGGTAGGTAGCACAATCGCCTCACAGCAAGAAGGTTGCTAGTTTGAGCCTCGGCTGAGTGGAATGTGAAGTTTGCATGTTCTCCCCGTAGTCGCATGGGTTTCCTCCCGGTGCTCCAGTTTCCCCCACAGGTCCAAAGACATATATAAGTGAATTGGGTCGGCTAAAAATGTGCGTAGTATATGTATGTGAATGAGTGTGTATGGACGTTTCCCAGTGATGGGTTGCAGCTTTAAGGGCATCCCCTGCGTAAAAACACATGCTGGATAAGTTGGCAGTTCATTCTGCTGTGGCAACCCCAGATTAACAAAGGCAATAAGCCAAAAAGAAAATAAATGAATGAATTCATCTTCATTTATGTAGCGCTTTTACAATGTAGATTGTGTCTAAGCAGCTTCACATAGACGCTCTAGTACATTGAAACTGTGTCAGTCCAGTTTTCAGTTGAAGTTCAGTTTAGTTCAGTTCAGGGTGGTTTAAATTTCACTGCTGAAAGTCCAAACACTGAAGAGCAAATCCATCGATGAGCAGCTCCACAAAGTATAGACGTATAAAAAACAAAACACACCCTCATTAATGTATTTCAGATTTGCTCAAATGTAGACATCGCCCTCAAGAAGATTTGTCATCTGAAACATAAACTGAAATGTATCCAGAGCAATGTATTTTACGTTTTGAAAATGAAGGTGATTGGCTCCTGACTGGGCTTCATTCATTCATTCATTCATTTTCTTGTCGGCTTAGACCCTTTATTATTCGGGGTTGCCACAGCGGAATCAACCGCCAACTTATCCAGCATATTTTTTACGCAGCGGATGCCCTTCCAGCCGCAACCCATCTCTGGGAAACATTCATACACACACACACACATTCACACTCATACACTACGGACAATTTAGCCTACCCAATTCCCCTATACCGCATGTCTTTGGACTTGTGGGGGAAACCGGAGCACCCGCAGGAAACCCACGCAACCACGGGGAGAACATGCAAACTCCACACAGAAATGCCAACTGACCCAGCCGGGGCTCGAACCAGCGACCTTCTTGCTGTGAGGCGATTGTGCTACCCACTAGGCCACCGTGGCGCCCCTGACTGGGCTTTTCATTTCATATTTTTATAAAATCAAATATATGGAATTTGATGTTTATGCTTGTGTTGTGGATAGTGAGATTGTCAGCAGAGTAGGGATAGTAGTACGTAAATAGACATTTTTGATAACCAAACTACACTGAACCAGCCAACACCAGCAAGCCACCTTGGTCTCATTTAAATTATTATTAGTATTATTTTGGCTGGATGGTAAGTCTAATTTAGTTTACATATTTGAAAGAAATTTGGCCATTTTTCAGTTCAGTTAAAGCTGGAAAATTCACATAATAACCAGTCAGACAGCAGCCTAGCCAAACTGGGAAACCAGCTACCCAATTGAAACCACCCTGGCCTTGTTGAAGATTTGAATTTATTTTGGCTTGATTCTCAACTTAGGTTGTTTTGCTTTTGTTTTAGAGACATTTTAGCCCTTTTCAGTAGTTAAATCTAGAAAATGACTCCAATAACCAGCTGAACAGCAGCCAGGCCAGACGGAGTCCAGCTAACCAGACCAAAAACTGGATATAGGAAAGTAAATGTAAGTGTGACAGCAACTTTAGACATTAAAAAAACTAATAAGTTAACGCTCTTTAAACATGTCCTTAGTGTAGCACATCAGGCATGCACTGCCTTGTCTCATTGTGGTTACCTTGCCTTGTTTATACCATCTGAGGTTATGATGAATACACCACTGTATCACTTACAGATACAGAGTGAAAGGTCTGATGGTGAAGAGATTTAGCTGTTAACTTTGATGATCAAAAGCATCATGTCATGATATTATAATAACAGATGAATGGGACTTTCCCAAAATCTTTCCCACACAGATGGTGCTGACAGACAACATGGCTGAGCAGGAAGATGAAGCCAAAGTAGCCGAAACCCCTTGTTTTCATATTGGAAAAACAGACTTAAGTTTTTTCAATCTTCTGAAAAGTAATTATACACATCATTTCAGTCCAACAGTACATATTACACAAATTTCATTATCTGTTTTCTGACTGTAAACAACAAAAACCAAATTGCTACTAAAATGGAAAACAATTAAAAGTGTGGCAGATGTCTAAGTTGTGGTAAAACAAAAATGATATAACAATGTACTAACAAAAATATTTAATATTAATAATTAATGTAAATGACATGCTCACAGTGAGGTTTCATTAGTTCATATTCCATTAATTTAACATGATGTATTTCTTCAGATTAGTAATTATCAGTTCAGCGTAAGCATAAGTTAAATAAATTAGTCAGAATGAACTGCTAATGAAAATACATTAATTTATTGTCTTAGGCATCAAAAGATTACTTTTTATATTGTATTAGTAATAGACTATTAACTTTCAGATGTATCTCTAATATTTTACGGATCTGAGGTAATTCTGAGCTTAATGAAAACATGCATTACACACTACACTAACAAAAACAAAAATATTGTAACAAATAAATATTCATTGCGTAAGGTGAATGTATAGCATGACCTTATTTCAAATAAGTAACAAAAAATATGAGCCTCACAGCAAAAAGGTCGCTGGTTCGAGCCTCGGCCGGGTCAGTTGGCATTTCTGTGTGGAGTTTGCATGTTCTCCCCGTGTTCGCGTAGGTCCAAAGACATACAGGTGAATTGGGTAGGCTAAATTGTCCGTAGTGTATGTGTGTGAATGAGTGGGTATGGATGTTTCCCAGAGATGGGTTGCAGCTGGAAGGGCATCTGCTGCGTAAAAGATAAGTTGGCGGTTCATTCCGCTGTGGCAACCCCGGATTAATAAAGGGACTAAGCCGAAAAGAAAATGAATGAATGAATGAATAAACTAAATATGAATATATTAAAAGCAAATATATAAAAGGAAGCTGAGGACAATAATAAGAGAATTATTATACAGAGATAAGATAATTATTTAAAAATGTGAATAATGCCGATTATTTGTTTTTGTCTTAACATGTATGTATTTTGTGTATTATTTAATTATGTATTTAATATGCACATAATTAGGCTTTGTGACCCTCAAACATAAAGAGTCAATTAAATCTTAACTGAACAAGAAGGTTAACCTTTGTTGAGGAGACTAATTACTTCAATTTACCAGGGGAAAAAAAAACATCCCTTTATATGCACAAACTCAAGAAGAAATCCTGTAATTTAGGGACCGATGCAGCAAATTATTAGCTGCTGCACATCCCATTTTAACGGGAATTAGGCAATTATGCACTCTGGCTTAAAAAGTTGCATTTATGTGCTATTTGAAAGTTTTTAAAGGTTCCACGTTTAGGGTTTAGTTTTTGGCATCTATCACAGTAGGTTTACTTCAATTCACAGTCACAAACATATAATTTTCACATAATATACAGTGCAGCTTCAGCTCTTTCCTCAAAGTGTCTGAACTGGTTAATTTAAGGATGCAGTCTCTCTAAACTCCGCCTTTACAAAAGCCTACTCTGGTCTGATTGGTCAGTTGGCTCAGTCTGCTGTAACTGGTTAATAGCAGATGTCCAAAACCAAATAACCAATACCTTATCAGAATTTGAATTCCAGAGGCCTCCACAGCACTTAAAATCACACCAACACAAACAACACATACTAATCTCCTGGCTTCTTTTATAACAACAATGTTTGATAGTAAAAGAACTGTACGAGTTGTTCCTTGGCAGCCAAAAACTTGGAACTAGGGCTGTGCAATATGGACAAAATAATCATATTGTGATTTTTTTAACGAATATTGCGATTGCAATTTTATTTGCGATTTTGGCAACTGTTTTTGCTACATACATGCATTCTAAATGTATTCAGTGCACAAGAAGTGCATAACAAAACATTTCACAATGAAATAACATAGTATTAAGTTTAATAAATAAAACTGTTGTAAATTAAATTGTCTTTAAAACAGACAACAAACAATAAAATAAGATGAACTAACCTCAACTCTAGTTAAAAACATACTGTACACAGTAGTGCTAACTGCTTGATAAACAACACTGTAATAAACTGTCTTAAAAACAAACAACATAAAAAAATAAAGATGAACTAACCTCAATTCCAGTCATAACAATAAATAAAAACTAACGCAAATCAAAACCACCTGTTCGATTCTCCCGTTCAACTTCGTCATGCGCGGAGTGAGCTCTGATTGGTTAACATCTTTCTCCCGCTCAGCTTAGCTGTACTTGCCCGGTGTGCTGCGTCAGCTCTGATTGGTTAACATATTAAAATCATGTGCACAAGAACATGAACAAAAATCAAAATAGAATAATAGTTAAATTGCAGCCTTACGCGATTTAGAAATTGCATGTGCTTAAATCGCGATTTTTTGTGTGATTGCGATTAATTGCACAGCCCTACTTGGAACTATGCAAGTTAGTTAGTTTTTCCTTTTTTTTTTTTTTTTTTTTACAGTTTTTCCATATTTTGTGATGCAAATGTATGTCCATTTTGTGTATGGCTGTAAAATTGCATTTTGGTGACGGTGGCGTAGTGAGTAGCACGTTCGCCTCACAGCAAGACGGTCGCTGGTTCGAGCCTCGGCTGGGTCAGTTGGCATTTCTGTGTGGAGTTTGCATGTTCTCCCCGTGGTTGCGTGGGTTTCCTCCTGGTGCTCCGGTTTCCCCCACAAGTCCAAAGACATGCGGTATAGGTGAATTGAGTAGGCTAAATTGTTCGTAGTGTATGAGTATGAATGAGTGTGTATGGATGTTTCCCAGAGATGGGTTGCGGCTGGAAGGGCTACCGCTGCATAATGCTGGATAAGTTGGCGGTTCATTCCGCTGTGGCGACCCCAGATTAATAAATGGACTAAGCCGAAAAGAAAATGAATGAATGAATGAAATAAGTCTGTAAAATAACAGATGTACTGGCAGTTTACTACAAAGTTTTTGTACCGTAATAAACATCAACCAAGATAACATCACTTTAAACTATTAAAACTGTTAATAAGTCACTTTTTCGAACTTTTAAATTTGAAAAGTTGTTGGAAGAAAGATCAAGGTCCCATAATGGAATTCAAAAGCATTATTAAAAATATTAATAAAAATAAAAATCATAAATTACAAAATACAGAAAACTGCCAATTTAGGCATATTTTTTCAACAGTGTAAACAGATCTGAGCAGGAATCACTCATTTCGTGCTGTTCAGAATCCATTAATTTTTGGTTGACAATTTTGACCTTTAAACTTTTTTAAAATCTTTTAAATTCACAAACAGCTACATAACACTTTACATGTAAGGCAATATCTGGTCAAATAAAAGGTAAAAGCCTAACAGAAGCACTTGAAGATGAACGTCTGTGCTGAAGAAGTGAGGCAGAAGAAAGCACAAGTGTTGTAGCAGCAGATGGTTCAGAGGGGGCTGGGCCGTGTTTAAATACAGCCCTTTAGTTTGCCTCTTCGTGGTTACGGTGTGTTATACCTCTTAATGTGCATGTTACAATCTACTGTACCCGCCGTTGGGCTTTTGCGTGTAATTAAGAGGCATGTGGGACATGGGGGTTTGAGTCTGAAGGTATAGAGGATGGAGGGCTTCTTGAGCTGAACAGACACACTTCAGCAAACATGGCGTGCTGCCCCGTCTCAACGAGCACAGTAAATTTAGCAGACAACAGCACAAGTCATCTCTGCAGGGAATGAAAGGACAGAGGATGTTCTCTACATAGTGTGCCGTTACTAGATGCTGATCATTTGGAGACGTGACAGCCTCTCTGCGTGGGACAACCTCTGAACGCTTACATAATTGGTGCACTGCAGGAAAAGAGAGATATATCTGTGGTTGAGTCTGCTATGTAACTCGGAGAGATGCAGACAGACGCGAAGCAGAGGGAAATGAGAGGACAAAAGGACAAGTTCTGCTGGAGAAATTCAGATACTAGGAGGTCACAGTTTTGCTGTTATAAACAGAAAATGTGTCAAAATGCTGAATAATTATAGGGTCTGTTCTCACAGAATGTGCTCTTGCAGAAATGTGTTTATAATAGTTGATTGAAAAGGCTGTTGAGTTGTTGAACAATAATGCTCAGAAGAAATCGAGCCATTTCAAAAATGAATCTAAGAAATACAAACCAAACCAAACCATTGAGCTTTTAGCTCAATGGTTTGGTTTGGTTTGTATTTCTTAGAGTGTATTTTTTAGTATTTCTTAAACGGTGACATTTTTTCCCTGTGAGGAAAATGTTTCCCGAGACTTTTTTTCACTCCTCTTTTTCACTCCTTTCACTTTGGTCAGCATTATGACCTCTGCAAAGTTTTTGTGTGGGGACATTTGTCTTTGCCCCAAAATCTAACTCAGAAATTACTGGAATTTAACCATGAACAACGAGACAAGGTCACATCTCATTCATTCATTTTCTTGTCGGCTTAGTCCCTTTATTAATCCGGGGTCGCATTGAGGATGCACGTGCAGCGAAGTTGCAGAAAACAACAGGAGTGCTAGCATTTGCAGCGAGGGAATGACATGTGATGCGCTACAGAGTTTGTTGTTGTCTTAGAAATAAGTTATATTGACTACATATTATACATATTATTTACATAATGCTTTCAGTGTATTATAACAGCTTCTCACCCTGTGATAAGCACAGTTATTCAGCAAAATTAATGTTAAAGTGAGCGGCGTTCGTCTGACAGGTCCATTTGCGATAACAGCACTCTCCCAATGGATATTGCATAAGACGAAATGGCCAAGCATCCAGCCCGAAATATACATCTCATTGAAACTCCAAGTGATTTTACAAGAGAGAAGTTAAAGGCCTACAAGTCTTTGGATGCCTACAATTTTGTTCTGCGCGGTCATGTGCAAGAAACAATGCTCCATGATTACCAGATTCAGAGGACGGAGCTATACAAGGCCTGGGTAATCATCAACAAGCAAAACAACTGCATTCTGACAGAGAACTGCACCTGTATGTCAGGTTATGTGAACTTGCATGTTTACGTTTCATTCTTAGCATTCAGTGTCTGCAGTTTAATTAACAATATTTAACTGTTTTTGCTGAAATCATTGCTGCAATCAAAAATGAGTAATGTGTATGATTCATCATAGCGTGAATTTACATGATATGAAATGAGAACTGCAAAGTGGAGCATTTCTAATTAGGTCGTTACTCCAAACAAACAAAAATGTCAGCGGCATTAAAAGCAGTGTGGTGTATGGTCAAAGTTAAGTTTTCTATCTTAGACTTTTGAATTTAGCATCCTACCGCACAAAACACAACATGTTTCCTACTGCAACCAGTATTTTTTTTGCAACCGGGGGCCCGTGTGACGTAGGTTGGTAATTCATCTATACAACTGAAATTAATAATGGCAGGCTGCATTGATAATTAAATATCAAACGATTCTAAATTATTTGATGATTATACATTATTGAGCTTTTCCGCAACTACACATTTTGTCATTATAATATGGAAACATAACCAATGACGTTTCAGCTTCAGAAATGTGATCTGTACTTATCTATTATCATTTTAGATTACTTGGAATATAATATCTGTAATTACTGATATAGTTTTTCCCATGCCATAACCAAAACAATTATTCAATATATAAATTGCTTCATCTTGAAAAAAAACAAACAAATAAATCTAAATTTAATAGTTAAATACATGTATTTTAAACATGCAGTGCACATTCAATGAATTAAAGCCCCTATTAGGGGTTTTTGAAAATGAGCTCGCATGCAGTGTGTAACACAGCTCTAAGGGAAGTGAAATGTCCAGCTAAGGCTTAAATCTGAAAGTGCACAGTGTTTAAAACTATTGATTCATCCATAAAAGAGTCGAGTCATAATTCCTCAAACGAATCACAGTGATAACGAGTCTTTAGCTGTTTCGGCATGATGTGCACACGAATCATAAGCCCCGTCCATCTGTGCGCGCGCAGCCTCGGGAGATTCGAAACCCCCAACCCCGACCACAAAGAACAGCAGCAAGCAAAAGTTGCCAGATCGGGCGGTTTTGAGTTTGATTGTGCAGGTAAAAACCTTTTGAATAGGGTTTGGACTGGAATCAGTCAGCTACATCTGGCAACACAGAGAAGAGCACTGTGCTCAGCTGGATATTATTGGAAGTGTGCAGATGAACCAGAGAGGAAACTGTGAAGAGACAGTGGTTGAGGTTTATTTCTGCAGAAATGCCTCAGCATTATAGCCCAGCCTTGTGCTGTGTTTCCTCTGAGGAGTGCTTCTGAAATCTACACGCTTACAACGGAGGATTCGGAGCACCGTTTGTTAAAGGAAGGTTCAGAAAAGATGTATGCAGGGGCGGACTGGCCATAGGGAGCACAGGGACATTTCCCGGTGAGCTGAAGGTGAATCTGGCCTGCTATCCAACAAGTGAGTAAGTGTGATTAAAACTGTTGCCTCGTTGTTTTCTCTAGCTTGTAAACGATGCATTTAATTGTGTTTTGTAAATTTTAACCGCTTGTAGTGTATCTGGTTAACTTGTAATCTCATATCGCATCTAAAAGCATGTTGTAAATGCGACGCGTGCCGCTTTGTTTACAGATTAAAATGCGTTTGTGAGCTTGTGTTTCACTGCTGTTTGTCATTGCTATGGCTACATAAGCTCTCCTAAACACATTCGGCGGTCCTGTTTCATAATGGTTCAGCTTTTGCTGCTGTGTGCATTAATACTGAATGTGTGTCACTGTTTTTACTTCTGGTTAAGAATAGAATAATATGCTGGGAGCCCAGGGGGTTAGTTTCGGGGATGAGGTATCTGAAATACGGGCGACTCCCGATAAAAACGCGTGTTGGCAGATATGCTCACACACACACTCTGACTACTTCAATAAGCCGTGGTGTGCATTCTCTCGCGCTGAATGATGTCAACCAATCGCAACAGACTGGGTCATCGGTCCAATCAGCGCAGTTTAGCATCTTGCTAAGGAGGAGTTTTGAAACAAATGAATCACTTAACGATTTATATAGGAGTCGCTGGGATAATAAGCTAAAAATAAATGCATATTAAAAGACAATGAAAGTGTTTTTGATAATGCATGCATATTAGCCTGCTGTTGGAGACCTCCAAAACCAAATATGACCCTTTTTATTGTATAAAAGGGGCTCTTTAAGTAATGCATATTTACATAAAAAAAGTAAAAGCATTTTGTAAAAATGTAAAGATGTATTTGTTTTGGCCTAGCCTGGACGAACATAGTGAAGATCAATGAGGTCTTGCTCTCACCTGAGCCCAATGGAGTGACTGCAGTCAGCAGAGACAGATGAGCGTTCCGCCAGCACAGGCGCACAGGAGAACAGTCACATTGGATAAATCACCCAGCCTCTTCATACCCTCCACCTCCAGGACACAGCTGGCTCGTGGCTCACAGCAAAAATCCTTCTGCACAACCCACAGGCCAAGAGCAGCTCAAAACAGCCTGAGACAGAAAGGGTGCAAACAGCATGAGATGTTGCATTTGCTGTGAAACCTAAAGGGACTGTATTAATCACTTATTCATCACAACCATCATTGCCGTCATTGTGTCTAATGAGTGTCATAAGACATTATCATCCATTATTTTCCACTTAATGTCTACGAGCAGCATCTGTGGCGTGCTGTCAGTTACCACAGAGAGTAATTTCAGTTCATCCGTCAAGAAAAAGCCAAGCACATGTTTTTGTTTAAATATGTACATAAATTTTTAAAGAGACAGTGCAGCTCAAAATGAAGATTGTCACACATTACTAATACGTTTGCTCTCATTCCTTTCATTAATAAAACGAACACTGACCAAAAATGATGGTGGTGAAAAAGCAGCAAATATGAAAGCATCAGATGATAACAATGTAGACATTTGTGCAAGTTCAATCTGTTTAAAGTTCTTTAAATACTATTTTTTTTACATCAGCGGTCATTCACACAGAACATTATTTTCTAATCCAATTCACTAGTATTTTTAATGTAAACTTTATTTCAGCACCTTGTACATGTTTGCTGTGTTTTTAAGATGGCATGTCAAGAGGAAAGAATTTAACTTTTACATGCTGCATCACTCATCAATATCAGTTCCAAAGAAGTGGACCAATCAGAACAACTTGGAGGTAGAGCAAGAACTCCGAAGTAACCTTGGCAGAGGAGGTGCTTTTCTGAAACCCATTCCTAAGCGCTGCATCTCGTCTCTTTAGATGTAAAAATGCAAACTGTGTGAATAGCCCATTAAACATTGAAAAACAGTCTCAGTTTGAATTACTTCAGTTTCTATTATGAAGCAGCCCTTAGATGTTTATGATTTTACTCGCAACATCTGTGCTGTTCATGCCCAACAAAACCTTTTTTAACTGACAATGGTCCATTCTGTTTTTTTGAGGAAAGCTTTAGAGTTGGATTAAATTGCTATAAATGTGTTTTTAAAGGTTCAGTGAAGTGTTTTGAAACATGCATTTTTGTTCAACGATGACGGAATTTCAACTAAAACATAAAGACAGTGGTTTACAGCCAATGCCGTTTTATTTTGGTTGAGCTCAACTCCATAATGCAACATCGTCTTGAAGGGATGGGACATGTCAGATAGTAGAGAAAAAATTTGTTTGGTTAGAAGATTTGATGAAAATTAAAATATATATATATATATAATTTAGAATCGTTTGATATTTTATTATCAATGCAGCCTGCCATTATTAATTTCAGTTGTATAGATGAATTACCAACCTACGTCACACAGGCCCCCGGTTGCAAAAAAAATACTGGTTGCAGTAGGAAACATGTTGTGTTTTGTGCGGTAGGATGCTAAATTCAAAAGTCTAAGATAGAAAACTTAACTTTGACCATACACCACACTGCTTTTAATGCCACAACAATTGTTGATTAATTTAGGAAGAAGTGACAAACTGTAAGGATGGAAGTTTATATATTCTTAATGCAAAATTTTGTCATTGCTTTGGAGCACACAATCTTATACATTAGACAGCCTTAGAACTAACATATAAATACAAACATCTAAAAAAAAACTTTTGATTTTACGGGGACTTTAATTCAAAATACGCTTAATGCTACAGTCAATGTCCTTGCCATCCAGAATAAATGAGAACATCCCATTGAGTGAAGGGAAGTGGAAATTATTGTGATCCAACATCAGCTTTGCACTTCATTTCAGGTGAAGGATAAACCACTTACATCCAAAACTACTATGATCTTTATAGCATGTGTTTATATGTGTATATATATACAGTAAATATATATATATATATA
>CAIGQQ010032164.1:5827767-5860025 GCA_903798035.1 Danio albolineatus
TGTATATATATATATATATATATATATATATATATAGGTGGTGATTGGACATTTGACACACTCACTAAACAAGTCAGGGTTTTTCTGCACAATGAGTTTCTGTTAATAATTGAGTGTCACTCAAGTTACTCAGTGTATAGTTGCCATGATTAACATGATTTACAGTTTTTTGTTTATTTATTCATATTTTATTCATATAACAAGGGCATCACAGTGGTGTAGTGGTTAGCACAGTCACCTCACAGCAAGAAGGTCGCTGGTTCGAGCCTCGGCTGGGTCAGTTGGCATTTCTGTGTGGAGTTTGCATGTTTCCCCCCGTGGTTGCGTAGGTTTCCTCCGGGTGCTCCGGTTTCCCCCACAAGTCCAAAGACATGCACGATAGGTGAATTGGTTAAGCTAAATTGCCCCTAGAGTATGTGTGTGAATGAGTGTGTATGGATGTTTCTCAGCTGTAACCCATCACTGGAAGGGCATCTGCAGCATAAAACAATTGCTGGATAAGTTGGCGGTTCATTCCACTGTGGTGACCCCGGATTAATAAAGGGACTAAGCCAACAAGAAAACGAATGAATGAATTTAAATAACAGATAAATGTTGTTTCAAGAGTTCACACTTAGCTGATGATTTATATAAGCTAGTTTGGCATGCTGTCCCGGGAGAGAGCCCTGAGCTCAAGGGATCCTCAAGCCCAGGGCTCCGTCCCGTTCGTAGAGCGAGAGGGGAACTTGAGCTTAGGTAGCTCTCAAACTCCCTCTCTGCAGCAGCTAAGGGAACCGTCAGAGGAGGAAGGGAGTTAGACCAGAGCCTGAATTGTTTAATCTGTAATGAATAGTGTATATCTTTGGATGGTGGGAGGAAACCGGAGGCCCCGGGGGAAACCCAAGAAAAAGGTGGCTGCAGAAGTTATTTTTAGTTAAATTAATATTAACATGTAGAAATAATCCAAATATAATGATAATTAAACTTAAATACTTGAAGATAAAAAAAAAATTACACTTTTAAATTTGCACACTAAAGATATCAATGCAGTTAGTTGCTGTTATCGGCTTAAGCGTGTTCCTTTGTAAACCGTTTTGTAATACCCATGTTTATCATGTTGTAAATGCTTGAAAAGATTAACATTTGAGTACAAAAGAATGTAACAACTTGCCTCCATAACTACAAAGTAAGAGCATACAAAAAAAAGAGACACCAACTGACTGAATATGACAAGTTTTATTTCAGATTCAGAATCTGCCTTGTCTTTGTCATCATAATCAATTGATTGTACTTCACGTCCAGCAGCTCCAGCGATCCTCAACAGCATGCATTGTTTTCTCATGAGTATCACTGCACTGCATCACACTGGTGTCATTCAGAAATCGTCATCAGTTTCGCTTTACCTCACCGGCCGCGTTGACTTCCGGTGACCCTCACCAGCCCTCGATTTCATTTGGTGACCCTCACCAACATCTGTGCGACCCGGTGACCCTCACCAGACCTATCATTTTCCAGTGACCCTCACCAGACTTGCACTAAACATCACCAGCCCCAGAGGGTCCTTTCCTCTCTTCCACTTTGCACCTGCCCTTGCAGGAGCCAGACTTTTGCCAAAAATGCAATAATTGTCTTCTCAGACGGCCAAATCGCCCACTTTTTGGTGGCTTTGAGCTTTAATAAACAAACAAACACACCACAAGTATATGGATGATCAGCATTCCACAATACATCAATATAAACCAACAGAATGTGTGTGCGTTTGTGGGGGTATATATTAGATAATGCGAGCAGTACACTGCAGTGTGTGTGTTTGTGTTCAGAATCTGTACCTCGTCTTTGTGAGAAGCACCTGCTGGATACACTTTTCAGGAGTGCAGTCCCCTCCCGCTTCAGACACACTGTCTCCCTCCTCAAACACACAAAGACGTTTTTGACTCTCTCACACATAAACCAAACCAAAATAATCATCGTTTTCAACAGTTTAACGCCATTCTGATTAGATTTAATAACCAATCACACACACAGATGGTATCATTCGAAACAAACACAAGTATGAACTCACTGCTGTGAGGGTGGCAGATGTTTGAGGGTACATGTTGGGCAGTAGATGTTGGAGGTTGTCCAGCATGTACTCCGTGAAGCTGATACACATTTCCTGTTCCTCAAGCTTTGTGGGGCCTTGAGGAACACTACACACACACACACACACATAACAAAAACATATCACGTTAATAAATGCACCACACACCCATCTGTCTTTTATGACGGACAGCTCCATTTCACACAGACTTTAAAGGGCACCTTTGATGAAAAATCTACTTTTTAAGCTGTTTGGACAGTCTTATGTGTAGTTATAGTGTATAGACGGTCATTTTGGGCTGATATAAACACACCCAGTCCTTTTTTTTTCAATTTAACAGCATAAAAACGGTGGACCAACTGGAGCGGTTTTGAGAACGACCGCAACATTACGTAGGAGTGCGGTCCCCCCGCCAACCGAATTGATTGACAGCTGCGTATTAACATGTCTTCGTAGTAACGTGTATAATCATATCAACAAGACAGGATGTGCGCAAAACAACCGGGAATAAAAGGTCTGTTCAGTTCGCGAAGGTCAGCAATCATCATCAAATGTGATCAAGAAGTACAGACAACATCAGCTGAATACAGATATAAAAACACTCACTGAAAGATGATCGGCCCAAATTCTATCGACAGGTTGGTGGTGGTCATGCGGTTGACATGACTTGAAGCAGCCACTCGGGACAGGAAGAATGTTAAAAAGCAGAGGATGTTGTAATTTTCCTCTGGAACGGTGTCCAGTATTTTCTTCACCGCCTTGTGACGTTTGCTAAGTTTGAACACTGCAAGATAAAATATTTCCAGAGTTCAAGATTTTGATAAAACGTTTTTGATGTTGAACAAGTGCACAAACCCTTCACTTACTCCTGAACACGTCCAGCAGTTCGATCATGAATGGCTCTGGAATGAGACCACCGGGAAGAATGCTGAGGAAATGTTTCAAGACGTAGGCTGAGGAATGAACATCCTCAATGTTCATCTTTGGGAGGCCTCCGTGATCAAAACATTTCCTCAGTTCAAACTGGCGCAATACTGTGCCACCAAGCCTGAACAGACCTCTGGTACTGAGGCCTAAACACATATTTTACAAATACAGTCACGGCATACGTGACAAACACTTGGAAACACTGTCGAACACTAAGCCAGCACTCACCATGCTTCTCGAGGAAGCCCACCAAGTGTGTAAAGGCTAGAGGAAGCCCTTGTCTCATCCGTCCTGTCTTCCTCAGATGTGACAAGGGAACACCAAACACCTTGCTAGGTGCTTCCTCCTACACAAGAAAGAGGGTTAATAAAGAAAAACGAAAAGGTGAGTACGCATACTGCTGTATTTCTGTTTTATCATTATTATATTATTATTATTATTATTATTATTATTATTATTATTATTGTGTAAATTATTAGTAACTATGAGTGTACGTTTAAACAAAATTATTTTCTCCACACATTAAATTCGTCACAAACAGTAAGCATTTGTGAATTTCTGGTAGGCCTAATTACAGTGTTGGGAGTAACGCGTTATAAAAGTAATGTATTACAGTAATGTATTACATTTTCCTGTAACGCAGTAGTGTAAGGCATTACTAATGAATTTTCAGTAATATTTTACTCGGTACATGTTCAGTAACGCGTGCGTTACAACAAACTTTTCGCCCGCAAGACATTAACAAATAAAAATACCGCAGTTCTATTTCCTGTTCGTGGTTAGTGAACATACGCGCGCGTGTGTTGTCATTCATCTCCCGCTGGCTATTGAGACTTTTTACTTTGAACGCGGAGTGATTTCAGCCTGTGAGCTCGAGGTCCGAGGCAATAGGCTCAGCCCGGTGCGCAGTAATGTTAAGCCCTAACGCACAGCGGAAAAGCGACAAATTGCTGAAAATGGCAGAAGACAGTACATTCGCGAGATGGACGTAGGTGCATATGGTGTTATTTTTACTGACAAGCGGATTCATGCATTACGAACGAGCGAACGCACTGGTTTCCGCGTGCAGTCAAAACACGACGGCTCATGTGCGGATGACGTGCTCTCGCTCCGTTTGATGATGCAGACTCACAAATTGTGCCTTGTGTTTCCTCCTTTTTGTGCTTTGCTCTCCGGAGATTATATTATCTTACACTATATATCCAGAGGTATTTCTACACTATTTACCTAAAGGTTAAGGTAAATTCTAAAATAAATACTAGTGTTTTTGAGTGTTAGGTATACTGCCTGTGTTTTAGGCTAGAATAATTTTCAACTTGTTAATGAATGCTCCAACATACTGCAGTATTAGGAATAGTAAACTGATAAAATGAAATACAAATTGTAGTTTTACTACAGTAAAGTGTGGTGAATTGTAGAATAATATACCCTATATCGTAAAAAAAAAACTACAGCACTAGGTAATTTGTTTAAATTTCACTTGTGTTACCATAGCAACTATAGTATTACCACAACAGATTAATTGAAGTACTTTACTATAGTAATGTTCAAAACACAGTACATGCCAATAGACGTGTTCAGGGGCCCTGTGGAACAGCTTTTGCTCAAAATGAAGAGAATGACAGGAAAATGTCCTCCACAATCTCATCAACAATGTGGAAGACCACATTTTATTTATTTGAAGAGTAAATAGTACAGTAGGCTATAATACATTATCAAGTTTTTCCTTAATTTCTATTAGTAACATTTCCGCTTGCGTTAGTTATATATTTTTAAATGTTTTTTATTTGATTAGTATGGTGCACCTTTTGGATGTTTAATAAATGTTTTTAAGTATGGTGCACCTTTTTTAAAAATAAAATGTATTCTTTGCACTCAACATCTATTCTGTGTCATTAATTGTTGGAAACTGGAAATATCTCATCATATAACATACAGTCAAAAATGTTTTGGTTTATAAGATAAAAAATGTATATGTAGGTCTATTTTAGTATGCTGGTTATTGTTAATGAATAGTGGACCAATATAAATCATATCAAAAAGCACGACAGGAAGAAGGAACACAAGACACACATTGTGAGTCTGCATATAATCTCACTGAGCAAATGTACTGAGAGCACGCAAGACAATGTGTGCATGAGCAGTGCATATTTGAGAGAGCCTGAGGAAATTTGTGCGCTAGCAGTGTATATTTGAGAGCTCGCAAGCAGTTTTGTCCACAAACAGAGGAAATCGGTGCACAGGCATTATATTGAGAAAGCTACTGTATGTTCATCACGCTCACTTTGTGCATGACAGTTTTGTGTTGTGAGCCACTTAAATTTAAAGTGAATAAAATAAAGGCAACAATAAGAAAAAAATCTGCATCTTGTCATGACATTGGAGTTTACATATAGGCCTGTAGTGTCTAATATGAATATAGTCAAGCTATTCAGAGATAGGGCGCCACGGTGGCCAAGTGGTTAGCACGCTCGCCTCACAGCAGGAAGGTCGCTGGTTCGATCCCCGGCTGGGCCAGTTGGCATTTCTGTGTGGAGTTTGCATGTTCTCCCCGTGGTTGCGTGGGTTTCCTCCGGGTGCTCCGGTTTCCCCCACAGTCCAAAGACATGCGGTAAGCTAAATTGTCCATAGTGTATGTGTGTGAATGAGACTGTATGGATGTGTTTCCCAGAGATGGGTTGTGGTAAAACAAATGCCGGATAAGTTGGCAGTTCATTCCGCTGTGGCGACCCCGGAATAATAAAGGGACTAAGCCGAAAAGAAAATGAATGAATGAATAAATGAATGTATTCATAGATATTGCCAGATGATCACTTTACCTCTACCATACTTTTAACAGACTTAGATCATTTGTGATTCTGGCTGTGCCATCCATTCTTGTCTTGAGCCTTCACATTGCCAATTATCTACTATATTGTTAGTAGCCTGGATAGGTCACAGTCATTCTGCTACATCATATCGCTTTCTACTGGATGTAAAATGATCTGCAGTACGTTTTGTCATTTTAGAATGTTCAATTCTAATTGTGTAGTTATTTTGGTGAAAGTAACTAAAAAAGTAATATGTAGTCATGTAACATATTACAATTTTGAGACAGTAATATTGTAAGGTAAGGGATTACATTTAAATAACAGTAACAAGTAATCTGTAATGTATTACAGCTTTGAAGTAACTTGCACAACACTGCCTAATTATGAGTGAATATTTATACTTACACACACGGATAAAACTCCCATAATGGGGGTTTTGTCGAGTCAACCAAATCCAAGGGGTGTTCAAAGCCGTCAGTCGAAGTCAGAAGAAAAGGGTCGTTACCGGGTAATCCAAAACAGTGTCCGAACGTCAAAGTGAAATCGCAAATCCAAAGCCGTAGTCGAAGTCCGAAAAAAATGGGCAAAAACCGTGAATCAATAACCGTAATCAATAGAGAAATCGCAAACCACAAAACCACTAACAACAACCAACGCCAGAACACCCAACAAAGAATTCCAATCAAGTACGTGCATATAAACCGCTGCAGCACACACGTCATTAGAACGCGTTCTATATGGAATCCGAGGATGTTTCTAGCTTTGTAAGATGTCTACCATCATGTGTATACATTAAAACATTAAAACAACTGCATATACAAGCATCTTACGTTGAAGCGCGTTTTATAACGATGAAACGCGCTTCAAATTATAATACATGAAATTTAATTTGCTCAGCCTTGAAAATGTGTTAGCAAGCCTGAACAAATTATGAAACTTAACATAAACAATATAATACATTTATAATATAATGTATATATACATATTTTTAATAGTACTTGTTCTAATAACATAATTAAATAAAAGGATATTAACAAAACAGTATTACCCGTTAAAACAAATATGTTTTAGCACATTTTAAAGTAATTGTAATTTAGCATATTATACATTAGTATATTTTAGAAAATACATTAAAAAAATAATTATAGCCTATTTAAAATTACAGACATATCTTAAACACATTAGAATTCACAAAGTAATAAAAATAGGCATAATTTTGAAACAATTTATATTTTAAAGTTGTAATACATTAAAGTTATAAATATTTAAAATGTTTTCAAGGTTAACCCACTTCATTAACCTAATGTATTTCCAGAAAGTGAAATATGCAAATATTATGCAAGAAACGGTCCTATTTAAATCAAGTTCATCAGACGTTAACTGTTGATTTTGTGGACAGTAACGTTAGGTGAACATTAGTTTTATTTTTAATTAATAATTTATACCCATACATTAGCTTTCTTAGCCAACAGCATTTATTAGCTAGCTTATAAAACACACATTGAACGTTACCAAAAAAGTAGTCATCCATCAGATCCTGTAGGCCGGTAAATTTGCGTGAAGAAATCATGTTGTCGGAGTGAAATAACACAGTAATGGATTATTACTCGATTATAGCTTCAATCTCCTCTCCAAACTCCCGCTCAGAGCAGCTGTTAATCACAACTGCTAATGATAACGACAAGCACAACGACACGCCCCGTTTGGCCAAAATCAAACGACAGTACAATGCATTTTGGGAATTTGGGACACAGGACAATTTCTATAGGCTTATTGTATCATAAACTGACTTATATATTACTCTTTAATGAACAATAAGTGCTCACGCTATAAATTAAGAAGAAGAACATATGGAAATGTTTTCTTGTGGCAGCTTGTTGATGCCCTGTCACTTACGGATAAGATGGTTAATTCATTTGATCCACTCTAATTCCCAGTGTGTGTGTGTGTGTGTGTGTGTGTGTTCTGTTCCACTAGAAAACAGAAAAAAATGGTTACGTGAGCAAAACAGAATGTGCAAAAATGAGCAACACACATTATATTGGACAACGGATGACTTAAAATAGATTGTAAAATTACAAAATACGAACAATCTGAAATTATGCTACATAAATAGTACATATTGTCTAAAACCTAAAATGGTATTAACGGTGGTTGAAAAGCTATTAAATCTCTTCCAAAAGGTGGCGCTTACAGAACTGCATTAGTAACAGCGTTTTCTTGGTTATAGTCAGGGGCGCCGCAAAGGGGGGCAAAGTTAGGACGATTCTAAGGGCCCATGCACTCTAGGGACCCACAGAGATCTGCTTTATAATTAATAACAGTACTATAATGTAATATAAATTATAAATGTATCTCTAAATTACAAGTAAAACTATTTATTAGAAATAAAAAATAAAAATACGGCTTATATCTGCCCCTCGTGTCTGTCACTATCAAATTGCACCCCCCTCCTTTCACTGTATGGTTCAGTCCGTCAGTAGCGGGAAGAGAGTTGATGCTTTGAGTGCGATCATCAGGTAAACTGTCAAAGCAGTGATGTCCTCGAGGTTAACATCAGCTGCGTCTCAACACGCATACTTATGCACTATTCTACGCCCTTTTGTAGTATAAATAGTGTAAGTAGTGCGTTCGCACTGAAAACTCTAACAATAATAAGCGCACTTTAATTACCCGGATGATGCACTCAGCATCATTTATGGGTCTTGGCTTATTTATGGGTCTCATTGTAATATAATTTAGTGTCTTATTGGTTTCTGTCACTGTTCCAGTGTATTGCACATTGTATGAGACACTATTGCAGTACAGTTATTTAAATAGTTACACATTGGTGTTTTGTGTGTTTAGAAATGTAAATCTTCAGTGAATATTTGATTACTGCTCCTGTTTTTTTACTACATTTTCATTTGAACAATAAATCATCTGCTAGCTACTGTCATGGCCGTTCTCTTATTAAATACTGATAAGTAGTGGACAAAATCAATAATAAAATGCATACGTCAGTATAACTACATTGCAGACAAAGCGGATAGCTAAAGCTTGGTAGTAGGGGGCCCATCCTCATATTTTTTCATGGGGCCCAAAATTGCTAGCGGCGCCCCTGGTTACAGTTGTATTAGAAAATAATGTATTATTAAGGAATATAATAAAAAGAACGAAGGTTAAAGTTAATGTTTGCTAAAATGACTGCTTTTCCATGTGTATTCGGCCATTTCCTTGTAACCCTAGTCTCCCCTGTGCTCAGACTGTAAAAGCCCCTCAGGATCAGCATCTCTCTGTGTGCATCTCTTCCATGACTTTAGCCTCCTCTGATCTCTGTTAACCTCTCCTTTATAGACTTTGTAGGATAAAGCTGTTGCACTGCAGCTTATATGCAAATTCATATTCATAGTTGGCTGAACTCGTGAAACCACGATTGCACATATTTTAATAAAAATTGTACGGTTACACTATTTTGCTGGTCAATCAGTCAATACATAGTTTTCAGGAAGCATGTCATTCAACTGGAACACTGTAGCAAAATGCTGTACACCCTTTTGAGGTTGAACGTGCCCCTGACCTATGGCCTCGACGAACTCAACAGAGGAAATGAACCAGAAGTCAGAGTCGGTGGGGCCTAAACAATGAAAAGCTATCTTTTATTTCATAGTCATCATCCTTTTGTGCGAACTGGCATTGACTTTCCTCTTTAACAAACTTCATGGTGGCATAACTAACTTCAATTTGAGATGGCAATTATGAAACAGCGTATTTGATTCCTTGCGGTTATCTACTGGATGTTAAAATCACAGTGTTGACCTTGGCGCGAGAGGACTGTGTGATTAATACACCAGCCCAAACGAAACCAGAGTAGCTCTGCAGCCAGACTGAGTGGGAAGCAATTTGAACACACAATGCTTTGAAGAACTGAACCTGATACAGTTGAAGTATAAGGGCACCCTGAGCCTGCATCTGTGGACAAATCAAATCAGATGTGAGTGACAGGCTGCAGAACTGCAGAAGCGGACCATTATAGTGTCTGGTTACCCTTCAGTCTGATCACCAGAGCGGCTTAAATGAGCTGCAGTTTCTCTCCAAAGCAAACACGTTTTAAACCTCCAGGTAGCTGCATGCTGATCTGCAGACGGCTGCACTGACAGAGAAGATGATGGTTATTTAGGGGTTATTCGGAGGATTTGGTCATAACGAGGCATCTGTTGACGAGCCACAGGCAAAGCCCATCGCATGCATGTAACCTCAGACTGGTTAAATCTATATCATTAGCGATTATGGTGCACACAAATGAAAATGGGGTTTGCTTGGTTCAGCTTTTGTGGTTCTTGAACGCTCACACTATAGACGCACAAGGACTGCTGTATTCTTATAATGAAATTCAGGAAACACTGATGAATCGAAGTCTTAAACCACCTTGACCATGACTCCTGACCAAATCTGATTTGGGCATTAGTGATTGTATCACAGACGTGTAGCATGTGGGAAGGAGATGTTATGTTTTAAAACTTGGTTTGCCAATCAAATCAGGATTGAAAAAAGAAAAGAAACCCAAAAATATACTCATGAGCTACTTCAAACTCTGATACAAACTTTGATTAAATATTCTTTTTTTTGGAGAAAGTCTCATTTCTTTTAGTTTGGCTGGGGTAAATGAATTTTTATGTTTATAATGTATTGAAAAAAATATTTTCTCTGATAAATATAAATATGATAAATATAAATATAATATCACTTGATAAATATTTAATAAAAACATACGAAATTCACTAGAGGGTTAATAACTTTGACTTTAAAAAAGGATAGATTTAGATTTTTTACACTAACAAAAACACTAAATCTTGTCCAAAAATCCCAGTTTTGTTATCATGTACTCACTCTCAGGACTTTCCTTCTTTCTTAAAGGTGCCGTATGTGAGTTTTTGACTCTTTTAAAGTATAAAAACACCATATGTTTTCAGATGTTTAGGTAAGATGCCAAGTGAACATACTTGTTCATCTGAAAAGCAATGCTAAAGTTAGATATTTTGCTTTGAAAATGTGCTTTCCGCGCCAGAACGTTAACCCACCCAATGCCAGTTTAGCTAATTATATTTCAGCACCCTGGGTCGCCTTGGTGGAAAACAGCATATTTCATTCATTCATTCATTCATTCATTCAGAAAGACTCTCAAAGCATGCGTCCATGACCGAAATGCGACCTCCGGTGGACAGTAGTAGACTTCGAAATGAGACGCAGATTTAGAGTTCCACATGAGGTGGTTATTAATTAGTAAATGACATACATATTACAAAACGTAAACATTAGGTGAACAGGTTATATTGTAACCTGTCCTAACAACACGCTGCATGATGAAATTTGCAGTGATAAGCAATTCGGCTGTTTGCACCATACGAAACGAAGCATGGAATATGCACTCACTCACGAAATGGTGAGGTTTATACTCTAATTAATACATAATAAACCTCTTTGACATTATTAAATGTAGATGCTGATTCACTGGTATAAAACAGTTCTAAAGCTCAATTTCAAACAGTTAATTTTATCTGCTGCTGCTTTCAGTAATATGGCAATAAATGTCATGTAAAATGGCATTCAAACTAACATTATTAGCATTTAACACTGAATAAAGCACATGAGGTGTACCTAAGGTGATCGTTGTCATTTTTCTGTTGTTCAGCTGCAAGAAATAGAAGCCATGTCTAATATATCAATTTGAGGTGTTGGTTAGAACAAAAAACTCCTTTTAATATGGAAAGTATTCCTTCTATCGTTTGCCGTTGCTTTTATTTCGAACAAGATTTAAATTAGCCTTTAGGCTCGATAGTTAGACTCACTCCTGTTGGTCCTCAAATCTGGCAACCTGCGCTTGCGTTAGTTTTGATCCAGGAATGCAATACTTAGTTCAACCACTGGGTGTCAAACTTACATACTGCACCTTTAAGGAACACAAAAGAGAATTTCTGAATACTGTGCTGTTACAAGTAAAAATAAGTCACAAGATAATTAAAAACAAACATGAATTTATTTACATACATTAGAATTTTCTACTCGCTTGTATCTGAAACGACTCTAAAATCTACATCTGACAATAATATTCAGTTAAAACAGACAAAAACATTACACCTAATTATTAATCATAATCCAATACAATGAAACACTTATTTTTCACGGAATTACAAAATATTGTTAAACAGCTAACAAAATAGTGTTATATGTACATATATACAGGCATACAGAGCATAAAATAATTAAAAAGAAAATAAATAAAAAGTCAAACACTACAGCTTCCTACTATATATTTACAATGTACAAGTATAAACATTCTACATATCCCAAATCACTATCCCACTGCATTCAAAATGAATGCCAAGCTAAGTAGACATCAATATCCTCACCTTTCAGAAAGTATCTACTGTACAGCATGCTCAAATCCTCTCTTCCAGAGATCTACTTCAGTGCTTCCTGTCTCTTGAATTTCTAGTGGAACAATGGCAAAGTTCTAAAATGGTTTTATTCACTTACGTCTCAAGCTGCCTGCACCTTCTTATCACAGAGAAGCTGCAATCCTACAACCAGCCATATATAATGCACAGTTAGGGACAGTGACCTTTCATAACCCTTCAGAACATCGTTGGTGTCTCAAATGGTGAATGGTCAAATTGGTGGCTCTTCTTCTCACTATACAAGGTAATGGAAACGGACAGAAGGAGCAGTTTCAATCTAGAAAACCTCCTCTTCTTCAGCTTCACACCCATATTCTGTAAAAGACAAAGACTTTAATGAATTCCACGGAGTGAAAAATACTGAAAACGACAGATTGGATTAAATGTTAGACCGCTACTACAGTAGGACAGTTCTGTGATCAGCAGGTATTTGTAGATGTATGACTTGCAGAGGAGACGGGGATAGGGGCAGTTCATCAAGATGATAAACACTTCAAATGCAGTCTGCCAGGAATGCTAGAGAGTTACAGCCCACTTAGCATTACGCAATTTGTCAAAATGAAGAGTCAGACCTTGGAACTAATCTAGGAAACCCTTGATCATTGAAGCCACGAGCCGTGACTTCATTATCTTTGTCAGTGACACGGCTCAAATCTGCTGTGACATACTGACCATTTCCACCGATGAGCTCCATGGCGCTAACACAAGACTCCTCCGCCTCTTCCTCGTTCTCCTCCTCTTCCTCAGTTGGTTCATCATAAGCCACAGGCCCGCTTTCAAGCACAGGGGGAGGGGTGGGGGCTGCTGGGGGCTCTGGGGCCGCAGGAGGCAACATCATGGTCATGCTGGGAGTGACCTGAAAGAGTTCATTAAAAAAACATCAGACAACTGCCAGACTCAACAATCTCAATTAAATGGGTTTATAAACAGTATATCTCTAGATTCGTAATCATTATATAAATTACAATGTTCCAATTTTTTGGGTGGTACCATTCTGTAGTGTTGACAATGTAAATCTAAAAGACAACGTTATTAGTAGTGTTTGGCCTGAAATATGAGATAAGACCATTTCTGTTTAACATACTGTATATACCTCTAACAAACTGAATCATAACACACATGTTGGTAATGCAAATTTGAATCCGGCGTGTGAATGAATCCATCCTATTTCCCCTCTTCGCCCAAGAAATTTTCATAATACCATTCAATACTGATTTTTAAATCAACACCACACCAATATATATGCAATCCACCATATATATTCACACCAACACCAATACTGTACAGTATGTGCAACTGACACATCCAGTTAAGGTGGACAGGGTTAAATATTGCCTTCAAAAGATATTATATAATTTTAATTTATTATAATTATTAATGTTGACTGTTAAATGCTGACTTTTAGTCAAGACCACAGTGTAGTTCCCAGATTATATGCATCTGATACCTAATATTTGTTTTAATGTAAGTAATGTAATATGAATGTGGCCTGCATACATTTATGATCTCATTTCCTTTCTTCTACTAAATGTTACCCTGACCATGGCTGTTTCTCAATATGCGTTCTTCAGCAGTCTTGCGTCCTCGTGTTCACGTGTATCGTCATCATCATCCGCCGAAGTTCAGTTCCAATACTAAAGACCGCAAGAACGGAGGACGCGTGAAAGTTCCCGGATGTGTTCTTGATATCGAGGACGCACCGATGCAGACTTGAGCACCGAACTCGCTCTAGAAGTCCCAGAAGTCATTGCGACTGGAGGTGGGAAGCGCAGCATTTTATATAGATTTATTATGAAAGTTCAGTAGTTTCCCTAAATGAGACGGTCAAAGTAAACATTAGCATAAAAATCTTAATATAGGCATACATACATTAGGGTGTTTATTTGTTAAAATTCGTATTAAAATCTGTGTTATTTGTGATGTGCAGCATATATTTGTCTTTAGAGTGTATATTGTGAAACGAGGGGAAAACAATAAATTGCTGTATAAATGCTGTAATGTTTAAATAATTTTCGGTTAAAGACGCGCGAGGGTCATGTGACCATCAGGAAGAACACAGCATCTCATTCCTCACAGGACGCGTTCTCTGTCCTCGCGGTCTCCCGAGTTCGTTCTTCCGATGTGACCTGGCAAGACCGGTCTCCACAAGAACACGAGTCCGTTCTCTGCGTTCCTGGAATTGATAAACAGCCCATGTCTTATGTTGCGTGGGCTTAATATTTGGCAATAGCAAAATACATTGCATGGGTCAACATTATTGATTTTTCTTTTATGCCTAAAATCATTCATTTATTCATTTCGGCTTAGTCCCTTTATTAATCCGGGGTCGCAACAGCCGAATGAACCACCAACTTATCCAGCATCTGTTCTACACAGCGGATGCCCTTCCAGCTGCAACCCATCTCTGGGAAACATCCATACACACTCATTCATAACGGACAATTTAGTCTACCCAATTCACCTATACCACATGTCTTTGGACTTGTGGTGGAAACCGGAGCACCCGGAGGAAACACACGCAAACATGGGGAGAACATGCAAACTCCACACAGAAATGCCAACTGACCCAGCCGAGGCTCAAACCAGCGACCTTCTTGCTGTGAGGCAAACGTGGTCTTCACTATGCTACCGTGGCGCCCACCTAAAATCATTAGTAAATTAAATAATGCTCATGTTCCATGAAGATATTTTTTTACATTTCCTGCTGTAAATATATCAAAGCTTAATTTTTTGATTAATAATGTGCATTGCTAAGAACTTATTCTGGAAATATTAACAGACATTTTCTCACTATTTTCATTTTTACGAAACCTCAGATTTCAGATTTTCAAATAGTTATTTTCCATATTGTCCAATCCTAACAAACCATGCATCAATAGAAATAAATATAAGTTTTTTTTAATTTTTTTTTATTCAGGATTATGTTGACACATTGACACTTATGATTAGCTTTGTGGTCCAGGGTCACAAAAAACGTCCATAATAATGTTTTATGCTGACTCTTTGTAACACTGTGTAGTGGTAAGAATATGAGCATCTGGCATGTTAAACGGTGATATCCATAATACAGGTTTAAATATGGCCTGCACCAATTACAGGTCCCATTTTCCCTGTTTCTCTCAAACAAACCTGCAATGGACCCTTTTCAAATGTCCAGGGTTCTCAGAAGCAAAAAGTGTAATGGTTTAATTACTGTATAGATTGATTACAGTGGTCAGAGGAGGGAAAAAGATGTCAAAGTGGCTGTCGCTCATTATGAGCATCATATTAGAAACAGTTATGCATATTAATAAGAAACTATTTCTGTTTCTAACCACAGGATGACCGCTGTAGCTCCAATCGCACAAGTTTGTGATGCTGCTTGTACTTTATATTCAAGGATCGCAGAATCGTTGGACCATGTTAAAAAAAAAAACATCGCAATATGCCACCATAAATGGTTAACAATGACTTTGGGAAATGCACTCTTGGTGCTCATGTGGGTAATGCAGGTTTGAATCTGGAGTGTGTGACGATTTCATTTCCTTTCTCTCTTCCTAATCTCTCTTCCTAATCTCTCCTATCTGTAAAAAACTAAACTAAACTAAAAATAGTGATTTTTCACATCACAGCTAAGAATAAAGAAGAGGAAGAAGAAGAAAAAAAAAGATTAAATCGAAAAAGAACGAGCCCAAGTGAATCAGGGCTACATTTCCCAGCAGGCATCTGTGTAAGGAAGTGCAGCTCAGGGGTAGAAGAGGCCTAAATCAATTATCATGTTGTGAAAAACGGAGGAAGAGCATGAAAGTCTCAGTGGTAATTATAGCGCAGGCTTGCCGCTGTAGCGTGAGGCCGCTCTTCAGGCGGTGCTGGTTAAAGGGAAAACAGCAGCAGCGGGGTTCTTGTAACAGGGACTGCCAGACTTGGCAAACGCCTAAAAGATGCCCTGCAGCTCACCTGTGGGTTACGCCCTGAGTGAGTAACCCGGCCTGCTTCACAGAGACATGCAGAGGCCTGATGGCGGGAGAATCTGGGCTGGGGCATTAATGAGCTCATTAGGAAGACGAAAATTTAGCAAACTTGAGATAATATTGTAGCACTTTTCAGTGTAATACTTTCATTCTAAGCTTCCTTACCACATCTCACGCAATGAAACAGGGCTGTTCTTGTTTTGTGGGGGGAAATAAGGAGAATCGCTAACATCTTTAAGAATAAATCTATTGAGAAATGCATAATGTATCATTTCATGCTGAATAATTTTAGAAAATCTCACCAGCTACCTGCAAGGATAGCCGGTAGCTTTATTGCGAGAGAGCAAAGTTCCCCTATATGTGCAATCATTTTATGCTTGATTTTTTCCACACAATGGCTACTTTGTCTGTTTGTGCACGCACTTCAGGCTACATTGATGCTAACAAAAGCCTGACCGTTTTGAAAAGAGATGCTAAGACCCAGAGTGCAAAACACACTTGGCAATCCATCCAATTCTGTGGCTTGAACATTATCACAGATATTGACTTTCAATTAAATGTATATGCCATATTTACCCCGTATTGTGAATTATGCTCGTTCGCTATTCACTGCTGTGACATTTAGCTATGAAGTATTTGATTATCGTGATGGATTTACCACTGAAGTCAAGTAGGGTTAGTCAAGCTAATTGAATTTGACCTGGACTAAAGCTGATATTCATGAAATATTGCTCATTAGGTCAACGAGAAAACAGACCACAAACAGTTCTGCACTGACATGCCATTCAGTAATCGCATTAGACCTTAGGTTATGAAATGAGGCGTACAGCTCAAAAACAGCACAAAAATTCTTGTTGTACACTTGGGAGTTTTTAATATCCAAGCCGGTCTAAACAAATAGGTTGCAGCAAGAATAATAACGCTTTTATTTTAACGATTAACAGAACATACAGACCTAATATTTAAAACTATAAAACTGTCTAAACTATAGTTCAGTCTTTTGGGTCTTGGTTTATTTAAGGTGCAAAAGTGTGAAATTACAAGAATGTGCAAGTACGAGAGTTTCTTCATCCAATGAAATGGCCAAATAGTTTGTTTCTGGAAGCACTTAATTATCACCCACAGAAGGTCATAAGACCCACAAAGTGATAAGCCTGCAAGTGAAGTGTTCCTTGTGACATCCTTACTTTTAATAATAAATAGAGCAGTAAGGAAAGCATCTAATGATACAAATGTTTGCACGAGTCGAATCATGTTTATTAATAGATTAACCCTTTATGCAATAGGCTATGTGGCTTTAAAGCTACAGTACAAATTGTATGACTATTGCCTAAAAATCCACTTGTAATTGAGACCCTAATTTAGACACACACAAACCATGTTGCCCATAAAATTAGAAGTGAGCCTCTGGAATAACAGATTATTAGTATTTTTTAAAATGATGTTTGGATTAATTTTCTGAACATTTTGCGGTTTGCAACATTTGGAGTTTCAATATAAAGTGAAATTAAGTAATTATAAACTAATTTGGAGAGGATCACTTGCTTATGATTGAACACAGCTGGAACCACATCAGCTCTGCATATTGCACCAATTAGATGAATCCTGACACACCATAAATCACCAGAGTTTTCTACTCCAGTCATCTTTGTCTTGAAGAATCCCCCCTTCCACCCCAACTCCTCCCCTTCTCTATAGGGCGGCACGGTGGCCCAGTGGTTACCACTGTTGCCTCACAGCAAGAACGCCGCCAGTTTGGCCTCGTCCCGAGTCAGTCGCCAATTCTGTGTGGAGTTTGCATGTTCTCCCTGTGTTTGTGTGGGTTTTCCCTGGGTTCTCCGGTTTCCTCCCACCGTCCAAAAAACATACAACATAAGTAAAATTACTACTCTTAAGTAGCATCCAAAGGCAACCTAGCCAGATATATCTCAGCACATTCACAAGCGGGGGAGTTCTCGAGACTTACCTGAGCTCAAACTCTCCTCTCGCCTTTTAAACGAGAGGGAGCCCCGGGCTCAAGGATATTCTGAGCTCAGGGCTCTCTCCCGGGACAGCATCCCAAATACACTTTATTATCAATCATCAGCCAAGTGTGAACTCTTGAAGAGTCATGGATATGAAATGAGGGTGAGTAAATAGTTACTGGATATTTGATTTCACTTTATTTTACAGTGCGCACACTTATAGTTTACTTACGTAAGAGTGTAAAATAAGGTTCATGCACAACAATTTTTAAATATTAATTACCCTAATGCAACTCCAAACCCCTGAAACCTTTGTCTTTGTAACAAAACTTAAGATATTTTAGGTGAAATATGAGAGCTCCCTCATCCTCCGCAGACAAAAGGTCACTGCATAGTGTTTGTGAATGCGCACAATATACTGACACAGAGGAGAAGAAACTCAAAGAAATATAAGTCATTATTTTTGTTTTATGTGTAAGTTGTGTTCCGAAGGGAAATAGGTTAGGAATAAAATGAGCGTGAGTAATTAATAACCCAAATTTCATATTTGGTTAAATTAACTTTTAAGTAAGGTTTAGAGAAATGTTCAGAGTTAGTACCTACTGTAGTTATTACCCAGTTAATGTGAATATATAATGATACAGCATGTATGTGAGAAATTGCAATTTATTATAGAGTGAAAATGACCTTTCAAATTGGGCTAACAAACACAGAAGACCTCATATAATTTAGCTAATATTAAGGCCGTTTAACTTCCACTCTGAAAAATGGAACAATTTATTTGGTTTAACTGTGTTCCTGAAAAACATACCATTATACTATCACAACATGTCCACCATAAAATAAACGTTTAAACAGAAAATAAAATATTATATTATTATTAACATTAACAGTAATTGAACAGAATTGACACTCAACTTACCAGCGCAGCTGCTGTCCTCTTCTTCTTTGGAGCGGATGATATTAAGGGCCGGAGCCTACAGAAAGCAAGGCAAAAAGGTAAAATAATTACTGAGTGAATCTTCAGATGCTTGTCCTTTTTAACATCAGCTCAAACACTGAAAGAAGAGCTCAGAACTGGCCTAATTTTCCTTCCAAAAATATGTAAATATGAAGCATAGTTCCTGGCTCCTTCACTCCCTGCCTACAGCAGATTACCGAGGCATATCTAAAGCAATAGATTCACACTGAGACCTGCACTACAGGGGCTAAAGAAGCCCTGTGGCGTTGATGAAATGCTTAGCTTACACTTCCCGGCGACTGGATTTAAACATCAAACAGCAGCACTATTTAGGGCTAATATTAAAGAGACCAGTATAAAACATTAATTAGCTTGATGGGGGAAGGGAGAGAGAGGAAGAAGGCAATGTTCTAAAACGAGAATGACCTTGATCTGACTTCGCATTAGTCCAGTGTGTATCGTCAAGACGGACTGCAATTTATGTCATAATTATGAGGAGCCAGTTCAGAGATAAAGTGGTGCAATGGCAGTGACGTTTTTGTCCACATCTCAACTGTGAGGAAGAATGTATAGGTATACTAGATTTGTTCGGAATAGGTAAGAGAAGATTATTGTTTATTAATATGATGATTTAATTTACTTATTTAAACATTTAATTTTGCACAAAATGTTTCACGCAAAAAACTGGAGCTCACAGAATTTATATACACACAAAAGGTACAGTGCGTACATATGTACATACATACATACATACATACTACTAAAAACAATAATAATGTGTTTGTCACGATCACCAGCGATCTAACATCCAGAGATCACTAGTAAAAACGACTATCACACAAGAACTACAAATCCGCCTGGTTTTGGACTACATCTGCACTCATGCAACACACCCACACTGCTCCTGCTCCAAGTCACCACTGATTGCACACACACGACCCGAGGATTGTCAAGGACTGATTACACACACTACTTAAACCACACAGAAACACTCACTGTTGCTGAGTCTTGTTTGCTTCATGTGACATTACAACGCGTTTCCTTGGTCTTGGTTTCCTGTGTTGCTACCTTCGCCTTGCTAACCTGTTTATCCTTGCCTGCCGCCAGCCTTTTGACTTCTCGCCTGTTCTTGATTACGATTCTGGACTGTCTTTATGCATCTGTTTACTCCTGTTGACCATTGCTAACCTACCTCGCTAATAAACCTGCATTTAGATCCACACCTCAGTTGTCAGTGTCACATCCCCGTGTTACAGTTTTATTAATAATTTACTTTTCAGTTTCATATCAGCATTCTTTTAATAAGAATAATATACAAAAAAAATCTACAAGTATTTTACATTATACATTTAATTTGTAAAACACCTTTAATAAATACAATTTTGCTCAGCAGTTATTAATCAATTATTATTATTATTATTTTATTTTCCTTATTTACTCAAAAGCTAAACACCTTTAATAAATAATATTCTGTTAGCAAACTATTATTATTATTTTTATTTTCCTTATTTACTCAAAAGCTAAATAAATGTATCGTTTATTATTAATATTATAGGAATTAATAATATTATATAATACATTTAATTTGCATAACACCTTTAATAAATAAAATTCTGCTCAGCAAATTATTATTATTATTATTTTATTTTTCTTTATTTACTCAAAAGCTAACTAAACGTATCATTTATTAACATTATAATAATTATTAATATTATATAATACATATAATTTGTATAACACCTTTAATAAATACAATTATGTTTATTTGTTCAGTCATTTATTTATTTTATTTTCGGCTTAGTCCCTTTATTAATCTGGGGCACCACAGTGGAATGAACCGCCAACTTATCCAGCATTTGTTTTACACAGCGGATGCCCTTCCAGCTGCAACCCATCTCTGGGAAACATCCATACACACTCATACACTAGGGGCAACTTAGACTACCCGATTCACCTATACCACATGTCTTTGGACTTGTGCAGGAAAGCGGAGCACCTGGAGGAAACCCACGCAACCATGGGGAGAACATGCAAACTCCACACAGAAATGCCAACTGGCCCAGCCGAGGCTTGAACCAGCAACCTCCTTGCTGTGAGGCGAACGTGCTACTCACTACACCACCGTGGCGCCACAATTATGTTTAGCAAACTATTATTATTATTTTATTTTCCTTATTTACTCAAAAGCTAACTAAATGTATTGTTTATTATTAATATAGCAATAATTATTAATATTATATGATACATTTAATTTGTATAACACCTTTAATAAATAATATTCCCATCATTTTCAAGTTACAGCAATTCCAAACACTCAGCGAAAATGCTGCACCTTGTGTGCAAAGTGTCCTTGAATACCTAAAAGCTCATCTGAATGTGCTAGAATGACTGTGCATAAAACAGCATTATGAAGCCGGCACAAACTCACACAATGATTTGCAAAACAGAGAAACAGCAAGTTGCCTTCAAAAGATGGTATCGTGAATTCCACGAAAGATCCGAGCCAAAGATTCCACACATTTTGGAAAATGTTGCCAAAACAAACATAAAAAATGTCAATTGTTTACTCTTCATTGTATCCGGATGTCATTTATGGTAAGCTCTAAAACAATGCTGGGTTCTTTTAACACAAATTTAGTTCAGATAGGTACAAAACAAACTGTTGGGTTCAGATGAACACATTTTTGATTCAACAATTGCAAGAGAATTGTTGAACACTGCGTATGTAAATGCGGTGATATATAGAGTGTCAATATTATCTATAAGTACACAGAACAACCCACACACTCACAAAGGCATATAAACACAAAGTAAAGTGCAGAAAAGCTTGGTAGCGACTGCGCCTCCCTGGCGAAATCCCCCCGAGGACTTGGAGAGAGCACTTTCTTGGCCGATAAGGGAAAGTGCTGCTAATTAATCTGCTTAAGGAAGAGAGGAGGAGGAGGAAGAGAGAAAGAATGAGCGAGAGAAAGAAAGACAGTACATGCTAAAGAAGGGGCTTTTCTTTGTCGTTTCTGATTAGGAGTAGTGGCCTACATTAGCCATCTGCATCCTGCTGGTCTGACAGAGTCTGTTCTGGCCATGATCTGCTCCGTTCACCAGTGTCCCGACCCTGGCAAACGTCCTCAACACAACTCCAGCTTTCGGATTATCCAACACATTACTGGAAAACACAATCACCCCCGAGTGGCCTCGCTGAGTGAATAGTCTTGGGAAGAAGTGCAGATCTACCACTCGAGTGTGACTAATACACTTACAAATCTTCAGCCATGGAAGTGAAATGGCCTCCAGCTGAATCTAGAGCACATATTGTGTATCTGGATGCCTATGCTTGCAGGGATTGAGAAACGCAGATTATCTTACAATACTGAATGCATGAGCTCAGCCGAAGTGAGTAAGGATGAGGCTGAAAATGAGGCTGCAGGAAGACCTGAGGAAAATGTTTGTGTGGATGTTTTCTGTTCTTCAAGGGCAAGTCAAGGGGAAGTAATGAGCTTTTTAAAGCAAGAACCAACTTATGTAAGATTACATTTAGTCATTTAAAAGATGCTTTTATCCTAAGCAACTTATAAATGAGGATAATAGAGGTAATCAAAGCTAACAACAATACTGTATGTAAACACTACGACAATTCCCAATTAACGCAGTATGCATAGTTTATGCTAGTTTGGCTCAAATAAAAGCAGTTTTAAAATAATTAAAACAAGTATTAAGATCAATTATTGATCTTAATAATTAGCCCCTTTAAATTTTTGGTTATTGATTGATTACAGAACAAACTAATGTTATCCGAAAACTTGCCTTATAATAATGTGCAATGTTAATGTTAACAAACAGAACAAAGCAAGGGTTAGAGGCAAGGCGAGGCTAGGCAAGGCAAGGCAAAATGCATTTTAAAGTTTACAAATGCAGTAAAACAAGACTCAGCAACGAGAGTGTCAAAGTGAGCCATATATATGTGTGGAGTAATCGGTAAAAGAGCAGCTTCAGCTGTGTGAGTGTAATCAATGGAATCAATGGAGACTTGGAGCAGGTGTGTTGGTGTGGTGCATGACTGGAGCTTGTAGTCCATGTAATGGCGAATTTGTAATCTGGTAATAATGGCGAATTTCACGATCTGCATGTTTACCAGCGATCTGCAGCCGATTGATCGCTGGTGATCATGACACTAATTAACCTAATTAACAATGCCTTTAATCTGCACTTTAAGCTGAATACTAGTATCTTTCAAAAAAAGTTAAACAATTGTACGTACTGTGATGGCGCCACGGTGGCCTAGTGGTTAGCACGTTCGCCTCACAGCAAGAAGGTCGCTGGTTCGAGCCCCGGCTGGGTCAGTTGGCATTTCTGTGTGAAGTTTGCATGTTCTCCCTGTGGTTGCGTGGGTTTCCTCTATAAGTCCAAAGACATGTGGCATAGGTGAATCGGGTAGGCTAAATTGTCCATATAGTGTATGAGTGTGAATGTGTGTGTGTGGATGTTTCCCAGGGATGGGTTGTGGCTGGAAGGGCATCCGCTGCGTAAAAATATGCTGGATAAGTTGGCGGTTGATTCCGCTGTGGCGACCCTGGATTAATAAAGGGACTAAGCCGACAAGAAAATGGATGAATGAATGTACTGTCATTATTCATTCATTCATTATCATTTCGACTTAGTCCCTTTATTAATCTGTGGTCGCCACAGCGAAATGAACCGCCAATTTATCCAGCACATGTTTTACGCAGCGGATGCCCTTTTAGCCGTGACACATCACTGGGAAGCATTCATGCACACTCATACACTACGGACAATTTAGCCTTACCAATTCACCTGTACCACATGTCTTTACCAATTCACCTGACTCATGCGAACATGAAAACTCCACACAGAAACACCAACTGACCCAGCCGAGGCTCGAACCTGCGACCTTCTTGCTGTGAGGCGACAGTGCTACCTACTGCACCACTGGGTCGCCTGTACTCTCATTATGCCAAAGGTAAAAATATTAGTTAAAAAATTATTATGTAAATCAAGTGTTGTAATAAAACTCTGTTAAACTTTACTAGGGAAATATTTTTAAATGAACAAAAATTGGACAGAGGGGCTAATAATTTTGCATTCAACACAATATATATTCATTCATTTATTTTCCTTCGGTTTAGTCCCTTATTTATCAGGGGTCGCCACAGTGGAATGAAGATACAGTCTCTGTAAACAAGTCTTGCTTTATTATTTTGCATTCTGGAGTAAGCTGAGCAGCAGCTTTATCCTCAAAACACTACAGCAAAGTGCATCTCATTCGTTCATTCATTTTCTTTTCGGCTTAGTCCCTTTATTAATCTGGGGTCGCCACAGAGGAATGAACCGCCAACTTATCCAGCACATGTTTTACGCACCGGATGCCCTTTCAGCTGCAACCCATCTCTGGGAAACATCTATATACACTCATTCACGGACAATTTAGGCTACCTAATTCACCTATACCACATGTCTTTGGACACCGGGAAACGGGAGCACCCGGAGGAAACCCACACGAACGCAGGGAGAACATGCAAACTCCACACAGGAACCCCAACATCAGTGGATTAGACTATACCCACTTCAGCCAAAAATCACATCCTCCAAACCCTATGTCAGCTAAAACCGGCTGCTCAAAATAAGTGACAGGTAAAGAACCCCTCAAAGTGTTCTGACAACAATAGCTTTGATGATCAAATGTATTTCTGCAGTTTACGGGGGCTGTTACAGAGACAGGTGCGATTTCTCAGGACGCCTATTTCAGTAATATCTGTCTGGCAGTTCCATAGAGTTCATGCCGCAAAGCTACTCGCTAAAACAAGTTTCACTTTTCTAATTGCATCCTACACTTCACATAATAAACTTGAAAACCCGTTAGAATATGATTTTTCAAAAGAGCTGCCAAACAGATTCATTATTTTAAACCTCTCTGACTTGAAATGTCCGCTCTGTGGCTCCCTTGGATAACAGCATATGGTTTATTCCTTATTGCCAAAAAACAGACACAAATGTACGACTGTATTTCTTCAAATGTCTGTGTTTTTCACTGAAGAAACTAATAAAAACTATACATGCAAATATGAACTATTACTAATATTGTATAATGTACTGTAAACGTTATACATATTACATTCAAACTAATTCAAACTTTTTGTTTGTTTATTTTGTTCAGTTACAGCAAAGCATTGCATTGATCACATTGGATTACTCAGAGAATGTTTTTCATCTCACACATTTTCTGCTGCTGGAGTTTCCAGGATTACCCAGCGTTGACATTGTATGTAATCTACTCACACCAATACTTAAATTTGCATTTGGTGTGAAACTAGAATACACACTCTTAAAAATAATGGTTGCATAAGGTACATATTTGAAACTAAAGAGTCAATAATGGGACTTTAAAGGTACAAGCGTTATTTCCACTGAGTAGAAGTTTAGTACAGGACAGTGTGGTGTATTTCTAGATGCTACACCCTGATCTGGCTTATTTCCACAGTTACATTGGCCTGGATTCTCTCAAGAATATCGAGCAAATTCTAACTTCAAAGCCAGCAGAATTGACTGTGATTAAGGAGTATGATGAGATATTTTTTTTGCTGCTTTTTATTTCTGCAAACTTAATTTTATATGATGCGGCTTCTCCGCGATGGATGTCCAGCGTTCTCCAGCCTCCGGTGCCTAGACTGTAGCTCTGCACAAGACGTTTGGCCATAGGAGAAATGGTTGTGCCCAACTGAGCCTGGTTTCTCTCGAGGTAATTTAATTCTTCACTTTCGCCAATTGCAGAAGTTTGTTACTCGCCGCTGTCGCTACTGGCTTGCATGGTTTGGGACTTGTAGGGCTGCGCATCGATGGATTAATCTTCAGTGTTTGGACTCTCAGCAGTGAATATTAAAACACGCTGAATTGAACTAAACTGAACTTCAACACTGAAAACTGGACTGACACTGTTTCAATTGGCTATAAGGCATGTGAAGCTGCTTTGACACAATCTACATTGTAAAAGCGCTATATAAATAAAGATGAATTGAATTGAATCAAACATTACATGGGCGCTATGGTGGCGTAGTGAGTAGCACGTTCGCCTCACAGCAAGAAGGTCGCTGGTTCGAGCAGATAATAAATATATTCAAAAAATAGAAGTAAGTCATTCATTCACTTTCTTTTCGGCTTAGTCCCTTTATTTATCTGGGGTCGCCACAGCGGAATGAACCGCCAACTTATCCGGCATTTGATTTATGCATCGGATGCCCTTCCACCCGGAGGAAACCTATGCGAACACAGGGAGAACATGCGAACTCCACACAGAAATGCCAACTGACCAATGCCAAATGACCCAGCCGAGGCTAAAACCAGCGACCTTCTTGCTGTGAGGCGAACAGGCTACTCACTACGCCACCCTGGCGCCATAGAAGTAAGTGTTAAATGCAAATATAAAAATTGACAAGTGTATGTACAGGTGTATTACTATATACAATGTTATATGTGCAGCTGTTACGTGCAAATTGGCATGTAAATAAGTGTATGTGTGTGTAAATCACTGTTTATACACTCTCAGAAATAAAGATACGCGAGCTGTCACTAGGGTGGCACCTTTTCAAAAGATAGACATTTGTACTTAAAGGGTCCATACTGGTATCTCAAAAGTATTATACTAGTACCTAAAATTTTTTAAGAGGAACCCATTTGTACTTTTAAGGTAATAATACGTACCCTTGAGGTATTAATATGGACCCTTTAGGTACAAATGTGCACAAGTGACCCCAGTGACAGCCCGCGTACCTTTATAACTGAGAATCTATAAGGATAGATTAGGTACATTTTGTATATTTAAAATATAATATATATAAAAATTTAAATATTACCATATTTAAATAATTGGGCCTCTAATTATACTGCATTATACATTTTTAATTTCTAATTACACCCACCCTGTAAATAACATTATATAGTGTTCTTTATACATGTTAGGAAGGCCTTGGGCATACATGATAATTGCTTACATGTGGTATAAGTTGTTCTTGATTTTTCTGTACATTTAGGATAAATTTTAGTATGGAACGTTTGATGAACCACAATTTATTTGTGGTACAATTCACAACTTTAGACAATGTAAACGGAAATAAACGCTCTATGACAAGCAATAAGCCATTACTACTTAATAACTACTATATAAATATATATATCTATATAAAAAGAATACCACCCCAGTGACAAATTTTGCACCTTTATATCTGAGAGTGCAGTATGTGAAGACAGTAGCCTATAAAGACAGCAGGCAGCTCATCAGGGTTTGGATCAGAGCCATTAGCTCACAATCTGATTCACATGTCACACGCTCTTGCTCGAACACAGACACACTTACAGCGGCTCCTGAATGCAGTGAACACTGACCCTCCCACGGACGCCTCTATAAATCACTGATGCAATTTATGACAGACCGTCTGCTCGTCTCTAAACACATTACAATCAGCCGGCTCGGCACACAGGCAGCATTGCGGCCCTTTAACCGGGCAGATTTAACAGGCAAACTCCAGTGTCAGATGGTCAAAACACTGTAAACACATCCAATTATTTTTCAAGAGATCTTTTATGTTTAATAGCAGGCATCTGCGGCCCCGGAGATGTCAGATCAGCAAGAGAGGAAAACGAGAGATGCAGACAAAAAGCAGGACGCTTCTGGAGGACAAGCTCTAAATGTGAGTGTTGAACTCTGGTCTCGGTTTCCACAGCACTGGCCCTTCATGCCTTGCAGGGGCTGACCGGATCATAACACGATCCCCCCCTCAAGCCCCTGGGTAACACACTCACACATTGCACACACAACTGAGAGTGACACTGAGCTGAACGCACTCTGGCATGTGACCTGGGCCACTGGGAGCTGTGAGGGTCCCGTGTGTGTTTGGAGGTTAGATGTCAACATGGGCGCTGTATAAACACACAGTCAGAATTGTGTGTGTGTGTGTGTGCCGTGAAAAATGAAGGGTGAGTGACTGATGATGTTAGTAAGTGTGTGTTTGCTCTGTGAGGTAAGTGTGAAATACAGTGGGGTGTGAGGCACTGGCATTTGCTGGTGCACCTTTGCTGGACAACAGTTCTGCAGAAGACAGTGATCAAATTTAGGCCAGAAACCAAAAACTCGGTCACACTTTATTTTGATGGTTCGTTTGTTGAATTTGAGTTACATTGCAACTAATTCTTATTAGATTATTAATAGACTGTTAGGTTGGGGTTAGGGGTAGGGTTAGTGTAAGTCGATATGTACTTGCAAAGTTTCTTATAGTCAGTTAAATGTCTGTCGATTGTCAGTATCAACAGATATTAAGTAGACAGTGTACTAATACTCAAATGGATTCCGTCATATGCTGTTACTCAGTACTGGGAAACACCCATACACACTCATTCACACACACTCATACACTACAGACAATTTAGATTATTCAATTCACTTATATCGCATATCTTTGGACTGTGGGGAAAACCGAGCACCCAGAGGAAACCCACGCGAACACTGGGAGAACATGCAAACTCTACATAGTAATGCCAACTGACCCAGCCGGGACTCAAACCAGTGACCTTCTTGCTGTGAGGCAACAGTGCTAACCACTGAGTCACTGTGCCACCCTTTAAATCCTAAAATGACTTGTATTAAATGTATTCGATTTAGATACGACAGTGCTGAAATTCTCAGAATTGAGAAAAGTCTGTCAGTTTAGAAAACCATAGTATTATCTCCTCATATACTGTAAGCAGAAGGTCTGAAGCACATTCACACATCTGCGCATTGCTTCCCTCTCGTGGGATTTTCACAGGTGCCTGGCACCAAGCGCAAGTGTGAAGTCAAAACCGGTACATCTGCAGAACAGAACTGTGACATCTTTACTGGAAATAAATCAGCAGAAGCAGATGGACGACCTGCATTATTGAACACTGTGCTACATTCTGGGTCTCCCTCTCAGGAGGAGGTAAAAAGGGGGCGCTCCACAGGTCAGACGGGGTGCCCCGAGGCATGAGTGGGTGAAGCTGGTGAGGACGGCCAGCCCTTATGCCAGGCTTCGCACACCCCCATCGGCAGCCCTGGGCCAGATGGTGAATGAGCTGGCTAATGGAGCGAATTCATGCAAGACAAATTTGCCCACTTAACAATCAATCCCAACACTGCTCTGTCATCAATAATTTCCTAGGATCTCCCAGGACACTTTCAGAGGGAGACAGACTGAATCACTGATGTAAACACCATCAGGTCTGTGAGAGGTACAGCGTTGAATAAACTGGCAAGCAAACAAAGCAAATGCATACTCTGGTTCAATATGCAATCTAAATCATTCAGCATTGCATGAAAGAAACAAGCATGACGCATCGTTTGTAATATTATTAAGTCAAAACAATTATATAATTTTATTATAATTATAAATATAAAATGTAAACAATGTAATATGTGTGTTTCTCAGAATGGTGCTAGGTTGTGGCAGGAAGGTGTGTGAAACATATGCAAGAATCATCTGTGGGCTATTCTGCTGATAAATAAATCGGTTACTAAGCCAAATAAAGAAATTGAATGAACGTCAACAATGTAAACATTACAAACCACATAAATACATCAAGACATTGATCCTTACTGTGTATTCATTCATTCATTCATTTTCTTTTCGGCTTAGTCCCTTTATTATTCCGCGGTCGCCACAGCGGAATGAACCGCTAACTTGTTTTACGCAGCGGATGCCCTTCCAGCCGCAACCCATCTCTGGCAAACATCCATGCATTCTCATTCACACACATACACTACGGACAAATTAGCCTACCCAATTCACCTGTACCGCATATCTTTGGACTGTGGGGGAAACCGGAGCCACCGGAGAAAACGGGGAGAACATGCAAACTCCACACAGAAATGCCAACTGACCCAGCCGAGGCTCGAACCAGCGACCTTCTTGCTGTGAGGTGACAGCCCTACCTACTGCGCCACCTTGTCGCCCCTTACTGTGTATGTAAATTCTAATTAAAAAGAAATTATGTGTTTGCTGGAAAATGAATCTGAATATTCCTGAAACTGTGTCTTATTATTATTAATAAAATCAAATATATATAAAAAGTGGGGCGCCACGGTGGCGTCGTGAGTAGCACGTTCGCCTCACAGCAAGAAGGTCGCTGGTTCAAACCCCGGCTGTTGGCACACAGAAGTTGGCATTTCTGTGTGGAGTTTGCATGTTCTCCCCGTGGTTAAGTGGGTTTCCTCTGGGTGCTCCGGTTTCCCCCACAGTCCAAAGATATGCGGTACAGGTGAATTGGGTAAGCTAAATTGTCCATAGTGTATGTATGTGTGTGAATGAGAATGTATGGATGTGATTCCCAGAGATGGGTTGTGGCTGGAAGGGCATCCGCTGCGTAAAACAAATGCTGGATAAGTTGGCGGTTCATTCTGCTGTGGCGACCCCGGATTAATAAAGGGACTAAGCCGAAAAGAAAATGAATGAATGAATATATAAAAAGTGTGCATACATATAAATATACAACACATATGAACAAATATATATAGAAAACCTGTCTATATTCATGTCATACTATTCAACTAGATCTGCTATCCGTCTTAGGGTTCACTGCATAACTAACATAGTACTTCTAGTCTAAATTGACATTCTAGTCTAAATTTCCTCATCCTCCATCTGCAGAATGAACATCTATGTAACTCGAGCCACGAAGTAAGCATGATCATTTGAGTACCAAAGCTAACACTCAATCCACACATGGGTTATATATATATACAACCCGCTGAAGGCTCTAGGGCGGAAATCAAACACTTCCACTATTACTGATGTGTTCTTATGGGCTTTGTAGCTAGGCAACACGTCTAAACGGCTCTTAGCGTGATCTCATTTAAAAAAAAAAGAGAAGGAAAAAATAAATAAATCTGGCCTAGCCTCAGCCATTTCAGAGAGAGCACTTTTGCTCAGCTGGGCCCATATGCCAGTCTGTCAATAATGCATGTCGATGAAATCTGACAGGAGGGGGAAGTAATATTTCTGTTGAGCCAATATCACACAGCAGCTGGCTTTGTGTAAATAAATCTAAGGGGTGTAATGGGTGGAGGCGCTCCACCAGGTTTGGGTGCCACTTCGCAGCTGTAAGCCCCACTCTCCAGCTGGGCTATCAGTGTTTTGGATGGTAGGGGTAGACGGAAAGCAGATTGAGGGGCTGGACTAAAACACCAAATGCATATATTCATAAATAATTCAAAATTAATTAGCTAAGTATGGATTTGTCAGGACTCCAGAAGTGTTTAAGTGGTAACAAAGCCATTAAAATTAAAAATGTTTAATTGAAATTGAAATTTACCAGCATGTCGAATACAGTAGAAGTCCTGTTGTCCAGTTCAAAAAACTGTTTAGCAAAATTTTGCAGGCAAAGAACCAAACAAGATGTATTGTTTGCTTCAGTAGCAAAGTAATGCACTGTAAAGAATGCTGGGTTCCACACAATTCCTTTATGTTGTCGTAAGTTAACGTAATTTGTTTTTACAAATTCGAGTAGATTAAACATAAATCGTTTAACTTGTAAAATAAAAATCAACAATCGTGTGGATTTAGCTCATTTTAAACAAGTAGTTTGATCAAGTAGCATTTTTTTTGAGCGTGTGCAAAATAAATCAACACTAAAACACATTTACCAAACCAACATAAATCTAAAGTTATTTCAGTATTAATGTCTAAATACTGTAATTTTTGATATTGTACATTTTGTTTCTGTTTCTATGGGTTTTATAAAGACTTTAAGGTTTTTTAGGACCAAGTAAAAAATATATAACATATAATTTAAAGATAACACAATATAGTAGGGCTGCACAATATTAGAAAAATCAGACATTGTGACATTTTATTTTTCTGCAATAATCATTCATTTTCTTTTCAGCTTAGTCCCTTTATTAATCCGGGGTCCCCACAGCGGAATGAACCGCCAACTTATCCAGCATTTGTTTTACGCAGCGGATGCCCTTCCAGCCGCAACCCATCTCTGGGAAACATCCATACACACTCATTCAAACACATACACTACGGACAATTTAGCCAACCCAATTCACCTGTACCACATGTCTTTGGAAACCGGTGCACCCGGAGGAAACCCACGCAACCACGGGGAGAACATGTAAACTCCACAC
>CAIGQQ010032164.1:5860425-5884464 GCA_903798035.1 Danio albolineatus
TATATATATGAAGATTTTATTTTATTTATTTCTTAGACTGATTGGGTTGATTCTGTAGAAGAGCAAATCATGCATAAAATATTATAACCAAATTACGAGCTAACATATAAGTGAAATAAATAGTGCTTTATGGTTTTCTAAGGAGTCGGCTTTAAGTACTCATTACTCAGATACACAAATTAAATAAATGACCCTAAAATTATAATTTTATTTTTTTACTTAATTATTTATACAAAGTTGCAAATGGTACAATTGCTTGCATGTTGCTTTAAACTCTTTTGAATTGCTCACACAGTCACAGGCCTTAAAAACACAATTATAAGACACAGACTGATTCAATTCAAAGTTATCCATAGACTTCATTATTCAAAAGTAAAACTAAATAAGATTTTCTCAAATGTATCCTTACTGTGCAATAAATGTAAAAACTTTGAAAGTACACTGACTCACTCATTCTGGTCATGCCATAAAATTAGTTCATTTTGGCAAAACGTGTTTTTTAATTTTATATCCCAAGTAAATAAGATTAATCTGTCACCAGAGCCAAAACTGGCCACTTTTGGAGACACCTCAGAAATAGGAGATAAATATATATCACAGGCAGTATCTTTGTGTATGATATAAGACAATAATTCTACAAAATTGGAGGTCAGAACACGTGCCTGTCTTTGAAATGTGGATTAGGAGCCTAAGTTATGTGTTGCCCATGGAAGAAATGCGATATGGGATGGCAAACAAACTAAACATATTTTTTTTTTAATCTGGAACCTGATAAAAACAATAAAAAGATTGATGAAAAAAAAAACAATTCTGAAATATGTAAATTATAAACTTTCACACTATGGTTAAACTTTGCAAGTGACTCCACAAATCTCATGTGTTCGAAAACATATATTGTGCAGTCCTACAACATCTTAGAAAACAATATTTAGGGTCAGATTTACTAAACAGAGCAAATTAGTGTGAGAGCCTAATCCAGCTAATCACGCTTTGGACTTCGAGATTAAAGGTAACAATGCTGTAAATAATGTTCATTTTCTTGCTTCATTTTTTAAAACCTCAATGTATCTTCAGGAGGCACAGGCATTCATTTCGTGGGTCCTCAATGTGCCTGTGGCTGTTCATTTGCATTTTATGACTCACCAAGGACCAAGATGTCAGATAAAAGTTTCTATAAAGTTCTACTGAAAGAAAAGTAATCTACATCTCGGATAGCCTGAGGCTGAGTAAATGATGAACTATCCCTACATTAAACTAAATGAATATGATAAATGAATAATAACTTATGTGGATAAGTGAATAAGTGAATGAAAACTGAATTTCCTTCAGTTATCTATTAACTGGACCCTTCATACAACAATAAAAACCATTGCTTTTGGAATGACTGAATTTCAGTGGAAATTTGGCCAAACAATATGTTTAACCATTAATAAAATATTTTGAACTAACATAATGTAAATAGATATTTCCCAGAGATGGGTTGCAGCTGGAAGGGCATGCTCTGCGTAAAACATCTGTTGGATAAGTTGGCGGTTCATTCCGCTGTGGCAACCCCAGATTAATAAAGGGACTAAGCCGAAAAGAAAATTAATGAATGAATACTGTAAATATCAACTTATTTTATTAGAACTAATGGAGTAAATGGCTGGGTTTGTCCATATCTTACCCAAATTTGGGTTGAAACAAATTTTGGGTTGAAATGTTTTAGAGTATAGAATTGCACATTGAATTCAAAATCCACTCTCGTTTTTCAATATGTCTGTTCAAAAAGAACTGTAGCCATAATGTGTACATTAGATTAGAAGGTCTTACTGTCATTTGGCAAGTTCTTTATATGAAAATATGTAAAGAAATGCAAACACTACAGAAAGAAGCTTAACATTCAATGAACCAAAGCAAATCCGTCTTTAATTTGTGAACCAAGAGTTGTTTGGTTCCTAAATGTTTCATTTCAAGAACAAATTACTTTACTTCCTTCTCTTTAAACAGCACTGTTTATATGTATTCATGCTCACAGTTAATCAAAATCATATCTTGGGGATTGATTTGAAAGGGAAAAGGAAGGAGGGAAGGTAAAGGATAGAAAACATAAAAGCAAATCCAAATGAGTCGATGTGATACAAAACAGTGTCTAAACTACTGTGCAGTTGGTCTCCAATGACCCACAACAGCCAAACCCACCATTTCCTCTTTAAGAGTGAACATAAACGGTTGCACAGCCAGAAAAATGCCAGTAATAACCATCAAATTCCACTGAACTTCTATAAAACAGTGGGGAAGCTTACACAGTCTGTCCGCACTGACAAAGTGGGATAACAGCAGCAACACAAACCGAAAAAAGCTTCCCAAACAAATACTCACAACGCTTCCTGAAGGACAAAGCCATTATGTTTTCAGCTCTTTCTCTCAGATCGAACATGATAAAGGAGATACAGAAGGAAAGCATGCAATCTGACCCTGGAGGAGGCAACAATTAGGGCCCAGTGGTTTCCACACCTCATAGTGACAAGGCATCTTATCACACTTCCTGCAGAACAGTGAGGAAGGGCCCCAGGGGTCTGACTCGGGGACAAGGCTTCCACAGAAAGAGAGATCCACAGAGAAGAAGAAAGCGGTGATTATCTTCCTTATATCTCACCCTCGAGCAGTCCAGTACAACAGAGGTGAGGTGGGATTTATCCCTGATTTCTCTGTCATGAGTTTTATTTTAAACATTATTTCAGAAAGATATGAAACCTTGTGGTGGGCATCACGGTGGTGCAGTGGGTAGCACGGTCACCTTACAGCAAGAAGGTTGCTAGTTCGAGCCCCGGCTGGGTGAGTTGGCATTTCTGTGTGGAGTTTGCATGTTCTCCCCTTGTTGACCTGGGTTTCCTTCATGTGCTCCGTTTTCCCCCACAGTCCAAAGACATGCGGTACAGGTGAATTGGGTAGGCTAAATTATCCATAGTGTATGTGTGTGAATGAGAATGTATGGATGTTTCCCAGAGATGGGTTGAAGCTGAAACAAATGCTGGATAAGTTGGCGGTTCATTCCGCTGTGGCGACCCCGGATTAATAGAGGGACTAAGCCGAAAAGAAAATGAATGAATGAAAGCTTGTGGTGGGCATCACGGTGGCGCAGTGGGTAGCACGGTCGCCTTACAGCAAGAAGGTTGCTGGTTCAAGCCCCGGCTGGGTTAGTTGGCATTTCTGTGTGGAGTTTGCATGTTCTCTCGGTGTTCGCGTGGGTTTTCTTCAGGTGCTCAGGTGCTGCACTATAGGTGAATTGAAAAAGCTGGCTATAGTGTATGAGTGTGTGTGAATCCAAGAGTGTATGGGTGTTTCCCAGTGTTGGGTCACAGCTGGAAGGGCATTCGATGTGTTAAATATATGCTGGATAGGTTGGTGGTTGATTCCGCTGTGGCAACCCCTAATTAATAAAGGGACTAAGCCAAAAAGAAAATGAATGAATGAATGAAAGCTTGTGAGGACAGTGTACCAGATATGTAAAAAAATTGAAATATTTATATATCAACATAAACAAAATGTACACTGTAAAATAATGCTGGCCTCTACAAAATTCATTTGTGTTGAGACAACATGAAGGAATTATTTTAACTAATTAGTTTTTACAAATTTAAGTGGATTGAACAAAAGCTTTTAAATAAGTAGCTTGAACAAGCAGCAAACATAATTTTTTGAGCGTATAGCTCTGGAACAGCTCTGGAAAAAAAAAAAGAAAGATAACTTCAAAGTGTAAGGTTTAGATTTCAATGTTCAGATTAGACTTCCAAAGCAGTATATGGTGTCAAAAAAACTCTTTTGAAAGAAAATAATGTCTTTTTTTCAGCAACGGCACATTAAATTAATGAAGATTGAAGACATTTTCACTGAATTGTTTAAACTGTTTAAACTGTTATCAAATAATCATGACCAAATAAGAAATTAAAAAGGCCACCAAATTTTAACCAGCACAACTATTTGAACGTTGATGAAACTCAACCAACTTAACATATTACAATGGTTGCCGACCACCCCAAAATGTTGACAGGTTATTTATGTACTGCAGTGACCAAAAGTATACAGCCACTACAAAATGAGTTATGAAAGTGCCCCAGTACGTTTTACTGAATATTATCTTTCATGCAGTTTATAATGTAGTTTTACCCTTACTGATTTATATACATATAGATCTGTAATAAATCTGAATAACGGCGTCCTTCGGCATCCACTGGCTACCCATGAATCACATTCACTTTGACCTGCTTTGAAACCCTGTAGTGAGATTTAGTTGTCGACCACATGTTGAGGACAAGCCATGAATGCTGAGAAAGAACTTTTATTCTAGCATAACTTTCACAGGAAATAAAAGTTGCATTAAAGACACTGAAGCTGCAGAATTATCTTATGAAGACAGAATTAGTAAGTGTTAACATGAAGGACACTTTCAACATTATCTCCAGCATGTTCAGCATTGACTAATCTGAATGCACCTGATTGGCCATTGTTTCCATAAGCTCAACAGAAACTTGTCACTGGTCCTTCTCAATGCGGAATTAACTAAAAAGTAATCTGATGTAACATGCTCAGACTGGGCACAAAATCAACACTTTTGTTAATGTCTTACAGTGAGTACAACTGCTGAGGGCTGAGGATGCTTCTGTAGCTAAAACTCATATATGATTTTGGATGAGACGTCTTTCGGATGAGACGTTAAACCGAGGTCCTCACTTTCTGTGGTCATTAAAAATCCCATGGCACTTCTCGCAAAGAGTAGAGGTGTAACCCCGGTGTCCTGGCCAAATTCCCTCTCGGCCCTTAACCATCATGGCCTCCCAATCATTTCCATCCACATAATTGGCTGTATAACTATCTCTCCTCTCCACCTATAGCTGGTGTGTGGTGAGCGCACTGATGCCGTTGTCTTGTGGCTGCCGTCGCATCATCCAAGTGGATGCTGCAAACTGGTGGTAGTGTGGAGAGACCCGCCTCATGATTGTGAAGCACTTTGGGTGTATGGCCATACACAATAAATGTGCTATATAAATACACATTACATAACATTACAATACATTAAGCGCCACGGTGGCGTACTGGTTAGCACGTTCGCCTCACAGCAAGAAGGTCGCTGGTTCGAGCCCCGGCTGGGGTCAGTTGGCATTTCTGTGTGGAGTTTGCATGTTCTCCCCGTGGTTGCGTGGGTTTCCTCCACAAGTCCAAAGACATGTGGCATAGGTGAATTGGGTAGGCTAAATTGGCCGTATAGTGAATGTGTGTGTGGATGTTTCCCAGGGATGGGTTGCGGCTGGAAGGGCATCCGCTGCGTAAAAATATGCTGGATAAGTTGGCGGTTGATTCCGCTGTGGCGACCCCGGATTAATAAAGGGACTAAGCCGACAAGAAAATGAATGAATGAATGTACAATACATTACATATGCTAATTAGCATTTCTCTCCAACGTAAAAATAGAAAGCTGAAATTTTGAATAATTGAATGAGAATTCATTGAGAAATGAGGTAATGTCAACTACATATATGAGTAAATTCTTATTTTTATTATTATTACCATTACCCTGGATGCATAGAAACCACCACTAGAAAAAAAAAGCTGTGATAATAACTGGGACACAATTATGCTCAATATTTCACTCGATTTTTAATTATTGGCCATTCTCCTGTGCATTCCTCAGTAAGCAAGTTTCCTTACATTATCACAAATTGAAACTAAGAATTTAAAACACACTCCAAGCGAAACTTTTGCATATTCTTAAAGGATCTACACCAAAATTATATACATTTACATAAAATGTATACATTGACCTAAGCCAAACATTCCTTTTTGCCACAAGTGCACATATACAGTTCACCAGACAATTACATATACAATATATGCGCACACACAAAAGTGGCCAATAGACCAAAGCTACTCTCCAAACAGTCTTAAACAATCATATTATTCACAGTCACCAAGCATGCCGTTGTCGTCGCCACTTCTTGATCATTGCCTACCACCAAACAAAACAGTGTGGGGGAGTGAGAAACGCCCTGAACCGATCACACACGAAGAATTTGACATGCCGCGAAGCCTCCATGGAGCAAGTACCAATTTTCTTCTCATCAAAGGGGCCGCTGCTTAGTAACAGCTTTCGCCCAAAACCCATAGTGCTTTGTGTACGACAAAAGCGATCAAATCCTCACAGTGGCAAGGAAAGTACACAGGTGGGTCTATCACCTGCAATCACAATAACATGTGTGCATGCATATTTGCTGCATGCCACCAAGAGAGACAAGTTTCCATTAATGACTTGGAGTCAGTGAGGGAAGATGAGTGGGAGAAGACTCCTGCTGACACAGCTTGAGAAGTGAGTCAACCTCCCTCTGTGACTCTAGTGCAGATGGAAAAGAAGGGAAAGTGAGTTTTCAAGATGGCCTCTCGGCATCACCTGCAAACTCTGGCCTTGTAACATCTGTTGAGGTGCGTGACGGGTGGAGAGGAGAGGCAGTGGGATGCCTATAGAGCACAACAGGCAGGTTTTGGAAGTAAAACTGCCAATCATTTCCACCATATTTTAACAGTAGCGTATAAGCCTTTTAAAGCGTAAGATTGGAGATAATTAAGTGATTATATAGTCTACTTTTCAACAGCTCAATATTTGTTTCTAAATATTTTTTGAAAGCTAGGGGAAGGCAATTTTAAAGAGGCTAGCATTAGAAATAATTGCACTCCAAAGCAGAGTCTCATTGACGAGAGATGCGATTGGTGGAGTGTGGAATGCAATGCTTTCAAAGGCCCTGTTTAGACTAGTGCGTTTTCGTTTTAAAATGCATAAGTTTTGCTATGGTTACGCCATCCGTCCACACTACGCCGGAGTTTTCGAGCCGCAAAAATGGAGCGTTTTAGAAACGCTGGAGAGGCCGTTTGGATTCTAAAATGCTGCTGCTGCATCTCAGTGTGGACGTGGGAAAACGGAGACATTTGAAAACGGAGGCGTGGCTGCTGAGATTCGCTACGTGATTGTGGCTTTGGGTCATTGCGTAACCTTCCCTTATTCGTCAAGCGCACATGGCTATAAGGCCACCGGAAAACAGCAAGACCAGCTTTCACTGTAAACACTGTATTTTCGATAGACATGGATGTTTTATATTCATTTGTTACTTTAAGTAACAACTCGACCTTGTCGTCTGTCCACAAAAAGATCTCTATTGCTTTTTTTGCCATCGCATTCATCATTCAACCAGCGTTTGTTGACTAACAATAACCAAATGCCGAGCGAGACGCATGCTTCCTGTTTATACTTGAACACGCATGCCCAGAGTGCGCAAATGGTCACATGATATACGTTTTTGGTGGCGTAATGTGGACGGAGATCTGTTGACGCTTGGGTAAAACACTAGTGTAGATGCGGATCGTTTTCATGCTCAAACGCCGTTTTAAAACTAAAACGCACTAGTGTAAACGGGGCCAAAGTATCTCATGTCTCATTCTGCACTTTGATTCATGACAGTGCAATTTTAAAAGAAATGTACACAAACTAAATGCTAAAATAAATCAGACCCTGTAATTGCCCGCACAAAAGTAAAACTGTAATTATTTCATCATCTGTTCATCAGTTGCCTCCAGTGTGTATAAGCAACTCCAATGGTAATTTTTGTTTTACAATTATTTTCCATTCTAAATCACACTACTATTGATTTGTCTCCACGCACCTCGTTTATATACACTATGAACAGCAGCTTTCCCAGAGATGGGTTGTGGCTGGAAGGGCATCCGCTGCGTAAAACAAATGCTGGATAAGTTGGCGGTTCATTCCGCTGTGGCGACCCCGGATTAATAAAGGGACTAAGCCGAAAAGAAAATGAATGAATGAATGAATGAACAGCAGCTACGCTAATTATTCTCTTTGTTCTCTATTTCCACTTGGGGATACTCATCCCGAGGCCGCCAGAGACTATGCAGCGCCCCAGATGTGATCCAAGACCCGCGACGAGACAATCCCAAGGTTCCATAATCCTGGACCACGCTGTATCCTGAGCAGCAGCTTGGTGCATGGCGGAGTAGCAAGCATGAGACATACATGCATGCATACATACATACATAAAAACTATAAATATATGTGACACCCCCAATAGACTTCTGAAGAGCGCAAATGAAGCTACAAGTAGGCATGGCCAACTGTCACCAATTTGTTCACATGTCATCGCGCCGACTGGGGGTTACCAAAACAAAATGAGAAAAAAGGCGGAGCGTGACACAGATGCCTGCTTAGATGGGAGTTTCTTTGGGAGAAACGTTTAATACTTCATTACCTGCGATTCATTTGTGTTCTGACCACTTTGTGCTTGGTTGTATACTACATCAGTAAAGTGTTTAGTGTTTATAAAACACTGTTGTAATACATTGAGCCACTAAGTATTGTTTTTATTACATTATCTACAGGAGGAAAACACTAATTACTTCCAAATACTTCAAATATGTCTGTGTTAGAAAATGCTTGGCTAAAATCCAGGCATAACACTGTATGACAACTTTTCAGATGCCTGTTTTATTGCCTACAGCTAATCAATCTGTCAGATTCTGGAGTGCATTCACGAACTAAAGAAAATTATAAATGATAAATTATCTTAAATAAAAGAAATACATTCATAGATATTATATGTACTGTAAGTACATAATTTCACTCACCAGGGAAATGGAGGCCACTTGAGTGGTTTGTGAGCACAATTAAGTGCACACAGCATGCCATATTATCTGATAATTGTAGGAAATAATTCCAAAAGGCAATTGACTGTTTAAAGCCACATAAAACAAAACAAAAATATGATGTATATGCTGAGATCAGCGACTAATCAGCTGAAATCAGCTCATGTGACGTTACGGCAACCAGCGAGACCTAACTGTCACTCAAGTGGCCGGATAAGTTATAAAAAAAATTTACCCCCCTTACAGTTGTCATCAAGGAAAGTATTAGCTATACATCGCAAAAACATATTTTTGTACCAGGCTGTAAACACTTTTCTGCTATAAAGTTGACCATTTAAACATTGGGGTCAATAGAAATGTGCTCTATTATGGAGCCAGTGGAATTTCCATGAACTGCAGTTTCAGTTACTTCCATATTAACTTCACGAGGGAGAGTTGTCGGATGTTGCCAATTGATATATACACATACATACCTACATTAGGCATGGGCCGGTATAAGATTCTGACGTATGATAACCTTGGAGAAAAATATCAGTTTCACGGTATGACGGTATTGTGCTCACTGCTCTAAAATAAAAAACTAAAACAAAAACTTGTTTCCCCTTTGAAAACAATATATTTTATTTTTGAAAGATTTTTAATAGTTTGGAGCAGTGAACACGTCAGGCTAAATAATTCAAATGCTTAATTGACTTCTGCTGTCTTCATTTGTTTCAAAAACACAGATTTCTTTACAATTTAAAACAGAATATTTGTATGTTTTTTGTGCTGGAGATACTGTTGTCCTGATAAAACAAACAAAAAAATGTAAATAAAGACTTTTCCAAATCGCGGTAGACCTTAAAAACGGTTATCATCCCATGCCTAACCTACATACATACATATATAAATATAATATATAGATACTGGCAAATCAGTAGTAGTGTAATTTGAAATGCTTCATTTAAGACATCTAATCAAATGAAGAATGATATAAAAGTGTAATTATCAAAATGGTATGAAAACTATGAGCAGAGACTACATATATTTCATTCATTTGGAGTGTCGTGTTTATCAGCAATCGAATGTGTATTTCCTTCCCTTATTACCCTGATTACATTACACCCACTCTAAAATCCAGAGTTATTTCAAGTGACCTCACTAGATTAAATGAAACAATCCAGCTGCTTTGTCCCGACCAAACATAATTCCCATCAGCAGGATGTGGCTCCCTTACTCACACTACCAGACATCCTCCGGACTAACCGATCTCAACTCACAGATAAATGACATCCTTAAACAATAGAGCCCTCCATGCTGAGAGGCCAAAAACCTTTTCACCTAGCTTCGAGGTCAAGAACCGGGCACAAGATGATCCTCAGAAGTCCTTCTTAGCGTCTTATCTTACTTATGCTCAGTATGAGTATGACTACAATAGATTTCCCTTTGAGAATGACTCTGCTAAACAGCCAGACGGTTCCACACTGGTCACGGGTCAGTGTGACCACGATTGAAACAAACAAAATGACTCATTCGGCTGCTCTTGTTGCTAGGAGGTGGTGAAGGGTTTTTTGGCGACAAGGAGCTCCATTGAGACGGGACGAATGACACTCCACAGTCGGTTGCCTTGGTTTCCTACCCTCCAGAACGGGTTATAACAGTATGGACATTGAGGGTCCGCTGTAATAATGAGCGAAAAGCCATACAGCTGGAAGTGGACTAACAGTAGGGTGGAAACAATGACATTTTAGTGTGGGAAACTGAGCAAGGTCAAACAAAAAAAGAAGGATCTGCGAAAAACATCAGGGCACCCGGTCTCATTGGCTATTTCCGGATGCGCCTGCATGGCAAAAATAAATGAGAGGTGCTGTGAACTTTACTCAGCGCAGACCTGGTAGAGGAACACCTCTAACTCGTACCATCTGACCTTAAGCTAACATTTACAAATCAATCTCCTCTCACGTTGTCATGGAGCTAAAAAACCAGACTGGATCTGGTGGAGAGCGGAAATACATATAATTTTTTTTTCAATCTCAGGCCCCAAGGGTCGATGCAGCTCCTCATACCGTAAGTCTTATTTCAAAGCGGTAGCTGTTACAGTAAAGTGAGGATCAGAAACAAGATCAGGCAGCAGGTTGAAGCTGGGAGGTGAAGTGTTCTGTTGGGTTGTCACTTTTTCTGAGATACGACGAGAAGAGAGGCACAGACAGGTCATCCTCACGCGCACAGATCAGATTTACACTTCAAAAAGCAAATCCCGGTAGATTTAAGAACGGTAAGCTTTTACTAAAAGACAAGGGTAGAAAAGGAAGGGGGTTTGAAGAGGTTGAAAAAAAAGAGGAAAGGAATTAAAGAAAAGAACTGGATGGCAATTATCTTCTTATCTTTCAGCAGGAGTGCTTCTCTGAACTGTTAGTTTGGAGGTCGTGCAGAAGTTCAGTCTAGCAGCTGGTGTTTAAAGGGGGAGGGAAGCCACCGAATCTACCTGGTTAGCAGAGTGACTGGAGGGGCTACTGAAAGCAGTGAAGAAGAGTAACGATGGTAGGCAAGCAAACAGATCTGTGTTTGTCTATTCAGGCCCATAGATACATATATACCAAAATATCTTAAAATAAATGTGCTTTGATCAGCTTGTGTGTGGATTCAGATATAGAAAGAACTGCATGCATTGTAAATCCTGAAACAATTTTAGACATTTATTTCTGCACACTTTCTTCTTTTTCTTTTGAACCATTCATCTGTTAAATCTCAGACAGTCGCTATTTGCAAGTCGTGGCAACCAAACTGAAAATCTTTGCCCTCCCAAGACAGCTCATTACGAATGTCCCCATGTTTCAACAAGAGTGGGAACAAGCTCTTAATTCCAGTTTATTGTCCAATTTGTTCCACAGTGTCATCAGACTATGATGATTTAATATTTGTACACTGGCCTCTGGTGCATCAGCCAATTGATGGGGCGAATATCAGTTCAAGCAAAGTAACTTACATCATACCCTGCTATACTTATTCATAGATGTTTATATTCGTGACTAAATGCTGACATTCTATTAGCAAAGAAATTATGTTTCAGTACTAATAAAAGCCTTCCAGACAGCTCCTTCAAAAAAATGTAAATTAAATTGTGCAACAAAACATGCAACGAATAAATTAATTAATTAAAATAAAATGGTGGAATTACCAGTGCTATTAAAAAGTTTGCTTTTAAAATGCCAATTTCCCCCCGAAATAAGAATAAAAATGCTTAAAAAATACTGTTTCCACATTAAAAATATTCAAATATATAAACCTTTGAGTGCAAGAAAAACAATCTTTAAGAAATTATAGTGCATTTCCACCAGACAAAAGCATGTGATAACACTACCCAGCTTATTTTCTATGACTTCAAATGTATAATCTCAAAGGTACAAAATGTAATGTGAGAGAAGTATGGTTTGTTTCAAACACATTCGTGCATATAAGATTAAAAAGAAAGGGGTCAGTAAATTGGTTTTTCGAAGCTTCAGGATATGAGGTCTCCGACAGTGTTCATATGTCTGATTCATCATCATCTCACCATTCAGTATGAAATTAGTAATTATCATTAACGAAATGGACTGGAGGAAAGACATCACACAATGAGAAATTATCTTTCGACGCCAAAGTGTAGAAGTCATGATCTTGGGCTCCGTCTGTCGTATATTCATTACTTCTCTCACAGGGATGTTTGGAGCCCTGGAGGACTATTAATTGGAGAAGGGGCAGGTTCCCAGCATGCACTACAGGGTGCCAGGTGATGGCAGACAGACAGTCCTGGCACTGAATTGATGACAAGCTTTCTCCTGGTGGAAATGACTGTGAAGGTCAGCCAAAGGAGCAAAGCAAAGACAAAATGTTGGAGGCCGACAAGAAGAGAAATGTAGTCCTTCAAGGGCAAAGGAACAGCCTTTTTGATCCTGTCCTTTGTCTGGGGAACAAAGGAGTCTCTTTACCACTTAGAGCGGGTCCCTTTTACTACATAAAAACAAACTTAGAGGGAGTGAAAAAAGGAGAAAAAGTTGCAAAGCGCATAGCGGGCCAACAGTAACCAAGTAAGAAATACAAAAAAAGAAGTAAAAACTTTTTCACTCTTCATTAAATTCTCACCTCTTGCCCATGAGGCTTGCAGGTTTCGCGAGGCCGAGATTGCTCTTGTTTGGCTGTTTCTTGCGGCGGGTCAACCTCTTGCGTCCAGAGCCACCAGCGGGCACATCCTCGGCCTGTTGGGTGCTGCTGCTCGCGCTGCCCTTGCTGTTGAGGTCCCGCAAGACATCATAATTGATCTTACTGGAGATCTTTTTCTGCTCCAGCATCTTCTCAATAGCCTCACCCGCAGTGCTGGCCAGGATTGGTTCTCGCTTCTTGGACGGCTTCTTTGGCTGGACAAATTGGGATAAAAGATGTTTGCAGTGAAAAACAAACATTGGAGTCAGTGCTTCCACGGATCTTATAGCCAACAGTCCTTTGGCTTTCTAAAAATGCACAGCAAATGCGAACAGCGAAATTAATTAAACAAAATGAGTTCCTAGAAAAATTCAGGAATATTCTATTTATTTTATAGAAAAAAGCTATGTAAACTCATACCCTTATTATATTAAGCTGTATCCCATCCATTTTTAAATTAAATATATAACAAATAAAGAAACCCAACTGGTTTCTAACTCCCAGCATGCTTTGTAGTAGACTGTAAAGAAAATAAATGCTGAAATTAGCATAGAAAGCAATAGATTAGTCTATAACATTGTTGTGCTAAATTTGTAGCGTTACAATTGTGTGTTTTGGGCTGAAAAAACTTTAAGGGCTCATTCACACTAAACACGAATTTGCTTTTTAAAAATCTAAGACACTGCTCTCAGGAATGGGTTTTAAAAAAACACAACGCAGCGTGAGGTCTATGTGATGCAATCTTTTGAATGTGATGTAAGAACGACAATAATGAACCCATTAGAAATAGGAAAACAATATGCAATGATAAGCACTTGAACATACAGTATCTCATATAAATCAGGATATTTGGACACAGAAACAATTAGTGCCTCCTCCGCCATGATATACCGGTAAATAAAACAGTTGTCATGCCACCTTTCAACTATAAACAGAAGCTTTCAGTGCTTGCCCCGCCTTCAGCTCTTCTGATTGGTCCACTGCTTTTGGAACAGTGATAAGCTGCTAAAAAAGTTGCACTCACTTGCGTGGCGCTTCAAAAGACACAAGTCAAGTGAATGTTTCCACTGAGCAACAGCAGCAAAGTGGTGCATCTGTGTAAATGGCCTCTAAAACGCTATGTAATGCATATTCCATAACCATAATTATTCAAGTATTTAAAACAAAAGTTTATAACAATAACACCAACTGTTGCTAGCTAAAACTTAATCATAATGACTTGATTTAACATGTTTTTTTGCAAACAATTTGCACAAATTAATTCAATCAATATTTCAATCATATTGTAATTAACTGTTAGTAGAGTGGTGTGGGGTCAGGAACTCCATGATTAACACAGTGCGGCATAAAATTAGTAAAGCTCTGCTAATTCAGACCACAGATTCAGAACAGATTCAAGTCAACAAAATTTAAGTGGTATAGTAAATGTGACTTAAAGGGCCACGAAACACCAAAACACATTTTTTGAGCTGTTGACAGTCATATATGTGTCCCACGCTGCTACAGTATAAACACTATTAGGACACATATATTTCACTAAAAAGTGAAAATTGGTTGTTTTTGCATTATTTCGAGCAAATTCGTTCTTCCGGTTTGAAACGAATTTTTGAAGCTGCGTCATGCTGATGAAATCCCTGCATGTATTCTAGCGTGGAGAGTAGATGTCTTTACCGGCGAGTGCATCGTGACGTCTCTGAGCATGCGACATTGATTCATGAGATAGACTTGGTTCAAACCAATCAGCGCGCTCTATTGTGTATGTGGTGCAACTTCATTAATATGCACGATAGCTTCGAGGATTGTTTACCTGCTACAGTGTTCAGGCGGCAGAGAGACCACGTTGTGTTGCCAAAACAATTGGAAGAGGAAGAATTGTTTGCAGACACAGGTTGCCAGTGTTGTTTATAAATGTGCTCCAACGAAAGTTTTGCTTTCATTTCCCCGCTATGAGAGTGCAACTGGACTAACAGTGGACTACAGTGCACGTGACAGAAATGTGTTTGTAAGGAACATTTTTACCCGAGAGCTTTTCGCATCTGGAAATGGTGAAATCCCGATTTGCCGCTCGTCTCCTTTTCAAAAAACAGCCGTGGTCCAGTTGATGTTGATTTTTCTGTCTTTACAGATTTGGTAAGTGAGAGAATGCTGCTCTCCGAGTGTAAACATATAAACACCCTAATCAAACGGTTACCGTCGTGTAGAATTTTTGCCGCTTTTTGTGACAGGATAATGTATACACAAACTTTCTGATGCTGCCTACAGAGGGCGTCTAAGTTACCGAGAAATGCAGAGGTTTTTTTTCTAACATACGCCATGCGGTCTAACACACTTCATTAAATCTGCACTCCTCTAGAAGTTACTCACATTTAACATCTCGTTTGTCATGAGGGACACGCAGGAAATCTTCCAGAGTGAAAGTGACAAACTGCAGTTAAAGTCGACAAATTAATAATTTGGAAAATAATTCGATCACTGATGTCAATGTAAACAGTCACTGCGTCTGTGTGTGTGTTGCCTGTTTGAAAATCAGCACATGCCCAATGGAAACTCCCATTTTTATGCAAAACCTTCCCTCTTTCCCTCCCCTGACACTCCCACCTAAACAGAGCTGGACACACCCACTTTCCTGAGCTTTTCCAGACTGTAGGTCAGCTGAGACAGGGGGGTTTCGTGGCCCTTTAATATAAGTAAACAATTATTTTTATAAATTAGTAAATAAGACTTAAATTGCACTTAATAAGCTTAATATTACTTCATTGAATTACGTTAATTTAGGTAAACTTGACAGTGTGATAGTGATGCCCAAAAACCATTAAATGAGCATTTTCGTTTATTTCAAAGGGGCATCTGGGTGTCATTTAAAGAGTGCAGTTCTCCTATTGGGCCTTTGATATAACGATGCCAGGCAAACAGCTGTCAACACCAAGGTGACAGAATCCCATTTGTAGCCAGGAAAAGCAATCAAGCCCATCTGATCTGGTCACCGCTGACCATGTTCCTACACTATCATTGTGGAACAAGTCTCTTCACAGTCAGAAAGTGAACTACTGTACCTGAAATTGCTATCAAGGCTCAAGGCAGCTCATTAGAGGCGCAGAGCAGGGCCAGCTAATCCAACCCCGACTGGGAATCATGGTGCAGATGTCAGAGCAGACAGGTTAAAGAGAGGAGACACTGAGAGCATAGGGTGAAACTAGAGGAGCAACTGAAGTTAAAATGGAAAGTATGCAGTCTCCAAGGATCGGCAGCTGCTGAGTGTCTGAAGACCCTGGCGTGGAAGTAAAGCTCATGCCGAAATGGTAAGAAAAAGCCAGACACACACACACACTCACCTTCTCCTTATAGGTCCCCTGTTCCTTCTCTTTAGCAATTCTCTCCTCTTTTTCTGGAAAGAATAAAGAAAATGGGAGCACAGAGGATATATTAAATGGAGAGTTCTAAAGCAACTAAAATAATGGCTTTTAAAACTCAACAACTTTTATAACGTTGAGCAGATTAACTTCAGGAGGCCAAACGCTTAGCTATAACAGGTATTTTTCATATGTGTGTATTTTAAAAATCAAGATTAATCTCAGTAAGTTCAATCATGGGATGAAATTAGGTTCACTGTGCCAGGATTTAAAAAAATAAAATCCCTCTATTCACTGAATGTCTACCTTTATGCCTGTGACGTCAGGCCAGATTGAGAGCATGAGCTTGTGTGAATAAATGGATTAAGCTATTCTTCTACTGTTCGCTTACCTTTCTGTTCCCTCAAATACTCCTTGTTCTGTTTCATCCACAGCTCTGTCTTCGCCTCCACCTCGATCTCATTCAGAATGTACTGTAGAGAAGATAACAGGCCTTTGCTGAGAAGCAATGCTAAGAGGTGATCGTTTATGAAACTGGCATGCAGTTATTTTTTTACTAACTTTATTAAGTATTTAATAAACTATGGTTTACAAGAGGTTTAGGGCTGATATGAGATGACATGACATGACATTACATTACATTATATTATCATTCATTCATTCATTTTCTTTTCGGCTTAGTCCCTTTATTAATTCGGGGTCGCCACAGCAGATTGAACCGCCAACTTATCCAGCATTTGTTTTACGCAGCGGATGCCCTTCCAGCCACAACCCATCTCTGGGAAACACATTCATACATTCTTATTCACACACATACACTATGGACAATTTAGCTTACCCAATTCACCTGTACCACATGTCTTTGGACTGTGGGGGAAACCGGAGCACCCGGAGGAAACCCACGCAACCACGGGGAGAACATGCAAACTCCACACAGAAATGCCAACTGGCCTAGCCGGGGATCGAACCAGCGACCTTCTTGCTGTGAGGCGAACGTGCTACTCACTACGCCACCGTGGCGCCCACATTATATTATATTATATTATATTATATTGGAGTTTGCATGTTCTCCCTGTGTTCGCATGGGTAACCTTCAGGTGCTCCAGTTCCCGCCACAGTCCAAAGACGTGCTATAGGTGAATTGAATAAGCTAAATTGGCCGTAGTGTATGTGTGTCAATGCAAGAGTGTGTGGGTGTTTCACAGTGTTGGGTTGTGGCTGGAAGGGCATCCGTTGCATAAAACATATGCTGCATAAGATGGCGGTTTATTACGCTGTGGCAACCCCTCATTAATAAAGGGACTAAGCCCAAAAGAAAATGAATTTATATTATATTATATTATATTATATTATATTATATTATATTATATTGTATTAATGAGTAATTAGGTCTTAAGAGATTTAATTAAAGGTAAAGTTCCAAAAAATAAACATTTTCTTATCATTTACTGTTGCTAAAGTGGGTCTAAACATTCTTTTGAACTTCTGTTGAACACAAAACAATATTTTCTGAAGAACGTATGAAAAAGTAGGCAACTACAGTAGGAATAAAAAATACTGTCAATGAACAATTTACAGTATTCTTTAGTTCCTGTGTGTTCAACAAAAGACAGAAAGCCAAGATGAAGGGTGAATCCATGAGGATATTTTTAATAATACTAATTTATTTTTTATTTATGTGAACAGGCCTTATATCTAACAATTTCTAGTCAGATTTATGTCTTATTCTCTTAAATAATTTTAAAAGCCGAAATTTACAAAAATACTGATTAAAGAGACAAAACACCCAAAACTAAAAATTCTGTCATCATTTAAATATTAAACACATTGGGTCTCATTTACTAATATTTGCTTCTCAGAACAGGTCTGTACGCACATTTTACACTTAAATTTGTGCGTATACATGGATGTGAGTAAACTTTCACTTTTAGCTGAACTTTCCCTTTAAGAAAAAACATTTGTAGATTATGGTGCTGTGAGAACTAGATTTCATCCTTGAACTTATTAATAACAGACTACATACCTTTTCAATTTCATCTTCATCAATCCCATCCAAATCTAGTTCTCCGCTGTCTGATTTTTCTTCCACTACAAAAGGAAAAACATAAACAAATGAAGAAAATAAGAAAAATGTGATTAAAAACCATCTGATTAAGTAATTTCAAGACAGCAATGGCCTGGCACATGACACAGAGTTTACCGCCAGGATATTTTGTTTCCTATTTGGGAATGAAACCGAAGATAACCGTCCTGCTTGACTGGAGTCGGCAGCTGTCAGAGATGGTACACTACACAGGAAGTACTTTGGTGGCGTTCTCTCAATAATGCACACGCTGCCAGCTCTTTGTTGTTTAATTGCCATTAATAGGCTTAGCGGTGATATGAAAGGATTTTGTGCGTTCCTTAAATACTTTCCCAAATTGTCTTGAAATCCACGTTGTCACACTTATTAATCCCTAAATTAAAACCTCATATGGAGGCAAATACCAATGTTACTGTATGCAAATACAAAGCTCTGATGAAACCTCAGATTCACATAAATGTGCGGTATAAACACCACCTGAATGCAATTAGCATGTGTCTGTAAGAATATATAAATATACATGAAATCAGGGCAAGACGAGAGTGTTGTAAATAGACATGATGAAAGAAACCCATCACAAAATAAAACAGCATCTCTTCCTGTAAATGGGAATCCAGTGGGTAGTGAATTAAAATCACATGTGAACACTGGAATGCAATAATCAAGTGTTGACTCATAATGGATCATGTATAAACTATCTAGATAATGAAAAAAAGCGTTCTGAATCTGATTTCCATTAGCACGATCTAGCTAAGCTTTTTAAATTTATATTTAAAAACATAAAAAACAAACAATTACACACAGGCAAAAGATTTCTCTCTTTAAAGCTCATTTTCATGCAGCAAAAATGCTTTCTCCGAATATGAAGAGCTGCAAAATGTTGGCCTGGGATAAGTGTGATTAGATTTGTGGAGCCTCGGTGGATCAGGACCAGATGTTCATTAATTGAACATAGAGAGATCTGAATATCATCTCTGCTGTGGCCATCCGACTCTCATTCACACGCTTTGACTTTCTCAAAGCGAGACCGGCCTGGCAGAGCAGATTTTAATTTCTGAAGTGAGACAAAAGAAAATGGGTCACAATCTGTCCCCATCTCAGATTTGTACGCTTACGTGTGTAAGGTTTGAGACACATTACTTTAGATGTTACAATTATTTGAGATGTAAAACCCAGAGCTATAATACAATAAAAAGTAGCGTGGAATTTTCACTCTGAAATGAATGTTATATTTCACAAACAGTTACAAAGAAAAGGCAGGTAACACTTTGAAACAAAGATAGTGGTAAAAACAGAAATGTAATACAATCATTTAAAAAAAAGTTACCAGTAAGTTGTCCTAGTTACACGTTTCATGCACATTCATTCATTCATTCATTCATTCATTTTCTTTTCGACTTAGTCCCTTTATCAATCTGGGGTCACCACAGCGGAATGAACTGCCAACTTATTCAGTTTAAACAGTGGATGCCCTTCCAAACCGGAGCACCAGGAAGAAACCCACGTGACACGGGGATAACATGCAAACTCCATACAGAAATGCCAACTGACCCAGCCAAGGCTCGAACCAGCAACCTTGCAGTGAGGCAATTGAGATACCCACTGCGCCACTGTGGCACCCCTGTTTCATACACTTACTATAGTAATTATAATGGATAATGAACAATTACATGTAACTAACACTAAACAATCCTGCATTCAAAGTAAGTACATGTAATTCATTAATATTCCTCAGTAGTTGAATTAAAAGTTACACAGTAAAATGACACCTTAAAATAAAATGTAACTAAAAAAATAAGAAACTATTTTCTGTATAAGCAAGAAACACATTTAACAAATCTGATTTTATTACCGTTTACTTTTTAAAGGCCAGAAAAGACTATAAGCAAAAATATACAATTGTCTTTGTATTTGAGTAGGGTTTCCCTTTTTTTCCCTTTGCACTTTGATATTTGCATGTCCAAGACATCCAAATACTGCTTTAACTGTTATTGTTTAAAGCTAGTTTCCTGAATAGCACATTTAATTCAATGCCAAATCTACATTTAGTTTTTTTATGGGAACGGTAGTATAAGCACAAAGTTAAATGTGCTTCCTTTCAATGTATTCTCCTTTTGATAGCATGCACGTGAAAGTATCATACTTGTCCAGTGGTGGTGATTTTACATTCCAAATCTTGTCTGCATAGTACTACATCAAGTAGAACACACCAAGGCCCAATCCCAATTCTACCCCTTAGCCCTTTCCTTTACCCCTACACCTCGTTTTGCACGTTCACGTTAAGGGGTAGTGGTGTCCCAATTCTCTTTAGCTTGAAGGCGTAGGGCTAAGGCCTCGTTTACACTAGTGCGTTTTCGTTTTAAAACGCATAAGTTTTGTAACGGTTACGCCATCCGTCCACACTACGCCGGAGTTTTTGAGCCACGAAAACGGAGCGTTTTGGAAACGCTGGAGAGGCCGTTTTCATTCTAAAACGCTGCTGCTCCGTCCCAGTGTGGATAGGGCAAAACGTACACATCGGAAAACAGAGGCGTGGCTGCTGGACACAGAAATGGCAGCGTCGTCTGCACTATTGTCCGTTTTAGGCGCTATTGTGCAGTTAAACTCTGCCTTTTTTACTACAACAGCTGCATATATTCGTAAGAGGCAAGCTACTGTTCCAGTGATCGCTAATCGCTCGCGTTTCCAGCCGCTTAAGCCCCATTTAGAACGCCGGTTTTGGGTTATACCGGGAAGACCCAGCAAAACGCATGCTTCCTGTTTATACTTGAACGCGCATGCCCAGAGTGCGCGAATGGTCACGTGATATACATTTCACTGGAGTAGTGGGGAGGGAGATCTGTTGAGAGACGCAGGCTGAAACACTAGTGTGGACGCGGATCGTTTTTATGCTAAAACGTCATTTTAAAACTAAAACGTACTAGTGTAAACGGGGCCTAAGGGCAAGGGGTATACACACCTTCGAACGAAGATTTTTCAGGACCACACTTAAAACTGAGGGGTAAGAAAATTTCCCAGAATACACCTGCCACAACGGCAGGATAGCTGAACCCGGAAGTAAGGAGATACACAAATTTGTATTTTTTGTCATTATTACAAATTTTTATGACAACCAAACATATGTTTTAATATATTCATAACCGCGTTCATGTTTTATCGTCATGCTTTAAAAAAAAAATTTTTTAAATGCTAAATTTCACGATCTATAATCCAAAATCATAACTCATGCACAGCAGTCCCACAACATTCTGACACATGATGACACTGGAATACCCTGTCAGTAATGTCTAGTGGCTGGGAATGAGCTTTTTACAGTGTCTGCTATAATGTTAATGTTGTCTTTGTGTGTTTACAATGATAAATATGGCCACTGTGTAAATGCACGGTACAGTTACGATCTTATTGCCACATTAGATCGTTATGATAACATAATATACGCCTTCAGTGATTTCCTGAAGATAAACACCAATAAATAACACAACTGGAATAACTACAGCAGTCGTGATCGTCTGATCTCATATGAAGCAAGAGATCGCGATGACATATGATGACGTGTGCAGGTGTTGAAGTGCTGTCCCAATTCTTAGGAGTAAGTTTTGAAGCCCTTCCCCTTGACCCTCGGTTGTAAGGGCCAAGGGGAAGGGGAAGGGATAGGGGAATAAACTCCTGTAAAATAAAATAGAATTGTGATTGGGCCTATATCTTTAAGGAATGAGCATTTGGCATTTTACAGAAGCCAGCAAAAAACTGTTTCCCAAATAGTTTTGCTAAATTAAGTAATACAATTATTTTATAGTATATGTGAGGTTTTTGAGAAACTGACATTTTCATTAGGTTTTTTATTAATTCACAATTTAAGTTTGTGGAATTTGATGGTTAAAGAAAACACAGCAGCTTGTGCTTCTGATGCATTACTTGAGTAGAATATGCTTTTGTTCTATCGCTCACAATGTACAGTTGAAGTCAAAATGATTAGCTCTTTTTAGGTATTTCCCAACTTATGTTTTAACAGAGCAAGGAATATTTCACAGTATTTTTAATCATTTTTTTCTAAAAATCTTATTTGTTTTATTTTGGATAGAACAAAAGCAGTTCTTAATTTTCAAAAGCCATTTTGAGGTCAGTATTATTAGCTCCCTTATGCAATATTATTTTTTCAGATTGTCTATAGAACAAACCATCGTTATACGATGATTTGCCTAATTACCCTAACTTGCCTAATTAACCTACAGTAGTTAAGCCTTTAAATTGCACTTTTTAGCTGAATACTAGTGTCTTAAAAAAATTGAATAAAATATTATTTACTGTCATCACGACACAGATAAAAGAAATCATCAGCTAAAAATGAGTTATTAAAACTATTATGTTTAGATTTTTTTTTTTTTAAAACTTCTTTCTATTAAACAGGAATTAGGGAAAAAATATGGGGGAAGGGGGCTAATAACTCAAGACTAATCAACTGTATATTACATGTTTCTTAGATGCATTTTTTGTGGCTCTTCTTACTGCCTGTTCTATACCATCTATTATATCATCCCCTACCTCATGTTGCCTGCTCCACTAACACCTGGTTTTCATGGAAGAGGTGAAATTTAAATCTTTAGCAGGAATGTAATTGCATCCAGGTATCTCGCCTATAAGAGGGAGATAGGATACTTGCTCAGGCATGGACCAACATGGGCACACTAGTCTATGAGGGAATTGGGCTTGTTTGTAGGCAGCTTGCAGTGGCTGTCACATATCAAACCCAGTGGAGCAAATCACAGCGTTTCCCCAGAGCGACTGCACAGCCGGCATGGATAGAAGGGAAAGAAGAAAAAAAAAAAAACATGGCATGATCAGGTTTCTGCTCTTTAGAAGGTTGCCATGTGGATGATTGGGGTTGGATAGATGGTGGTAGCGCCTCACAATGAGCTCTAGTTACAGAGGGGGTTGGAAATGTAAAAAGAAGCCGCCCAAAAGGTCACATGGGTTAAGCTACTGTATGCAACCAGCGGAGAACTAGAGACGTCACTAAACTTGAGGTGTGGTCAAAATATTGCTGACAAAGAAAAGGATTGATTGTCCATTCAATAGTGGTTATATAAAATTACTGTATGTAGGCATGAAAAATGTAAAACACTTCAGGAGTTTATGTTATCGTCTGATTGGTTAAAGAGTATAGGATTATAGGGAGACACAGTTTGGATGTTTTTCTTGCCAAATCCCATCACTCTACTTAAAAGGGCATTCATCAACCCATTGGAGCTGTATGGATTACTCTTATGTTTGGATGCCTTTTTGTAGCTTAAACCTTGGGTGCCATTCACTGCCATTACAAAGCTAAGAAACAAAACAAAACAGGATATTATTCAAAATAACGAAAGTAATATACATGTAGAATGACTTAAGCATGAGGAAATAAATGTAAAGTTGACACAAAAATGAAATTGTTTTCTAGATTGGGATGTTATTTTGTTCTTATTAAATCAAAGGGAGAATACATAAACAATTTGACCTGCTCTTTTCCAATTTATAACTTTAAATTAGTACCAACTTTAAACAGAACCAGTGTGTCTAGATTTTTAAAAAAGATGAAAACTGCCATTAAATATTAAAATAAAAATGTTTTTGTCACGATCACCAGCGATCTACAGCCAGAGATCGCTGGTTGACACACACACAAACATTCCATGAACTACAAATCTGCTTGTTACCGGACTACAAATCCAGTCATGCAGCACACACACACACTCCTGCTCCAAGTCACCATCTGATTAGACTCTC
>CAIGQQ010032164.1:5904464-5948301 GCA_903798035.1 Danio albolineatus
ATATAATATATATATAATATATATATATAATATATGTATACATAGAAATACATTTTGGCCTTTTTATATTTTTTAATAATATATTTAAAATAATTTGAAATATATGTATATATAATATTATTAAGAAAATACATCACATAACACAAAAAATACAATGCTTAACATAAATAAATACATAAACGTGCAATACTTTCTCATACGCATTTGTACACAGCACCTTATAACCTGTATATTTATAACAAATCTGTACATACATTTCAACATCCAGATCTTGTTGGACTGACTGCATCTCTGTTTAATGTCTATCGTTCTTCTTTTCATATTTATTTTGTGTTGTCACTTGTCACTTTATGTACACTGGAAGCTTCTGTAGCCAAAGCAAATTCCTTGTGTGTGGAGCACACTTGGCAATAAAACTGATTCTTATTCTAACACATTAAAATAAACCTTTTTAGAACACAGTTAAAACCAATTCTTCTAAATATCTCCATATGTGTCTTCTTGAGTATATTTCAATCTATTTTCAAATTCAAAAGTACATTTTACTGAGCATCAAAGTTATGAAACATATTAAGCATATATTTAAAATGGACTTTTTAGCTGTGTGGGGCGACAAGTGCTGTGTCCAGATAGATCACGGCTGCTGGTCACTTGGAGCTGCATGCAGGGAACACCTAGGTCAAGGAGTCATCAGGGGTCGATGTCAGAGGTTAAAAGGGAAAGGCCAAGTTCAGCTAGCAAGCAGGTGCTGCTGGGCCGATCTCATGATATTCTGTTGGATCCTGTGACATTTTATTTTCAGAGCTGCCTGTGATGAATTTCTGTAATCTAAAGCTCTTTGTAAATAAAGTAATCTGTTGCAGGCAGACGCATCAATCAATGCGTCCTGACTGTGTTTTCAAAAATAGGCCTTGCTCAGTGTTATCAACACTTTGTTGATCAATAATACCGCTTAACTGAATGTGCTCCTATTATTGTCCAACTGGTACAGAAAAATAAAATAAAATAAAATAAAATAAAATAAAATAAAATAAAAATAAAATAAAATAAAATAAAATAAAATAAAATAAAATAAAATAAATTAAATTAATGGACTGGCCACGGTAATATTATCACCAATGACACACTAATGCTCAAAAGTATGGTATAAGACTTAGGTGAAATAAGAATTAAATATTGTTCAACAATTAAATAGCATTCAAATGGTCTGATTTTACTACATAAAATGTTTCCTTTTCTATAAATATACAATTCCTTAATCAAGATACAATTACTTGAAAATCTTTATATGAGATATACGTTATATGAGATTTGAAGTCTTTTTCTGACAAATCAAAAAGTATATTTAATGACAAAACCTTCAAAATTAGTTTAGTTATTATTCTATTATATTACTTTGTTGCCAGTGGGTCAGTATTTTTTTTTAACAGTAAACAAAACTTGAAAATATAAGTTTATCTTCTCCAGCAAATGATACTTTGGATCTTTGTAGTAGAAAAAAAGAAAAACATTTTAAAGTGTTTTCGAAATTTCGATTTCTATAAATTTCTAAATGAACATATGTTTACCACAACAGCATTAAAATTTACTGTTTTTAACGTTGACGAAATGTTTCTTGAGAATAAACTCTTATTATTAGACACTGCAGTAATGATTAGGCATGGGACGATAACCATTTTTAAGGTATACCGGGGTTTGGAAAAGTCAAGGTTTTAAAACCGCACTATCCTAAGTTTCTACTATCCTAAGGTACGTGTAAGATTTTAAGTTTTTTAAAGGGCAACAGTATCTTCAGCAGAAATATATCTAAAGATACTTGTTTTAAATTGTAAAGAAATCTGTGCTTTTAAAACAAATGAAGAAAGCAGAAGTCAATGATTCATGTGAATTATTTCGCCTGACATGTTTACTGTTCCAAAAATATTTAAAATGTTTCACAAAACAAAATATACTGTGTTCAAAGAGGAAAAAAGTTGTTGTTTTTACCCAGACATTTAAAAAGATTATATTTAAGAGCAGCAATCACAATACCGTGAAACCGTGATATTTTTATCCAAGGTTATCATACCGTCAGAATCGTATACCGACCCATGCCTGGTGATGATGTTGGAAAATTCAGCATTTGTCACAACAGGAGTGAATTACATTTTAAATTACTTTAAGACAAAGCAGTTTTTCTAAAAATATTTCAAAACATTACTGCATTCTGATCAAATAAATGAAACGGTAGGATAAGCACTGTTTTTGTTGAACTGAACCCTCTCAAATAACAAATACAGTCATCTGTGCAAGCAAAGTAGCACAGCAGCAGCAGCAGCAGCATCTAATAACCACAAAGTAAAGCCCCATACGCTTCCCGTCTCTGAAATCATATGCTCTCGATAAACTGAAAGAAGATCAGCATAAAAACACTATAATGAGAAAGTACATCTGTGGCTTTTCCTCTGCAGTACAGTATGAATCAGACAGATGGGAGGAGCTCTTATTAAATGTCTTAAAAGGATTTCAGAAAGCTCTAAGTGATTATGTCTGGCAGACCCTCCACTGAAATGCTGACATTCACAATAGCAAAGGGTTAAAGCTTTCCTAAAGATTAAACATCCACCACACTTCCATCCATCTCACAGTATAACACAGAAAACCTGCAGCTTTGAAGAACAATTTCTGCTAGATTTACTTTGAAAATGTGCAGCAATTTATATGTATAAATTATTGATAATTAGAGCACGAGAATAAATATTATCTCAAGAAATTATTATTTATTTATTTATTAGGCATGGTGGAACACAAGACCCTTGTTTCCTTTAGATTTTAAACGTCTATTTTACGTCTGAGTGAAAAATCCATTCATTCGTTTTCCTTTGGCTTAGTCTATTATTTATCAGGGGTCGCCACAGCAGAATGAACCACCAACTATTCTGGCATATGCCCTTTCAGCCACAAACCAGTACTGGGAAACACCCATAAACTTTCGCGTTCGCATACACGCTCATACATTACGGGCAATTTTGTAACCCAAATCACTTATAACGGATGTCTTTGGACTATGAGGGAAACCGGAGAATGCGAACCAGCAGAGAACATGCAAACTCCCCACAGAAATGCCAACTGGCTTAGCTGGGACTTGAACCAGCAACCTTCTTGCTGTGAGGTCACAGTGCTAACCACTGAGCCACCATGCCACCCTGAGTGAAACAGCTTCGAATTAAAAAAGGAAATTATGCTAGAACTTCATTTGTCACAAATAACTGAGAGGATTGGAGATGTAAATGTTGCCATTTCCTTATTGCAGTGAACATTTGCCCAGACCTTCTGGCACTGCACATGTCGAAGAAAAGAAGTCAAGATTTTATTTTCTTTCTTGTCTGTTTTTTGTTTCATAAAACTACAATAACATATTTTTTTTATACAATAAGAAAAATGTGTATGGATAAATCCTTTATAATGTGGAATTTAAATAAATATATACATCATTTCTAACTATGGTCAGCTATATATGGTCAGCAATAACAATACCAGATTTCCACTTCTCTGATTTTTCATTTGCACCTCTTCCAAGATTCCATGGTATTTTCAGATTAAGACCCAATCCCAATTTTACCCCTTAGCCCTTCTCCTTACCCCTACCCCTCGTTTTGCGCATTCACGTCAAGGTGTAGGGGTGTCCCAATTCTCTTTAGCTTGAAGGCGTAGGGCTAAGGGCAAGGGGTATACACCCCTTCGAATGAAGATTCTTCAGGACCACACTTAAAACGGAGGGGTAAGAAATTTTCCCAGAATGCACCTGCCACAACGGCAGAATAGCTGAACCCGGAAGTAAGGAGATCCACAAATTAGTATTTTTTGTCATTGTTACAAATTTTTATGACAAACAAACATGTGTTTTAATATATTCATAACCGCGTTCGTCTTTTACCATCATGCTTTTTAAAAAATTGCCCAAAGAAAACGCTAAATTTCGCGATCTATAATCCATAATCATAACTCATGTACAGCCGTCCCACAACATTCTGACACACGATGACACTCGAATACCCTGTCAGTAATGTCTAGTGGCTGGGAATGAGCTTTTTACAGTGTTTGCTATAATGTTAATGTTGTTTTCGTGTGTTAACATAGATAAATATGGCCACTGTGTAAATTCACAGTATAGTTACGATCTTATTGCCACATTAGATCGCCATGATTATATATCGTTATTATAATATATGCCTAAGATAAACACCAAAAAATAACCCAACTGGAATAACTACAGCAGTCGTGATCGTCTGATCTCATATGAAGCAAGAGATTGCGATGACATGATGTGCAGGTGTTGAAGTGCTGTCCCAATTCTTAGGGGTAAGTTTTGAAGCCCTTCCCCTTAACCCTCGGTTGTAAGGGCCAAGGGGAAGGGGAAGGGGAACAAAAATAGAATTGGGATTGGGTCTTAGTAACTGCTGTAAATATTTCAGGTCTAGAAATCGAATATTCTCCAATTTTTTCAGTACCTTGGAAATACTATCCGCTATCGTGCTGACCGGTTGTAAGAACAGTCAGGTATGGTTCCAGTTGAATTTTCACTTGAGCCTGGTATGACGCTGCACAATCACAAACCGTTCTCAGCATAGGAGTCTAGGCAAAGTTAGACAATCAAACTGGAAGAGTTTGTGTGTGTGCGTGATGTCGCCACTCTGTTGCCTGGCTGCCAGTTTCTCCACAGCTGGCTAAGCACAAAAGCACACTATTTATGTTATTTTTTTGTTATTCAAGGAAAAAAGTAGGAGTACTGACAACAGAAATATCTGATCATTGTCCATATTGTTGTTTGCAACAAAAAAAGAGAAAAAAAGTTTAAAAAGAGACTGTCAGCGCATCACTCTTTTCAGCTGTTTTACCCTTTTTTAAGCTAAGGTGTCTATAGCACCTTTATAGCTTATGCAGTTTAGATTGCCAGATTAAAAAACAAAACGCTTTTTGGGATTATTGGAATGAGGTTTTATTTATGCATCACCTGAAACTGCCTAAACTACAAGCTTGTTCTTCAAGAACAAGGAGCATGTTTATAGACAGGAGCATGTTGAGATGTTTTGGCAAGGTTAATTTATCATTGACAATCATTCTGTTATCCAGTCAGCATAAGACCAACCCCCTATAAATAACCAAGCATGTAGAACAGGGATCACCAATCTCGGTCCTGGAGGTCCGGTGTCCTGCAGGGTTTAGCTCCAACTTGTCTCAAAACACCTGCCTGGATGTTACAAGTATACCAAGTGAGAGCTTGATTAGCTTGTTCAGGTGTGTTTGATCAGGGTTGGAGCTAAAAATCTGCAGGACACCGGACCTCCAGGAACAAGTTTGGTGATCCCTGATGTAGAACATCCATTATCGCTCGATTTCAACATCCCGCCAACACTCTGACTCCATACCTTTAAACACAATTCCTATTTACAGTAAATAGGAGCGGAGGGAGCATTCAGAGGCCAGGCTAGACACTGCCCTCGGAGCCCTATGTCTTTCCTTCACGACAAGGGGAATAACACAAATTAGGGTGTCTATCTGAGCTCAGAGCCCTCTCCCTGGACAGGACGCCAAATACACATTTCCTTATTAAGTCAAATATCTGTAATTGTGGACTCATGAAATATTTCTAAATAGATATATAAACTTCTATATATAAGCTACCAAACTGAAAGTACCAACGATTTTCTGTAGGAATATGTAATGACTTGCTTGTGCAGAGGTTTAACAATTCTCTTTTTAATGTTGTAGAGAATTTATTATAAATGTCTTATCCCTGCACATCTTTTTTATTATTAAATTCTTGTGCCCTCATAAACTTCAATAAAATAACTTCACCATAAAAAAGATGCTATTGTAGAAGGAGGGGATGCGTTTATTGGCACTAGGGTGGCAAAACCTGTCACTTCAGTGAGATCACAGCAACAGCAAATTACAACAATCCAATCAGTTCCTGATGGACAAAATGAAGTCCTTTTGTTTGGATATGTCAAACCAGCCCGACTTTAATACAAACTTCACCACAAATAAAAGCAACCCAGGAAAACATTTTAGATTGTGAATTTCAACAGCTGTAGTGCACATTTTATTATATAAAACAGCAAGGAAACATTGGCTAAGCTGTAATGAACCCATTTAGCCAAAGAGAACATTACCCTGAGCTAAGTAAAGGTGCTTTTTCACTACATGGTATGGTATGTAATGATTATTACCAATACTAAATCCCTTCAGATTTGATTGGCCAGAGAGAATTGTCACAACCTGCAAAGCTTGCAACACAAGAAACCAAACCTGTTAGATTTAAAATATTCTGCAAAGCTAGGACAGCTACTTTTTTATCTCTGCTGCTAAAATGTATTTAATTCTATAAGAACTATGATTGTATTTGAAATATACAACACAAAGATAGGAGTACAAGGAATTTAAAATCTAATGCAAAGACGCCAAAAGAGGCAAGAATCGAAGATGAACATTCTCTAGAGGATGAAGAAATTATTGAACCATGGCAACTGTTGAAAATGGCCCTGACGAGGGAGAAGACAAAGTAGCAACTTTTGGGGGGAAAGAACAATCAGGATATTATGAAAGTCAAAACACCTCATAAGTAGACCCAGACGGAATCTGCGGACATTTTTTGCTATTTCTGCGGAGTATTTTGTTCAAAATCTGCAGATTTATGCGGAATGATTTTAGGAGTATCATAACTAAAAACTTAATATATGAAATAAATTTAATACCTTTTTAACTTTTATTTAATGTTTACAATGCGAATCCAATTAGATCCACTTTATTTGCTAAACAAAGCAAGTCTATCATATAAAATCTCTACTAAAAGACAGAAAACAAACTGTATTGGAAATAAATCATATGAATATTGTCATATAAATCAATATTATTACTGAAATTAATTAAAAAACTCAATAATATAAATGCACACACATTTACACCAGTAAATATACAGGATCAATGATGGGCTAAAAATTTGCGGAAATCTGCGGAATTCTGCGCGCGCAGATTCCGTGTGGCCCTACTCATAAGAGAATCGATCATGTGCAAACAGAAATCACAGTGGTAAGAAAGGAGCTACAGGAAGGGACCGGGCATATCGCACAAGTGAAACAACGTATTTCTGACACTGAAAATTATGTTAAAATGGACTGATACCCTGAGAGACCACGTTGGAAAATACTGTTAAAACTGAATGAATGCACCATAAAAATGGCAATATTGTGGTCAACATACAAAACTCAATCATTCCTCTTAATGTTTGTGAGGGAGCAGATCCAGTGAGAAATTCATATGGGCAATGCAGAATGAAAATGTACAAGAAGATGCTGAACTTATGATGCGTGTTTATGATGATGTCATGGCAGATAAAGCAGTATAACTATAACAACATATAATCCCACCCACTTCGAATCAGAGCTTAACTGCAGTGGATAAGCAAACCGGGCCAAAGTCGTGTTGAATTTTTAAAGCAACGTAAGTGGTACACTCACCATTTGTCGTCTCTGTGATGCATTGTCGAATGGAGTCTGTTAAACCAAGGCTGGCAGCACTGGGCAGAGGGCCGAGGAGGGCAGTCAGGGGCACGTGTTTGGACTGATTGGGAAGTGGGACTGTGTTCTTTGCTCCACCCGGATCCTTCGTTCCTCCCTGGTCTGTCGGGTCGAGCACCTGACTGATGAACTCTTGGTCGAGATGTTGGGCTGCTGCCTCCATTTCCTCATCCTCTGCATCTTCATCTCCAGTCAGTCCAGAAGCCAAAGACACAGAGTCATCATCTGAAATAAAGAAGGTAAAACTTTAAAATATGGTTCTATTAGTTAACATACTTACTAACTGGAACTAATGAACTATACATTTAATACAGAGATTGATTCTTTTCTCTAATGTTAGTTAATGAAAATAGTTGTTCATTGTCAGTTTATGTTAACTCCCAGTACATTCATTAATGTAATTATAATAAATGAGTAAATGTTGACATTATTATTAACTATGATTAATAAATGTTGTATAAATTTTGTTCATGTAAAGTGTGACGAGCGATTCTAAATCAGTACTGGTGTATCGGCACGTGCATCGGCATAAAAAAGACACAATAATCTTTATTAAGAACAGATATGATGAGCGCACTGTGCTCAGATTAGCCTGGATGTTTTAAATACACATGCAAAGCACTTGATTTGATCTACCTTCTCTTGCGTAGGAGGCATAAATCCCTCTCAATTTGGTTCTGCTGCTCCCTGCCAACTGTGTCTCAATCTCATCGCGGTATGAGTCGATCTCACCTGAAGAACATACACAGACACACATTCAAAAGGCTGACATTTCTGACTGACAGCTGGGTCTTTGCTATTGACAGATACTTAACATGCAACATGAACTCCGTACGTTCAGTGTTTGATAAAAATTATATACAGTATGCTAATGGAACTTCAAATAATGACATATAGTCCTAAAATAAGGAGACAGTTCATAAAAACAGATGTTCACAGTAAGGTGGGAGCTCAAAAACACAATTTGCTATTGGTAATTGTTGAAAAAAATCTAGAAGTGTTTAGAGGAGCTGAGATAACACAGAACGGAGAGCATTAAGATGGCTTGTTGAGTCAATAGAGAGAATCGATATCTTATTCCAGGAGGACAGACTAACCTTGATATTCCTCAAGTTTCTTGACCAACTCCTGCTCCAGCTGAAACAATGACATTTTAATTAAGAGAACCATTTATCAACAGTCTCATATAGCTGTATGCCTTTAGATTTCTTATCATTTCATATCACACACACACACACACACAAAACAGTTTAATTGTTAGCATATTTTAAAGTGCCCTATTATGCTTTTTTTGAAAGTTACCTTCCTTGTAGAGTGTAATGTAGCTGTTTCTGAATGTAAAGCATGTAAAGGGCCATTCACACAGAATGTGTTCTTTGTTTTTGTTATTATGTAAACATGCCTGATGGATGTTCATGATCATTATGCTCGTGCCTCATGTGTTTTGCAGCTCCTCACAGATGAGTGCCACGTTTTTGACACCGCATCAAGTTAAAAGAATTTTTACATGCAGAGCCGCTCATCAATGTCAGTTCCAAAGCGACTGTTTTATTTGACAGCAACACAGCAGTGAAGACACTTTTTAAAAAATATTCCTGAGTGTTGCATCTCACAGTTTTGGGTGCAAAGACCCATTCTGTGTGAATGGCTACCAAAGGAACTGATTCTAATCTAAACTTCCGGAAAAAAAGTTGACTGTAATTTCAGCTATAAGTCCAGCACAATCCTATGAAGGTTTGGAAAAAATTGTATCATGCCAGTCTATGATCTCACTGGCAGCCTGCAATACAACATCTGACCCTGTAGTTAATGCTGAGGCCAGAAAAAGTTTGGTTTGTGCTGTTGACAAATACATTTTTACGCACATCCAAATGATGAGGATTACTCAAAATAACATGGTCAAATGGACACCAGTTGCTGATTGCTTTGTTTTCAAGTTTAATGAAGCCTCTAGAGCTGACATTGGATGCTTGGATTATGGCCAAGCTGAAAGTGATCAACCAATAACAACAGAGTGGGCCATGATCTGACCAATCAGAGTGGAGACTCAGAAAAGAGGGGTTAAAAGAAACCAGATCTTGAACAAACTATTGCAGACAGTCCGTCCATCTGCCTATCCAAATGCATAGTAGGCAGAAAGTACCCAGATAACCTAAAACTTCATACAAGATTCTGAAATCAGTATTGTAATATCATGAAGTCAGTTATGAAGATTTATGAATAGAAATAAAGTGAAGAAACAGATGCAGGTAGGTCATGTGATACTGATTATTACTGATCTATTATTACTCATACAGTATAGAGCAGGGGTGCCCAAACTCCTGCAGATTTTAGCTCCAACTTGCCTCAACACACCGACAGATGTTTCTAAAAAGCCCAGTAAGAGCTTGATTAGCTAGCCCAGGTACTTTTCTGAGTTTCTATTCAGACAGTACGGTTTTGGATGTACAAGCATTGAAAAAATTGTAAAAATGTGATGCATGATATTAGAACATTAAAGTGTTTATAACCACGATGAATACATACAAGTTCTTAATAGTGTGGAAAAAATATCAAATAAAATAAAGAACCATTTAAAATGGTTTAATGGGGCACTTTAAAATGTTCATTTGATTTTTTAAAATCAATTTAATGTGTTCTCACTCAAAGCAAGTATAATTAATTTTTACAAAAATAGTGTCCCATGTGAGTACCTGCTGCATCTTGACTTTTTTCTGCCCTGCAACAAAAGATGGAGGATCACATTCTTTTTCAAGGTCTACTCGCATGAACTCATCAATAGTCAGGGAACTGGTGGGTGTCTCCTCAAACTCTGTCAGTCTGAGCATCAAAGCAGAAGAAACATTTGGTAAAGTGTTACAGTGCAGTACAATCATACAGTATATAACCTATCAAATGAGCTTTAAAGATTGGTTTTAAAATTCTATACGAGTAATTCAGTGAAATTATTATTTTCAATACTGTCGGTACATATACACAAGATGGTCTCACACCAAATATGTTACTGTTATTATTTTAATGGTAAAAAAACAATATGTGGATCATTAAAACATTGTGTATTAAGCATTAGTAGTCACGACTTGTTTTTGGGTTACTGCAGAACACAATATTCTGAAAATCTGCTTAGATCAGCTGTGACATTCACCTTTTTCTCAGTGTAGCCTCGCACACCTTTACAACAGATATGACCTCCTTCACCGTACGCCGGAATTCATGCATGCGAGCCGCCACGAGCAGAGCTGGGGGAACATGAGAGAGAAAATGAGGATAAATGTTTCGTCCCTGAACCGTATTGTTCTCAATTTGTTTGACATTTCACCACTGTGCAAATATACAATGTACGTGCCACACAAAAGTGTTGAAAGTGCATTTCTATTGTAATGGAGCATTTGTAAAGTAAAAAAAAAAAACAATCTCTGCAGATACTGAGCTGTGTTGTGCAATACAGTAGTCTGTTTAGCAAACATATATAAATAATGTTGCAGTTTTGTTTAAAAAAAAAAAGGTAGAGAGAGTTAAAAACAGATAACAGTGAGTCTTTTAGTTAATATTAGTTAATATTTTCAAAACAAAATGTCCTTAAATACAAATACATACATTATTTTTAGAGACAACTTGAAATAATTTGTGTTATTATTCAAAATAATTTCATAAAGGTTTTTGTTTTTGAAAAATAATAAATGGTTTATCTTGGAGATGCAATATATATATATATATATATATATATATATATAGCATCAATATATACAGTATATATGTACTACTGACACACGTGTTTGCAATCAAGAAATAATTTAAACAGGACAAAGTGAAGTAGACCAAACAATACTCAAATGCTAGACATCATACCGAGATCCAAAGCAATTCAAACACAAATGAGAGAAAAAAAAATTAAGATCTACCAGTCTGGAAAAGGATCTATCAGTCTATGAAACTATTTCTAAACCCATTATCTACAAATGGCAAAAACGTGGAACAGAGGAGAATGTGGAGAATGTCCAGCCATCTGTTAGTGACCTCAAGCTGAAGTGACATTCTGCAGCAGAACAATCATCTAAAGCCCACCAGTAAGTCCACTTCTGAATGGCTGAAGGAAACCAAAAAACAAAGACTTTGGAGTGGCCTAGTCAAAGACCTGATCTGAATCCTGTTGCGATGCTAAAAATGTAGTTCATACTCGAAACCCTCCAATGTGGCTGAATTCCAACAATTCTACAAAGATAAGTGAGCAAACATTCCTCCCCAGGGCTCACTGCAAGTTATCGAAAATGCCTGATTTGTTAGTAGTAATAAGCTTAAGGACAAACACTTTTTCACACAGTTTTGTATTTTGTTTTCCCTTAATAATAAAAACCTTTATTTCAAAACTGCATGATGTGTTTACTTGTGTTAGCTGTGACTAATATTTCAATTTGTTTGATGATCTGAAACATTAAAGTATGACAAGCATGCAAAAAAATAATAAATCGGTAAGGAAAACGGGTAACCTCTTTATATCATAAAGTGAACAAAAATGTAGTACAAAGTTACTGATGGATCATCAATTCAGTGTTTAAACGTTTGCAGAAACAATGCATACACCCAGTGATTGACGCCCATTATTTTCCTTTTTTTGCTTGTATCTTGATCCTTGTTTTTGCAATGTTAACACTTCGAAGGTGAAGTGCAGTTGTTTACTCCCCTCGTTATAAAACAATCAACCTCAATACAGAAAACTGACATTTAAACTTACCATATTCCCCTGAACACTGTGAATGATTAATGATGAATTATTAATTATTCAGATATTGCAGCAGCGGATGTTGGATGGGGAAAGTGAGATAGTGAGAGAGAGAGAGAACGAGAGAGAGAGAGAAAGAGAGAGAGAGAGAGAGAGAGAGAGAGAGAGAGAGATGAAGGAGAGATGCAGGAAGAAAGTCAGTCTTCTATTCCTGAGCAGTGAGGGCATCTTACTGACGACAGAGTGCAGAGACCAACCTGTTCTGCTTAAGATCGAGGGCATCGAGAGCTGCGTGCTGGTAAAGCACTTGCAGTGATCTTGTTTTTATCCTTGCTATGGAACTCGCTGCTCCAGTTCTCATGTCAAACTTTTAGCACATTAAGGGATTTGCTTTAGGATCTGACAGATGCGCAGAAACGAAGACTGAAAAACGCGTAGGCTATTTTCATCTCGAGCTGACAAAGAAGGCATCTAGCGAATCTTTTGATGCCTTAGAAGTTAATCCCAAACAAACGAAAGACTCAAGTTTAAAAGGATAGTTTGCTGAAAAATGAACATTCACTCGTATGTCGTTTTATAACCTGTGTGATTTTCTTTCTTCTGTGAAAAACACTAAAAGGAAATTTAAAAGATATTTTCAGCTGGTTTGTTAATGCAATAATAACCACAGGGGCCCACAGGTTTCACTCTTTAAAACAAAAGTGTCTAAGGGTGCTTTCACACTAGCACTTTTGGTCCGCACCCGGGTTTGTTTGACGTCATAGTACGGTGCGTTTAGCTAGTGTGAACATGTCTTCTGAACTCGTGTGCGCACCCGTGAACCATACCAGAATCCGCCTGAAAGAGGTGGTCTAGGGTACGGTTCATGTGAACTCTTGTATGGTTCACTTGTAGAATGAATGCAATCGTACCAAATGCCGGAAGTGAACCGCCAACTGTACAACAAACTTTAGTTTCCATAACGTTCATTCGTTTCTGTGTGTCACCTACCTTGATGACAAGCGGGACTGACCCAGTACAAACAGTGATAATGTCTACTCATCTCCTCCAATAATAGCTTCTGCAGACATCGTGTGATGTTCTGAATGTTTATATTATTTTTGCGGCAGATAGTCACGAGTTGCTTTCTGTATGTCTAAAACCAAAAGGTTGAGTAAAAGCAAAACGACCACGACGTGCGGACGTTTTTCCATTTTGGTGCTTTGCTTTCGTGTCCATCACCTGGCAACAGCTGTACACAAAACAGTGGCTTGATGACGCAAGCGTACCGGGGTTCAGGAGGAAAAAAGACATTGTGAACACAAACCAGCTGAGAAGGTGGCATGGGGGAACAATTGAACTTGGGTACGGTCCAGGCAATTGAACCAAGTGTGAAAGCACCCCAGGTTATTTACAATTTTATTTATTTGACGCATGAGTTGTTCAATTGTTTGAAAATGTTTTGAAACATTTTAACATCAACCCAGGAATCAGCATCTAAATCAGTGTTTCTCAACTGGTGGGTCGCGACCCAAAAGTGGGTCGCGGGAACATTTTCAGTGGGTCGCGCAGTTTGTGGTCAAAAAAACAACAAAAGTTTAATTTTTAAATTTGTTTTGTGTATTTTGTGACTTTTATTTTGAAATGCGCGCACGACAACTGATCCTTTTGGAAGCGACGTGGAAAGCATCACGTTGCCGAGCAACATAGAGAATCAGCTCGTGGAGCTGTCATGTGATAAGACGCTGAAAAAGAAATTCAGTGAAGTAAGCCTCTTCCAGTTTTCGCGATCTGAGAGTGCGATCAAACCCATCCTATTCAGAACTACGTATCTGTATGGCTTCTCTTCCTTGGTGCAGCTTGAGTCAAAGCAAAGGAACAGGTAGGACATAGAGCACGATCTTTGGGTAGCACTGTCTACCATCAGCCCTGACTATGAAACTCTTATCACATCAGTAAAGCACATCCTCAGTTATCTCATTATCTTCCCAAATTACTATTAAGTGAAACGTTTGTTTATAATTGCTGTCATATTAGATGTAAAAATGGTTATGAATGTTTTAATCGTTTTACAATTTGGATTATTCTGTTCAACAGGATCAGTGTTAATTTTTTATTAACAGTTCAGTTTTGTTTATGGTAACAACCTTTCCTTACACTAACCGCTGTTTACAGTGTTTGTCGTTTTTACTTTGTAATATTTCTATAATTTGATACGTAAGTAAGTCTTGCTGATTTTCTCATGATTTTTCTGTCACTACTTGTGTATGTTAACAAATAAATACAAATTAATTATAATTCCTAAAATTATATTACAGTTCCTAAAAATTTGGGTCGCGGCTTGATGACCATGTAAAAATGTGGGTCCCGTGGCCAAACCAGTTGAGAACCACTGATCTAAATCATATTTAGCTCATATTGGAGCAGTTTTACAATTGTGTATAGATATTTAATGACACATTTGCTTATAAACGAAGGGTATAGGTAATATTCTCTTACAATTTTGATTAACCAAGATCTCATTGAATTCACAGAATTCATAAAAAAATGTTATATACAGAGATTTATTTATTAAAAATCAAAATAAACAACACTTTAAAACAACGCCAGCAATTGTTTTTTAAAGTGCTTTTAAGCATGTTTAAGCTGTTTTTGTTTATTTTGCATAGACACTGCATAGACATACAGGTTTAGAATTCAGTTGATAACTCATAAGTAAAATGTTTGAGAACTATCCCTTTAAGAGATCTACAGAGGGTTTATCATCTGAAATGTTAGACACTACCTGCACCACACAATCCTGATGGTCGCCGTCCTGTATGCATCCAATCTCTTTTCATCCTCTGCAGCAGTCTGAGAGCAGTCATCGAAACCTCATGGGTCTTTTCACCAAACTCCAACATGTGGGCGAATCGTGGAATGTACAGACATGGATCTAAAAATAGAAATCAACAGATCTGTAATCAGCGTCTAGACACAAACCTGGGAATATAAAGTAAATATGGATTGAAGGTTAAGTTTATAGCCTGTGTTCCAATTGGAATTAATCCACCTCCCAAGAGCACTTCGGGTGAAAACAATCATGACCACCATACTGAAAGTTCGTTTCAAAGAGAAATGCTTAAACTGGTCCTTCAGAATGATGGCCTTATCTTTTCGAAGCTCTCAATCTAGTGAGCAAACATCCCTTCTAAGGGATTGGGGAATAGGGATGAGCACTTCAGAATAGAACGCAGCCTTGACTCAATTGTGCAATTAGTTTAGCAGATACCCTTTCAAAAATTTAAAAAAGCATCATTTCTGTGGTTCTCCTTGACTCCATGTTAAATCTAGTACACAGTGCCCCTATGGGAACCTTTAAAAGTGGTTTGGCTTAGAGTCACTCTGTGGGAGCAAATATCCCTCACTTCCACCTACTTCTAAGTCCTTGGGTAAACTCTTTCTGCTGGCCCAATAAAGCCCAAACATCACTGCTGTCCTAATAAGAAGGAAATGAGCTCAGCTAAGAAAGGCGATCTTATCTAAGCCTATTCTATGGGGACTGCACATGCACTTACGAGTGATACAGCCGGCTCGAATGCTGCAACAAAAAAAAGGACCAGACGCAACAATCACGGGAAAAATAACATTTATTTTAACATAATAATAATATAAATAATACAACGAAAAGAAATAGAAGAGTCAAGGCCAAAAGGGATGGTCAACGCAGCTTAACCGAGCTCCATGCCGAGACGATCGCTTCGAATCCCAGCGCGTGCGCCTCCATGAGCACACAAAGTGCAACTTTATAGCCAAATCCTCACGAGCGGCACCTGTGTGCCAATCACGTCACCTCCAACCTGTAACTGAGAACGCACTCAACGACTGGAGCTTCGTGCATGTAACGGAAGAGGCGGAGCTATCGGGCGCACATTTTATTTTGGACTGTGAAAGCAAATTTCTCCAACAAGAGTGATTATAGCGCCTCCCGACAGTGAATGCGGTTATAGTCATGCCAGGTATTATTAGGAATTTTGGTCATTTATTTCTCTAATTTGGCGACCGTCAAACGTCATCAGGGAAACGGTTTGAACTTCCGCTTAGTAAAAAAGCCTTTAGTGCTCCATTTGGGACAGCACTACATACATATACTTTGCTGTTGAGTGTGTAAGTGCACAAGTACATAGTGCATAAGTGCATAGTGTATAGTCTGTCATTTGGGACACAGCTATTGCGTGTTCATTGAAATCTCCACAGACTGTGTCAGTCACTTGGCTTTTTATACATCTAAGTCATTTTATATTAAATTATCATATTAATGCAGTGTAGCAGAACGGTTGAGAGTAAATATTCAGTGGTGTCTGTGAAACAGGAACTAGTGTAAGTCGTTAAAGAAAAATGTAATTTTCTTATGTAGCTTTCTTTGGAATGATCTATACTGCTCGGAAAAATAAATTGATTTTTTCAGACTCCTTTTTTTAGTCCTGGCTATAAAATTATCTGATTTGTGAGACTGCGGCTGTCAGAGTTTGATTAAGGCAAAAGTGATAAATGAATACAGAGAGAAATAATCAAATAGATCTTTGAGGACTGTTGGTGGTGGGGACTGGAAACTTGCCATCGCAGAGGCCGCTGAAATGATTTTTGGTGAGGATTGTGGACAGCAGTGCAGGTCTGATTTGTAATTCTTAATAAGCCACACATATTGCAGCACAATGATAGATGATGCCCATGATTTTTGTGCCAAAATGTCTTCTGATCTAGATTGAACGAAGATACCCCTTTAAAATGCACATTCAAAAAAGGGGTATTTTGACCAGTGCCACGGTGGCATAGTGAGTAGCACATTCGCCTCACAGCAAGAAGATCGCTGGTTTGAGCCTCAGCTGGGTCAGTTGGCATTTCTGTGTGGAGTTTGCATGTTCTCCCTGTGGTTGCGTGGGTTTCCTCCGGGTGCTCCGGTTTCCCCCACAGTCCAAAGATATGCAGGACAGGTGAATTGGGTAAGCTGAATTGTCGGTAGTGTATGTGTGTGAATGAGAATGTATGGATGTTTCCCAGAGATGGGTTGCACCTGGAAGGGCATCTGAAGCGTAAAACAAATGCTGGATAAATTGGAGGTTCATTCCGCTGTGAAGACCCCAGATTAATAAAGGGACTAAGCCAAAAAGAAAATGAATGAATGGATGCAGATTAAAGCTAGTTACTAGTTAAAATTGTTCATTTCTATACTATTTGAACATTCTTTGAAACATCTGGGATCATGTAAGTTATATACCGATAACATTGTTCTAGTGGTTTTTGTAAATTACAAGAAAAAAATCTTACAAACTGTGCCTTTTTATTGCACATCCAGGCATCAGATGTTTCAATCTTTGACCTTGTCTTGTGCGTCTGTTATTATTAAAATCATCCTTTGCTTTGGGAGAGGCTTGATTTTGACACAGTGGGAGTGCTAAATCAAAAGTGCTAATCAAGACCTTTTGCAATTAGTGCATGGCAGAAGTGTTAACTGTATTTTCAATAATCTGTCAAATAACATCCACACAGAACCATAGAATCCCATAATTAAAAACCAAAATAGATGAATGTTATCAATCTTGCATTATCTTTTTGTAATTGTTCTAACACATATTGTGTATTTTAAAAAAAAATTCAGAAGGTGTAAAAGTAGACCCACTCTTTTAATTAATAGAAGGCTTGAAGGTCTGTCCAAACACACATTCCTCATTCACTTGTCAAAGGAAATGGACATTAAAATGCTAGTAATCCACCCATAGGCAATGCTTAGCTTAATTTGCAAATATATAGCCTTATGGCTGAAGGTCTGAAATTTGGAATGGTCAAGGACCGTTATGTGCCGTGTCATGTTTTGGTGTGTGGAAATGTCTGCACAGTAACAGCTTGGCCACATCATTTATTCACAAATGTCTTTAAAACGACACATCAATAGCTTTAATGATCTGTCAGCAGAACATAGGAAATCAGTAAAGATTCATTCATTATTTTGGTGACACATTTCTACATAAAATTCATACTTGTGTTGTATTTGTGAGTATATTTTACTGTGAGACATTTTACTGTTTTTTAGTCTTTCTCTGATCTTTATTATCAAACGACAGAATTTTTTTCACTGCCATTAGAAATAAAAAGAATAAGCTTACCCGTGTGTTTGTCGACATCACAGGTTAAAGCATTTATGCAGTGAATGTTGCATATTTTTAATAACCCAGTAGTCAAATTAATAAATAGTCATCATTGCAAAGTTATCCTCAAAGTAACAAAGATGTCTCAGAAGACATTTTTACCCTAATACCCCCAGAAATTTCACGAAAAACTTTAGGAATTCTGCATGTAATATCAATATAATCAGTATAAGCTATTGCTATTGATAAGTATAAGCTATAAGCTATTGATGTGTCGTTTTAAAGACATTCGTGAATGAATGATGTGGCCATCGCTGCTTTTTTTATCCAACGAGACTTGTTTTGCATATACCTGTACAACCCAATCAGAGGACAAATGAGGATCTGAGGATCCAGAAAAGTGTGCCATATGCATCAGACAGTTAGCCAAAGGCCTGTGGGTGGTGCTTGGTGTGACATCTGAGGCTAAGACTAGCAAATGTATAGCCCAGCACACAATGAAATGAAATATTATTTTGTTATTTACAGTAAAACTAAGGCTCCAAATGTCATCCCCGTATGACAACTACCATACCTTGGATATTTTGGCTTCACTTTTTGTTTACAGTTTATGTTTCAACTAAAGCTGTTTGTATTGTCCTTTGCTTTAACCCATTTAACATCTCAAATACTTTTGTGTTCTTCCAATACTTATAATTCCGATTGGCTGATGAATATTTTAACGTGTGCCATTATTTTCAGATACATACACAGCTCAAGTAGTTCCTGGCTGGTATTGACAGCATTGTAGTTCCATACGATAACAATTTATTTCACACGCTGCATGTGCATTATAACAACCCTTCATCAGTTATGCATTCCATAACTGACATTTGTTAATGCCATTCATTTATTTATTGCACATACAGGCTATTGTATCTAGGCCTGTCACGATATCTATTTTTTATTGTACGATATATTGGACAAAAATATATCGCGATAAACTATATTATTGTCATTTTAAGACCATTTTTTGCCATTCATTATATAATGCCAGAATGACAATATAATATCTTCACAATGCAAGTACACTCTTCCAACAAACACATAACATTTTATTCCTAAGAATATTTAATTTAATTATAGTCATTTTAACAATTTAATAATTAGGTATTGAAATCAAAATGTGAAAACACATATCCTAAATAAATAATAATCAATGTTAACAAAAAAGGTGCAAGGTAAAAAACAGGGGTGCAATTCTGGTCTGAGAGGTGGGGGGACAAAATCTGAGTGTTGGTGATAGGTATGGAAACGTATAGCAATGTTGAGCAACTGTGTGCAGAAAAGCCTACATTTATTTGACAATTTATCATAACATATACATTGTAATATTAAAATGAAAACAAATGAAAAAATAAAATTTTTAGGAAATAATTTAAATAATTTATTTAATTGTTTTTAAGATTAAAAAAACAAATTTGGATTTTACATAAGAAAGTGTATAAAAAAAGAAGCTAACTATCTAAAAAAGAAAAAAGATAAATATATTTTATCTCTTTTCATTTTATAGAACTAAGTAATAGCAGGTTCTTCCTGTCTCTGTCCTTCGTTTTCTGTAGTTATCTGTCTTTCACCGTTGGTGTTTGTCTATGCTCTGCACCCTAACAGGGTTGTGCTTATTCTCTTAATGAGTTATGGGTGTGTTTTGACAATAAACCAATCAGAGCCTCATCGCCAATTCCCATATAGAGTCATTTACATCGTGCCATGGTGCATTTGCTATTTACATGGCGACCTTAGTAAGTGAAAAAACTGAACGCTTCACTAGCAAGAAAACAGTTAAACAGAGCATCTGCAGCGTGAGGATAAAGAACGAGCCTCCTCCATTCGGCTTCTTTACTTTCTCTTTCTCTCTTTTGTGGATAAGGAAATGGTGCTGTACTCACTCCACTGAAGACATCCATTAATTTAGTTTGTTAAGCCAAAGATATGTTTCAAAACTATTTCTATTTCAGTTGTAATTTCCGCCAAACAAATAAATGAACAATAATAACAAAGTCTGGTCAAAAAATTTAGTTATATTCATACAGGCGTCCCATGCCCTATATGGTCCAAAACAGGTGGACAAATCTAAGCTTGTTTTTAATAAAACTGGGGAAATTATAGCATAAAGTAAAGTGGTATTTAAATCTAAAAAAGTGAGGGGGACATGTCCCCCCTGTCCCCCCCCCGGGAATTGCACCCCTGGTAAAAAATAACAGAGGCTGCAATATCGGCTACCAGATCTGTTTTCAGTTGTCAGACACACACATGAAAATATACTATAGTAATTTATAATAAATACTAAAGTTTTTTTAACCATACTGACACTGACACCTCCAATAGAGATAGAGATGTTGCATAATCAGCTAAAATGTTGCTAGAATTGTTTTTTATTCATGGGCGATATATATTGAATCACCAAAAATGATTGAGGTCATGTCCATGTGTTGTGCGATAAGTCCATATATTGATTATTGTGACAGGCCTAATTGTAGCTGCCTACTTTAATGCATTTTGACCAGCTTGGGTTTGTGTTTATTTGGATTTTTTCAGAAGAGTGAGGCTGAGAAATAATGCAGGGTGAGAAAATGCTGACAGAATTTTCATTTATGAGTGAACTATCCCTTTAAATTCATGAACCAAATTCCCCAACCAAAAATGACTTTCTTAAACAGTTCAACATTTAGTACATTTCACTCACTGAGTGCATGTTTCACAGACTCTGGCTGGCAAAAAACATCATTGTCTAAATTGTTTGAGATAGATAAGCGGCTTATCGTAGGCGAAGGATCCAGTTTCCAGCACCGGAGCCCTCTGTTGGAGATCCGGGAAAGCTGTGCAAGCCCAACCCCCTCTCTCTCATAGCACACTGTAGATTTAACATGGCTCCTGGTTGCCAGCGAGCCTCCAAACATCAAACCTGAATGTATTTTTCCTGGCAGCTGCGCTTCGCTCGGCTCAATAAGGTAAAGAACGACTAAAGATGTGCTATTTTAGTTCCTCAGCATTTACTGCTTTATTAAATCGCATATAATGATTCGTAGTACTTCGACTAAAGAGTCCGTTTTGGTGGACAAGTCTATGCGGACGGACGGTAGCTCTGTTCTGCTGCTACTTTACGTCTGTAAAACCGGTTTGTTAAGGACGCTGGACCTATAATCATTGATCGTACTTGTTAATGGTGAACACGGACGATAATTCTAGCGAGCACATCAGAGATTCCCTTAGTAGGTTGAGCACTTGGTTGCAGATGTTTATCCCGTATGATACATTAAGGCTGCATCAGCAAATTGACTGATCCTGTGAAGTTGAAACATCGTATTTGGAGCTCGCAAATGGATATAAAGCGTTACAATGTTGAGTTCTGTGTCGCGCGCCTTGGTGGAAAAAAGTTTATCAAAAATCCCTTTAAAGCTTCGCGCGGGACATCATACAATGCTTATCAATTTTGCTTGGCCTCTGGTGATGATGACATTGATGATAGCAGTATAAGATAATATGATACTTTGACTTGTTTTTATGCCCATGTTGTTGGAAGTGTTGACGTGAACGCGCACTGTCAACAACAGAAATGTGAATCTTGCTTTAAACTATTCTGATTGCGATTCCTGTTCACGATTCGTCTTGCTTAACGTTTGCATCAAGTGTTCCTTCAGTAGTGTACTTTTCAGGATATTGCATTTACTGCTTTTAATTGCTAAATGATGACATTGTCAGATTTATCTAAATAAGGTTAAGTTAAATGGATCCACATATAGTGCATAGACGTGCAGACATTTTAATGACTTTTCACATTAATTTTCTAGAGGCAGCACAAATAAAATAGGACATAAATGGTTTTCAAATAATACAATCATGAAAGCACCTCATTGTTGTATTTGTGCGAAATATCAGTGTGTGTGTGTGTGCATCTTCAACTACATTTTGTCATTTTAGTATAACTGGTCAGTAATAACACATTTCAGTCTCATGAGCATTAAATGCTTACTTTAATACTGAACATCATTAGTTCATCAAAGTAATAAACTGCGTGCCACGTTTATTCGGTAACGCTCCTTTTGGTTCATAAATGTTTTGATGCACCAGAACCGACTCATAAGAACCATTCTCTGTGTACTAACGCTACACTCACTGGTCGTGATGTTTTTGCTTCACTAAAAACAAATGGACTCATTGAAGTCGATAACACACTCTGCTTGATGTGGCACTGAATACTGGTGCAGAATAAAACTCATCAAGATCTGTTTTGAAAATCATTCGGTTAATTTTATCTGGACGTTTTTTGGTGCTCAACCGTAGTAAACAAAGCGTAAAGGGTTAACTGGTGCTCGTGTGAGCGGGCGAGAGGGGCGGGCGCTCCTGCCGTGGGAGGCGCAACTGGACTGCTGATGTCAGCCTCACTAGTAGTTTGATTGGCCAACACGGAGCGGGGCGTCCTCTCCCGTCACACAAAACCTGCTTTACAATACAGCGTAAAGACGCGGAGAGGGGATACACCACAGATATGTAGGATGACACTGACCACGTAGCACTTTCCATGGTTGATTCGGGGCTATGACTTTAGTATTTATCCGACTGTAGCAGCTTTATTGAGTTGTAACATACTGCTTTCACCGAGATCAAGGTTCGCGAGGATGCGTCGAGAAAGAAGAAAAAGTCTTCGAGCTGGAATATTTCCGCTGGATGGATCCGTGCATTTGATTTGTAGATGTGTCCACGAGAGGGAAATGAAAAAGCCATGGTGTATTTAACACAAATGAGTGATCGAGCCTTGTACGTTAGTTTGTAATTTAATTAAAGGGAGCATTTTCCTCCGCTACACCTGCCTATTAATTACGCGCAGACTGGTGGATAGACTTGCTGATGCCAACAACGCCAGATTGCCTATATGGCAGGATCATGAAGTTTTTGACGTTTTTCCTTTTGCTTCCAGAAACCTTAAAAAGGACTAGAAAGAGTGGGAAACAGCTCAGCAAGCTGCCAGTATGCTATGAAATCGTGACTTTGTCCTTGAGGAAGAAGATGGCTGCAGAACTCTATCCTGCCAGCATAAATACCAACCTTCCAAACAGCAACAGCACAGCAGTCACAGCTGCCAGCAAAAAGACCATCGTCGAAGTCACTCAAACGGTGACCACACCGACTACAACTGCCACTCAGCAGAACATCAACAATAATAACGTTGAGACTGCCAGCTGGCAGTCCACTCACCCAACATTGCGAGAAAGGTATGGGCACATTTAGCTTGCTTTTCAAATCACTATGCTGTTTTTGTTTCATCAATATAATATTCTGTTCCATTTGTTCTCTCCAGGAATGCTTTGATGTTCAATAACGAACTCATGGCAGATGTGCATTTTGTTGTGGGTCCTCCTGGCGCATCCCAAAAAGTTCCAGCACACAAGGTGAGCGCATCCACCCATGTTAAACCGCATCTAGAGCATTTCTTTCTTCCACCGTCTGCTTAACTGCTCTTGTGTGGCATTTGTGCTTTCAGTATGTGCTGGCAGTGGGGAGTTCTGTTTTTGGTGCCATGTTTTATGGAGATCTAGCAGAAGGAGAATCTGAGATTCATATTCCTGATGTGGAACCTGCTGCTTTTTTAATTCTTTTGAAGTAAGTCCTTCATTTCTATTGCATCTAGGTCCTTTATGTGATACTCATTTTCTTTGTCTGGACATATCAGTTTATAAAAAAGAAAGAAAAAAACAATGTATATATACAATTATTATGTTTACACTTGTTTGAATTTCTAACTTAAAATAGTTGTTTTTAAACAAATTATTATATTTAATACATTTATACATACTGTATTTTATTTTTTATAAATGATTATATTTGAAAATATGTTTGTCCATCAAAGTCATTTGGTGCAACCAACATTGAGAAGAAAAACTCAAAATAGTCTTCCGTGACTGAATGGCAAGATAAATAAGTGTCTTAAAATTTTAGGTGATTTACTACTGGTAAAATTAGTTTAGGTCGAGAATGTTATTTGGTGCATCTGCCAAATATTTGTATACATTTTTTTTGTAATTCATGATGTTTAAATGCAGTTCATATATACAGTGACTTAAATATTAAATATATTTCTGTTTTTAGAAGTAAAAAGCAATCTGTTTGTCAACCAAAGTCATTTGGTACAACCAATGTGAAGAAAAACAAAACAGCCCTTCTTTATTGCATGTCCAGTTTAAAAAGTGTTCAAATCTCAAATATTTTGATGTAAAAATGTAATGTATATAACATATACCTGTATACAATGTATAAATGTGTAATAACAGTTTCATAATTGATTATGATAGCATATATTTAGGTGGAAAAAAGAAGCATGTAATTATTGAGGGGAAATCTTTTTTTTTTTTTTCTGTTCCTTTCTAGGTACATGTACAGCGATGAGATTGAACTTGAAGCGGACACAGTGCTGGCCACTCTGTACGCTGCCAAAAAATATATAGTGCCTGCACTGGCTAAGGCCTGTGTCACCTTTCTGGAGACAAGCCTGGAGGCCAAAAATGCCTGTGTGTTGTTGTCCCAGAGTAGACTATTTGAGGAGCCTGAGCTGACCCTGCGCTGTTGGGAGGTCATTGATGCTCAGGCTGAACTGGCGCTTCACTCTGAGGGCTTCTGTGAGATTGATCTTCAAACGCTGGAGATCATACTAAAGAGAGAGACTCTGAATACCCGGGAGGCAGTGGTCTTTCAGGCAGCTCTTGAATGGGCTGTGGCGGAATGCAAAAGGCAAGGACTGGGACCGACCGCTCGTAATAAAAGGGCAGTGCTGGGCAAGGCTCTCTACTTGGTTCGCATCCCAAGCATGACCCTGGAGGAGTTCGCCAATGGAGCTGCACAGTCAGATGTATTGACTCTGGAAGAGACTCATGATATCTTCCTTTGGTACACTGCAGCCAATAAACCCAAACTGGAATTCCCACTCCAAAAAAGAAAAGGTTTGACGCCACAGCGCTGCCATCGCTTCCAGTCTTCAGCTTACCGCAGTAACCAGTGGCGCTACCGTGGACGTTGCGATAGCATCCAGTTTGCAGTGGACAAGAGGATTTTCATTGCAGGACTTGGCTTGTATGGTTCCAGTGGTGGAAAGGCAGAGTACAGCGTCAAGATCGAACTCAAGCGCCAAGGAGTGACTCTGGCCCAGAACCTAACAAAATTTATCTCAGATGGATCCAGCAACACCTTCTCCGTATGGTTCGAACACCCGGTCCAAGTGGAGCAGGACACCTTCTACACAGTCAGTGCTGTATTGGATGGGAATGAACTCAGTTATTTTGGACAGGAGGGTATGACAGAAGTGCAGTGTGGAAAAGTGACCTTCCAGTTCCAGTGTTCCTCGGACAGTACCAATGGAACTGGAGTCCAGGGGGGTCAGATCCCAGAGCTGGTCTTCTATGCCTGAAATCAGTCAGGATGTCCAATTGTAGTGCATTCCGCTCACTGGAATTAAGATGGATTGAATACAGGGTCTCGTGAGGCTCTTGCCTTCATTATGTAGCAGTTGTGAACTCAATGGTCATGGCTCCTCTGTACCACAATGGACTCAGATGGAAGGAATGTTCTTCAGCTTTATTTATTGCAAAAAATATATATATATTTGATTTTAATTATTGACGCTGCTGCAAGCAGATCTATATATATATATATAAATATATATAAATGAGATAGTTGTACTGCTTTGATAGTGGAGGGAAGCCACTAGTGTGTCATGTTTTGTACATAACGTATTTGTTTTCAGCTTGATGCTGATTGACAAATAAAATGTCTTGTATTAGTGAACAGCTTCCTGAACTGCAGATTATAAACGTTTTTGTGACTCGAGCCCAAAGTTGTTTTCCCTTCTTATTCATAAATGAATCTCAAGTGCAAAGGATAATTTAACTTAAACTGCAAGCAAAGTTCAAACTACACCAAAAGAGGTGTAAAATAATTCATTCAAATTAGATATGAGATTTCCATGTAATGTGCATTCCATTCAAACTTGAATCCAAAAATCGAACCCACACTTCACAACTGCTGTGGGTTTGTGTAAATGAGACAGTGATTGTTAAGTGTGGATGAAATATTCATCTTGAAAGGCTACATAAAGAACCCATTATCCCCAGCAGGCTTCATGAGGAACTGAATAGGGAGTCTGTTTGAATTGAACCCATAGAATCTGCTGCTCCACCGTTTGCATTTTAATTGAGGGTTTAGTAAACATGGAGCAGATGCAGTTTGGTAAAACAGCAGATTTTGACCCCAAAAAAAAGAAAAATACCCACAAAAACAGATGAATGTGGAATTATGACACATGGAGATCTGCTAATCAGACTGAATTCTGGGATTATGCCCAGTACTTTAACACTGGGATGCACTCTGGTGTATAGTTGAATTGTTTTCTTTCTGCTTCCGCTAATCTGACAAGTCTGTTTAAAAACTGCAGGCCTGATCTGTACAAAGAAGGTGAAAAACGAATATGATGAACCATAATGGATTTTCTGACATGACGCAGTGCCCCCTAGTTACATCAACCAAGACTGCAACTCGCTATGGATATAATTTCCAGATGGGTGAAACATTTTCAGCCTGTGCCTGAAATAGCTTGAATTAAAGAATATTACAGCTCAATACGTCTGCGAGAGAGGGCAACAAAGGAAAATCTCCTTTTGATGCAACTAGGAATCCATAGGCCAAATCAGATGAACAGATTGAGCATACTTGTATTGATCCCGCTGTTGTGTATTATTGATAACCAATTTAGCAAATGAATTGTTTTGAGAGAAGCGCTGCCTGCTTTATTAATGAGGCTCGTTCAAAAGCGCTGTTCCGGTCAGCTGAATTACATTAGAGATGTCACAGAAAGGTCATTACAGGGAGACTTACCGACAGCCGGAGCGTTGATGCAGAGCTCTCTAGCCAACAGGAGGAAGGTCTTGCCCAGAATGTAAACATTAACCTACAACAATGAGAAAGATCATTGAAAAACAAATCTTTTATTTTGCATTACAGCAGGTTCAAAGGTATATTACCAGTCACTTGAGACAGGGTTAAATCAATTGGATTTAATTAATTACTTAAGATTTTTACATTTGAACACAATAGTATTAAAGTGTTTGGCAAGTTATTTATTCTGAAATAAAATACAGTGAAACTATAAAATATTAATATTATGAATTCATAAAACTATTGTAGGTCACACAATATTTTAAGGTACATTTCTCGTTTTTAATAAACCATTTCCTACATTTTCCTCAAACTCCTAAATTGTGGCTAATTAATAGTGATAAAGGTAATAGTTATGTTTCGGAATTAGGCATGTAGAATAAGATCATGCAGAATATGTATTTTATAAGTACTAATAAACAGCCAATATCTTAATAATAAGCAGGTAATAAGCCACAAGTTAAATTGAGAATTTTTGCTTAAAGGGATAAGTTCACCTAAAATTTAAAACGTTGCCATTATTGACGCACTCTGCTTCTTCTAAATATGTTTGAATTTCTTTCTTTTGTTAAGCACAAAAGTAAGATGTGGAAACCATCACATTCAATAGTATTTATTTTTCTATAAAAGCTAATGGTTGCAGGTTTTCTGCTTTTTTTTTCAAAATATCCTTTTAGTGTGTTTAACAGAATAAAGAAACTCATAAAGGTTTGGAACCACTTGAAGGAGAGTAAGGCCCAATCGCAATTCTATTTTTGTACCCCTACCCCTTGGCCCTTCCCCTTCCCCTTGGCCCTTACAACCGAGAGTTAAGGGGAAGGGCTTCAAAACTTACCCCTAAGAATTGGGACAGCACTTCAACACCTGCACACGTCATTATATGTCATTGCGATCTCTTGCTTCATATGAGATCAGACGATCACTACTGCTGTAGTTATTCCAGTTGTGTTATTTTTTGGTGTTTATCTTCAGGAAATCACTGAAGGCGTATATTATGTTATCATAACGATCTAATGTGGCAATAAGGTCAGAACTGTATTGTGCATTTACACAGTGGCCATATTTATCTATGTAACACACGAAAACAACATTAACATTAAAATGTTAAAAAGCTCATTCCCAGCCACTAGACATTACTGACAGGGTATTCGAGTGTCATCGTGTGTCAGAATGTTGTGGGACTGCTGTACATGAGTTATGACTATGGATTATAGATCGCGAAATTTTGCGTTTTTTTTGCGTTTTTTTAAAAAAGCATGACAGTAAAAGACAAACGCGGTTATGAATATATTAAAACATATGTTTGTTTGTCGTAAAAATTCGTAATGACGACAAAAAATACTAATTTGTGGATCTCCTTACTTCCGGGTTCAGCTATCCTGCCGCTGAGGCAGGTGCATTCTGGGAAAATTTCTTACCCCTCCGTTTTAAGTGTGGTCCTGAAAAATCTTCATTCGAAGGGGTGTATACCCCTTGCCCTTAGCCCTACGCCTTCAAGCTAAAGAGAATTGGAACACCACTACCCCTTGACGTGAACGCGCAAAACGAGGAGTAGGGGTAAGGGGAAGGGCTAAGGGGTAGAATTGGAATTGGGCCTTAATATTAAGTACATTTTTATTTTGGGGTGAACTATCCCTTTATTTTAAATTGATCATTGAGAAATCATTTTCTGCTCACAAATGTTGTTGAAAATGGTGTATGCTGGAAATATAAATCTTATTTAACGTTATAAAATGTCCCTTTTTCTGCATCCTTGCCATATACAAGTATAAATATTAAAAACTTAATATGTATTTTTAAAAAATCTACTGACCCCAAACCTGTGAAAAAGTAATGCATACACATACATGCTAAGAACTAACAGTCATCATGTTTTTTTTTACCCCAAGCAGCAGGTCTCTAGTTAGCCTGGCATTAAGTCAGGACAAACTGGGGTCTTGTCAGATTTAGGTGTGGCTGCACTTGCTAAAGATTCATGACATATTTGAGCCTCCGCCCCGAGCGTGCGGTGTGTTCAATAGCAGATACAGCTCAGTGGACAACTGGAGAAGTAAAAATAACACCACACCAGTGCTTCAGCACCAAAATGTCTGGCCTTAAAATAACCACTAATAAAACAAAATCAGCGCTGTGTATTGTTTCACAAACCAAATGTAGCATCATTTCCAGTAACCTCAGTGTTTTTACTGAAACCAATAAAGCATAGAAAGCGATGTTGCTTTGATTTTATGCTGTTGTTGTAAAATCAATGCACCATGGCCTTTAATGTTTTAGTCTTTCATTAAAAAAAGAGATGCTGCTGTTCAATAAAGCAACTTATTTAACATCAACAATTTTCAGCAATATAGTTACTATTTGTAACTTGCCCTTATAATACTTATAATACCAATTATGTATTTATGAATTAAAACATTATATGAATGGTACCTACCTGAACATGCCTAAATGTAACACTTATTGATAATTTGAAATAAGAATATCATTAAATAAAATAAAAATATTATTGGGCTTGGGCATCACGGTGGCGCAGTGAGTAGCACAATCGCCACACAGCCAGAAGGTCGTTGGTTCGACTTGAGCCTCGGCTGGACCAGTTGGCATTTCTATGTTGAGTTTGCACTTTCTTCCTGTGTTTGTGTGGGTTTCCTCCAGGTGCTCCAGTTTCCCCCACAAGTCCCCACAAATAGGTGAACTGGGTAAGCTAAATTGTCTGTAGTCTATATATGTGTGTCAATGAGCTTGTATGGATGTTTCCCAGTAATGGGTTACAGCTGGAAGGCCATCAGCTGCATAAAACATACGCTGGATAAATTGGTGGTTCATTCCGCTGTGGCAATCCTAGATTAATAAAGGGACTAAGCCGAAAAGAAAATGAATGATGAATGAATGGCATTATAAAGTCAGATATTACCTTAATATTATTATATTATAACTGCAGTGTGTAAAGTTTATGAAAGTAAAAGATTGGATGCATGGAAAAAAACTGCAGTGGTCCAAAGCAAGATTAGGAACCTTTACATTTGCATAACTGCAACACTAAATGCAGAGAAACCGAGATATTCTGAAGTTGAAAATATAATGGAATATGCATTATAATTCTAAGAGATATTATTGTTAAAAAACTGGCGTTTTCTTCCCTGTTTTGTCTTACGCAATGCCTCAAACAGTGGAGATTACAAAAGATTATTTCAATGTTGAACATTGTGTACCTTAACATAGACGCTTAGGCAGCATCACATTATTATTCAGACTAAGCTATGTGGTAAAATATGAAAGAAACTGTAGTGAAAAGAAGCCAACCTGTAATAGATCACTCAGGTCCAGGAGCATGTCTGCACATCAGTTAAGGAAGGGAAGAAGAACACAAAACAAATAGATTATATCAAAACAGTGGAAAGTGTGATAAACATCTCAACTTTATCCACAGGCAAAAAATAACATGTTAATCCTGCCTGTAAAGTTGCAGTATGTAAAATTAAGTATTGCTAGGTATTAGGTATGAACTAGGTATTGCAGTCCAAGTTCAAAACATTATTATTGTTATTTTTTATCCAGCTCAATACAAGTGCAAGTTGCCAGATTGACGACACCAAAAGGAGCGAGTGTGCCTGATGATCAAGCCTTACAAAGTAAGATGTCAGGTAATTTTGTCAGCTACGTTTGAAATATACACTCACTGGCCACTTTATTAGGTAAACCTATTCAACTGCTCATTAACGCAAATGTCTAATCAGCCAATTACATGGCAGCAACTTAATGCATTTAGGCATGTAGACATGGTCAAGACGATCTGCTTTAGTTCAAACCGAGCATCAGAATGGGGAAGAAAGGTGATTTAAGTGACTTTGAATGTGACATGTTAGTTGGTGCCAGACGGGCTGGTCTGACTATTTCAGACACTGCTGCTCTACTGGATTTTCACACACAACCATCTCTAGGGTTTAAAGAGAACGGTTTGAAAAAGAGAAAATATCCAGTGAGCGGCAGTTCTGTGGACGCAAATGCCTTGTTGATGCCCGAGATCTGAGAAGAATGGCCTGACTGATTCCAGCTGATAAATAGGCAACAGTAACTCAAATAACCTGACAGGGAAAGCACATTTTTAAAGGAGAATAACTGACTTTAGCATTGTTTTTCAGATAAACAAGTATGTTCACTTAGCATGTTTTTTTTAATTTATACAAACCTATTATGGCATTTTTATGCTTGAGTCAAAAATGTACATAGAGGACCTTTAAATCAGACCTAGTCACAGTCTTGAATTGAGCACTGGACAGATTTGTAATTGTCACTGGGAGAGTTTCAACTTTTGCTGATCATCTCTACATCAATGGGCTTCGGGCTGGATCTCCTTATCTCTGCAAGGAATTGACCCTGACCATCTGTTTCAGCTCACCTGAGTGTTGCGCACACACACTTACACACACACACATGCACACCTGAGGCACATGTCTCTATGGTGACTAATGCTCCCTTTAGCAAAAAGATTAGCATCACTACACGACAGGCTAATCCCACTTTATCAGGAGTCTGACGGCCTTAATTATGGTCTGGCATGAAAGACAGTGAGTATTTATACTATTATGACTGACATCACTGATAACCGTCTTGCCTGAACCACTATAAATTTATGTTTTTTTAAAAAACAGGGATAGATGCTTCTGTTTGAAAATACTGATACACTCATCATTCATTTTCTTTTCGGCTTACTCCCTTTATTAATCTGGGGTCGCCATAGCGTAATGAACCACCAACTTTGCTGTTACAATGTAAAAACTTTTTTTGTATTTTGTGATTCAGGGTGCCACGGTGGCGCAGTGGGTAGCACAACCACCTCACAGCAAGAAGGTTGCTGGTTCGAGCCCCGGATGGATCAGATGGCATTTCTGTGTGTAGTTTGCATGTTCTCCCCGTGTTTGTATGGGTATCCTCCGGATGCTCCGGTTTCCCCCACAGTCCAAAGTCACGGGGTACAGGTGAATTGAATTAGCTTAACCGGCCGTGGAATATGAGTTTAAATGCAAGTGTGTATGGCTGCTTCCCAGTGTTGCGTTGTGGATGGAAGGCCATCTGCTGCATAAAACATATGCTGGATAAGTTGGTGGTTCATTCCACTGTGGTGACCCCAGATTAATAAAGAGATTAAGCTGAAAAGAAAATGAATTAATGAATTTTGTGATTCACGTTTTTTTCCTACATTTATTTATGCTTTTGAACTGCATTATGAGGTCTTGATCTTTCCTTTAACAACTTTTAATGTTGAAAAGTTCGAAAAAGTGGCATTTATTGACATTATTAATTGTTTAAAGTGATATATTTTCTAAATCGGTATCGGTAAAAAACTGGTGATAATTTCTTTTATTTTACAAACTTCATTCGATTTAAATGACTTCTTACATAATATATAGTTTCAAACTGCTATAATATCTGACTGTTAAATAGTAGAGTACTTCAAGTGTAAATTTATAACCCTAAATAAAATGGAAAACATTCGTCAATCACCAAATCTTTTTAGCGTACAAGGATGCAAAAATTGTATCACCTCCTTTCCTAATAATGTTTAGGGTATTTTTAAATATTATTTTGCATTCTGAGAACATTATAATGTCATTTTACTATGATATATTATTCTTATTTTCTAAATCACCAAATAAACACCAAATGTTTATTCTGGTTATATAGCTATACTTAAATTATTAACAAACAAGTGTAATGACTTATGCAAATATCTAAGACAGTGGTTTTGACTCCAAGATACTCCACTGTCCACGACAAAAACATTCAAATGTTCCAGAAATTTTCTTGTCATCTGTCATTCATACATGCATTTTCTCCAAACATCCACAGACCTCCAGATCCCCTAACATTCCCTTGCGACCCCATAGAAGTCTCCGAATCCCGTAGGATACTGCAGGTGTTCTAGCAGCAGGTGCTGTACTATCTGATGTGTTTTCTGACTTGACAGATAGCGATCTAGTTATATTAGAATGCAATCTGTTTGCTGTGGCATGCACCACAAATAAATTATACTATAAAAAGCATCTTATTCTTTCAAAGGAAATAATGCAATATTCTTAAAAGAAGAATGTATTTGAAGAGCTCATTGTCATTAAAATTTAGTATTTATGGAAAAATAAATAAATAAATAAAAATAAAAAATAAACATACAATCTCAGAGCAACAAGACTCTGAAATGATGATCTGTCAGCACAACCACTGACAGATTAGTTCAATGAAGCTCAAATAATCAATGTTTCCAGAACAACAGTCAATCTTCACCTTAAATAACCTAGTCTAAACAGATGTGTATTTACGCACATACGCACACAACCACACACACATAATTATAATACCATGGTATTAATCTAGAAAATAAAAAAACTGCTGACATTGGATAATTGGATTGTTTTAAAGAAGCTTTAAATTTAAGGCTAATTTCTAAATTAATTATCGATAAGGCATCATGGTGGCACGGTAAGTAGCAAGATTGGCTCACAGCAAGAAGGTCGCAGGTTCGAGTTCGAGGTCAGTTGGCATTTCTATGTGGAGTTTGCATGTTCTCACCGTGTTCGTGTGGGTTTCCTCCGGGTGCTCCGGTTTCCCCCACAAGTCCAAAGACATGTGGTATAGGTAAATTGGGTAAGCTAAATTGTCCGTAGTGTATGTGTGAGAATGAGTGTGTATGGATGTTTCCCAGAGAAGGGTTGCAGCTGGAAGGGCATCCGCTGCATAAAATATATGCTGGATAAATTGGCAGTTCATTCTGCTGTGGCGACCCCAGATTAATTAAGGGACTAAGCCGAAAAGAAAACGAATGAATGAATGAGTAATTGTAGATGGTATTTTATCTGAGACTTATTTTGTTTTTATGCTATTTCCTAACATGCATACTTTGTCGATACAGTATATATGACCATGGACCCAAAAACAGTCATAAGTGTCAATTTTTCAAATGTATTTATTTATACATCATTCATAACTAAAGTACAATTACTTGTTCTTCTATATATTTTAATGATTATGTCTTAGAATAAGTGTTTAATTTTTGCTGTTCAAATAAACGTTACATTGAATAACAATAGAGCATTATTTCATCCATCACTTGAGAGCTGAAATAAGCTCTCCATTCATGTATGTATGTTAATATAGGGCAATATTTGGCTGAAATAGAACTATTTGAATATCTAGAATCAAATAAGAGAAATAAAAAATTGCCTTTAAAGTTGTCTAAATGAAGTGCTTAGCTATGTACATTACTAATCAAAAATAGAGTTTTATATATTTATGGAGGGAAATTTACTAAATATCTTCATGCAACATGATCTTGACTTAATATTCTAATGATTTTTGGCATAAAATAAAAATCTATCATTTTGACCCATACAATGTATGTTTGGTCCAGCGACACATTTAAAAAATACATAATATTTAAAAAATATTACTTACAATAAATTTATAAATCTACTACAAACGAAAAATTTCCCATCTAAATAATTCTGTCATTTGATCTTATCACAAACAGGCATGAGACAAATGAATGGGTTTGTCAGTCTGTAAAATATGACCTCTTTGTATCTGCTCTGTACCGTGAAGGACTGATTTTTTTTTTTTGCATGTGGTTGAAAGAGCCCCACCCAGGGACAGGTATCTATTCTCCTCTGGCAACTTTAAACAGCACTGCAGGTCTCAGTCAGTCCTGATGCCATGCACACAAAAGCAGACTGCAGATCTGGGTGTGACTCAAGCAGACCTTGTCGGAGTCAGTCTGTTTGTGAGACACAGAGACAGCAGTGGTGTAACTCTATCCTGCCGTTTTGAAATGCAGGTGTGGCGTGTCTCGAACGCACATCATTTGAGAACACAAATATGACAGGTTGGTGGGACAACAATCTTAAAATGTAGAACAGGGGAATGCAATTTTTTTTAACATGGAAATCTTCATCATGAAAATCTGACTTTTTAAGTGCTATAATTAAGTGCTATAGAGTCCAGAGATATTTCGTTAGATTAATTCTGAATTCCAGAATGATCACGGTCAGTATAATTCAAGAATGCGTAATTATATTTATTCCATGGTCTGTTGAAATTCTTGATTCTGATTGGCTGGAGGGTGTGCTATATTTTCGTTGAAATGCACAGGTAGTTCCAGTCAGTTTTGATCACAGTTCGAAATAAATGCGCTTCTCGCATGTGCTGCGCATGAAACTGATGAGGGCTATTAATGGCGGACAGGAAATATGCAAAATTAGGAAAATACTCATCAACTATACCACAAAATCAAGGTTTAAGAGTTGTTCAAGTGAGAATGTAGTTATTTTAAAGTAAAATCAGCAGTTTGTGTATAAAAATGTTGGAAGCGCCAGGCGGTCAGCGGCAGCTCCGCAAACGGCTCCCCCTGAGGGAAGCTTTAAGTCGGCCAGAGAATCTCCGGTTCTACACCGCCGGATCCAATCTCTTGCATCTCTGTTGTTAAAACGGGATATATAATTAATCTTTGGTGTATCTAATGGTCAGTCTTTGGACATTTGAACCTATTTTTTTTTTCTCAGGTGTATTTTTTGGCAGATCACAAAGATAAGTTTTTATAATTAATCTATGACCGTAAATAATGTAATATTATTCACTCATCCTGCGTGTTTTGCTGATTGCTTTTGTTTTAAAGAAGATAAATAAAGCAGAATGTTCCCCTACCTGTCCTGATATGTTTTTTCATTATGCAAAATGTACCTATATTTACCAGCAGAGATTTCTGAAATAGACTTTTTTGCTTCAAAGACTCTAGTCTAGAGTACACTTGACTTGAAAATGTGTATTTAATTGATATGGTACCTTTTATAAGATTTGCATGTTTATTATTAAATATAAATCACGAAATTCTGCTATACTGTACAGTAGGTAGGCCAGCTTTCGCAGTATTAAAGGTAATGTTAAGGGAAAAAAGCTATTATACAGATCCTCCCTTGTCAGAGAAGTGGTAGAAAGACAAAAGAAACGTGTGACTGGGAATGTCTTATTTGTCCACCTGTGATCAGACTGATGAAATCACATCTTAATAATATTAGCAGGTATAAACAGCACGCACATGCTCTCTCTCTCTCTCTGTCTGCCTGTCAGCCTGTCACAGCTGATTCAGCGGAGGGACTAGAAAATCTAACATGTAAAAAACTGCCAAAATTATTATTATTTTTTTATTCTGACAAATATTGCTCTGCAAACAGCAAAACTATTTTAAACTTAGGTCTACCTTGGCAAATGACCATGGAACAAGTGGGATTATCAACGGCTTGCCGTGCGTTAAAGGATTTTAATGCACTTCGCGAAGGTGCATTCCTTTGCCTCAACGTCATTGATTATCCCTTACATATACTATGCCCCCTTTTAATAGGATGTAAAGTCAATTTCTGGTATGTCCAGAATGTGTCTGAGAAGTTTCAGCTCAAAATACCTCACAGATCATTTAATTTATCTTGTCAAATTTTAAGTCCCTTTAAATGCAAATGAGCTGCTGCTTTTTAGAAGAGGGCGGATCATTTACGTTATTCTGACACTACAGAATCAACAAAACAAATCTCACGCAGCCAAAATATCAGAAATGACCAGTCATGGATTAAAGCCTTACTAGGTCAAATCAGAGTCAGAAAATGATGGAGAGAAAGAGGATACGACTTCTAGACTGAACCAGAATTTACATTTATCGTTGTTGTTTCGTCGAGTTGCGTGTTAATAGCATGTCACTCATGTGTTGGCCTTTGAAAATAAACATTACATTATTAATAGAATTCTCTTATATTATTAGACAACATAAACTGTCAGTGGGCGCCACGGTGGCATAGTGAGTAGCACGTTCGCCTCACAGCAAGAAGGTCACTGGTTCAAGCCTCGGCTGGGTCAGTTGACATTTCTGTGTGGAGTTTGCATGTTCTCCCTGTGGTTGCGTGGGTTTCCTCCGGGTGCTCCGGTTTCCCCCATAAGTCCAAAGACATGCGGTACAGGTGAATTGGGTGAGCTAAATTGTTCGTAGTGCATGAGTGTGAATGAGTATGTATGGATGTTTCCCAGAGATTCCCAGCTGGAAGGGCATCCACTGCATAAAACAAATGCTGGATAAGTTGGCGGTTCATTCCGCTGTGGCGACCCCAGATGAATAAAAGGACTAAGCTGAAAAGAAAATGAATGAATGAATAAACTGTCAGTCCCCTAACTATACATATAATTATGCATTCATGATCATTCTGGAATTCAGACTTAATCAAACAAAAAATCTCTGGACTCTGTGAATACAGTCAGGGAAGGTGTATTTATTATAGCACTTAAAAAGTCAGATTTCCATGATGTAATTCATCAGATGCATAATAAATCAGTCTGCCCTGAACTCCCACTTTCTCTTTCTGGGAAAGCTATTTTTGTGGTGGAAATTAAAATATATATATATATATATATATATATATATTCCAGCTGCAACCCATCTCTGGGAAACATCCATACACACTCATTCGCACTCATACACTACAGACAATTTAGCCTACCCAATTCACCTATACTACATGTCTTTGGACTTGTGGGGGAAACCGGAGCACCCGGAGGAAACCCACGCAACCACAGGCAGAACATGCAAACTCCACACAGAAATGCCAACTGACCCAGCCGAGGCTCGAATCAGCGACCTTCTTCACTTCTAATCATTGCTTCACAATTTTACTTCAGAATATACAGTAAAAATGACCAATGCATTTTAGGTCAAATAAATGTACTTTAACAGCTTTTGTTCACAACTAGGATGAAAACAGGATGAAAATCTGTTTAGGAGTGACTGAAAAAGTGACTTGCTGGACTGCTTTCCATGATTTACTCTGAAACATCCTCTGGGATTCCTAAAGGTGCACTAAATGCTCTTCCTCTTCCTTTCTATCCTCTTTTGACAGCATATTGTAGCACTATTGTTTCCACATCCTGACACATCCCAGCAGACTCTGAACTGGGCTTTCCCTAGGGAAAGAATGGATGGACTGATACAGAGAGTTTCTCCGCGGTTACAGCTTGGTTTCATTTAATGTCCCCTTTAATGTAATGGTCCTAAAATCAGAATATAATGGCTGTTACGCAGTACATCCACTAAAGACATCCACTAAAATGTCATTCAGTGCTACACCAGTTGATATACCAGGTTTGTATATGGGTATACTTAGAACAAGAATATTATGATATTAAAATACTCTATTTAAGGATCACAGTGCAGCCTATACGTTGTCATTGCAATTAGTATAATTACTTGTTCTTTCACATATTTTAATAAGTATGTGTCAGAATGAGTGTTTAATTTTTTTTATTTTATTTTTTAAATATTCGTTGGTTCGAGTCTCGGCTGGGTCAGTTGGCATTTCTATGTGGAGTTTCCATGTTTCCTCCAGGTGCTCCGGTTTCCCCCACAAGTCCAAAGATCTGCGCTATAGGTAAATTGGGTAAGTTTAATTGGCCCTAGCGTATGTGTGTGAATGAGTGTTTATGGATGTTTCCCAGTGATGGGTTGCAGCTGGAAGAGCATCTGCTGTGTAAAACACATGCTGGATAAGCTGGCGGTTCATTCCGCTGTGGCGACCCCAGATTAATAAAGGGACTAAGCCAAAAAGAAAATGAATGAATGAATGAATGAATAAATGTTACATTGAATAACAAAAGAACATTATTTCACCCATATTTAGATTTTGGTCACAAGTATTTGAAACATTAAAGAACAAACTTTACTTGCTTGCTTGCTTAAAATGCTTTCTATGTGTATAGCGTAACTCTATTAATGTATAAATCTTATGTATAAATCAATAGAGAGTCAGTGACTTCCGGGAATCTCTAGCTACATGAGCAACAGCGACTATTGGCCATAGGATGTAGGCGTGTCAATCAATGCAACAAGTTTGAGAATCCTTCAACTTTATGCAAATGAATAGCGACGTTTGTGAGCGACAGCCAATACGAGCATCAGTAGAGCTTGATCCTCTCTCAACTCATGCAGCAGTTGGTTGAATTCTCCGTGCAGTTATAATTCCTTACATTTATATAGCACTTTTTCTGGGCACTCAAAGCGCTTTACACAATGGGGGGAATCTCCTCATCCACCACCAGTGTGCAGCATCCACCTGGATGACGCGACGACAGCCATTTTGCGTAAGAACGCACACCACACAACAGCTACATAGCCAGTAGATCTACACAGACTATTGTTTGCTGCAGATAACTAGCCAAAAAGACAGAGCAAATGCTTTTATCTTGTTCATTCTTGTAATTAAACAATGTAGGTACTAATTCAAATTATATTTATCGTTTCCCTGCACAATGTTTACTTTTAATGCCATTAAAATCATTAACATTAACTAACCAACCTCAAGGTAGAAATGCTCACTAGCAACTTCAATCGCCACCCAAAATGAAAAGCATCTACAAAGTCACCGTTAGTGTGAATGAGGCTTTACTCTCTACATGCACCAGATACTTTCTTATAAACACACTAAAACACATAGATATCATCTTTTTGAAGTACATATATACTGTACACTATAAAAAACATTTTTAACTTGCTTTAACTTTCACATTTAGTTATATAATTCATTAATTCATTTTGATTCTGTTTAGTCCCTGTATTTGTCCACAGCGGAATGAACCACCAACTTATCCAGCATATCTTTTACACAGATGCCCTTGTGGCTGCAACCCAGTACTGGGAAACATCCATACACACTCATTAACACACATATACTACTGCCAACTTAATTTATTCACCTGCACTGCATGTCTTTGGACTGTGGAGGAAACAGGCGCACCTGAAGGAAACCCACCCAAACATTAGGAGAAAATGCAAACTCCACACTGAAATGGCAACTGACTTAGCCAAGTTATATAATGTTTAACTTAATATTTTAGTCAGCTTGATTGATTTAAGTTACAATGACTAGAAAAGTTCAGTTAATTCAGCAAACAAAAACTAAAGGCAGCAAGGAGGTTTTTACTGTGTGTATAATTAACTGTATATATGCTGTAAACATACATTATACTGTATAACTTCAGATTAACTATACACTTGCAAGCTGTACTGTCCACCCAACTCAGACTTTTTATGATTTTGATTGTAATATGATCATGCGCACCTTTTGTAAAGCTTCTTTGGAACAATTATTTTTGCGAAAAGAGCTATACAAATAAACTTGAATGGCTTGACTAATCCTGCACCCAATATGAGCTCAATATGCATCCTTTTCTCCTTGCATTACCATTCACAAAGGGTGTGACTTGGGTTTCACATCCTGTGGATCATTGTGTGAAGGATACGTGGCGTTCCTTCTGTCCTGCACACCAGGTAGAGGCAGGCGGCGATCACGTGTGTCATCTTTCGGCCTCGCGTCAAGTGCTTGCTCACTACCATCTTGAAGAAATTAAAGGCCGTGTCCAGGCAGTGCTGGTTGAGCTGAAGTTGACTGCCGAGGTTGTGGATCTGCCGTTTCCCTAGACACACGACACACACAAACACATCTGATTGAGCAAACACACACATTCATACAGACAGAGGCATGACTTCACACGCAGGTGTTTGCTTTTCCAGTAGCACTGATGTCATGAGAACGCTGCACAGCCAAACAGACTTTTAATGGAGCCTGGAAGCCAAAACAGCCAGAAAGACAGCTGTTTCACATCCCGTGTGAGGCCACAGACCCGTTTCCTCTTCTTTCACAGCCGCTCGTACATTACCTCTTTTACAGACAATCTCAAAAAAGCTGTCCTATAATTCATCAAATGACACAAAATAAATCAGCCTGCACTTAAATTCCATTTTGTTTGTTTTTGAGAGAATATTTTTATATATCTGCCTTATTCTATTTCAAAAGCAATAGTGGGTATTTCTAGAAAATATAAATCTAAATAATATAAATAAATATAAAAAATAAATAAATATAAATATAAATATAAATCACCGCACTCTTCCAGGTAGGTTTGATGCTGTGACTAAATTTATTCATTCATTCATTCATTTTCTTGTCGGCTTAGTCCCTTTATTAATCTGGGGTCGCCACAGTGGAATGAACCGCCAACTTATCGAGCATCTGTTTCACGCAGTGGATGTCCTTCCAGCTGCGACCGATCTCTGGGAGACATCCATACACACTCATTCACACACAAACACTACGGACAATTTAGCCTACCCAATTCACCTGTACCACATTTCTTTGGACTTGAAACCGGAACACCCGGAGGAAACCCACGCAACCACGGGGAGAACATGCAAACTCCACACCGAAATGCCAATTGACCCAGCCAAGGCTCGAACCAGCAACCTTCTTGCTGTGAGGTGAACGTGCTACTCACTACACCACCGTGGCACCCAATAACAAATAACATATATATAATAAATAATGACAAATAACAAAAATGATTCACACTCAATAGTATATTAAATATACAGTAAGATTTAGGAAACAAAATTGTGTGAGTGTGTGTGTTTCCAAGAATTGGGTTGCAGCTGGAAGAGCATCTGCTGCACAAAAAATATATTGCCAGAATAGCTGGCGGTTCATTCCACTGTGGCAACACCTGACAAATAAAGGACTAAGCTGAAGGGAAATTAATTAATTAATTAATTAATATAAAGCAGGAGATAAGGAGACAAAGGTTTCAGCTATGAGCCATCATCAGTGTAATGATTCATAGTCTTATGGTGCTTGCATACTCAGTCATTTTAGGTGTTCACAATCAATTGAGTCACAGATCTCATATAAGTTCTGTTTACGCCTGGTCACTTCATGCATGTTTTTTCTGATCAGACAAGTATTCGATCATGATAAGGACAGGTGTAAATGTCAAATCGCTCAGACCACTTCAGGAGGTGATCTGGGATGTACCCCAGACAAAACTGTGCAGGTCTTAATGAGGTTCATCGTCATCAACGCAGATGACCTGATGGTTTGCAGCTTCAGTGTTCATCATTGTGCACGAGAAAGAGGAGTAACTGCTTCAACTGTAGACCTACCTAGGTTATTGTGTAGTCCTATAATGTGCGCCTATGAGAAAGCCGCTGATCATGAAATTGTTTTAAATGCATGTGCGGCTGTGCACACTTCTTCTGCTATCTCAAAGGCATGTCACGATCATGTGTGCTCTTTGTACATTATAAACAAAGCCAGGATCACATTTGTTATTATCCTCTGCAAATCATCAGTTCTTGTGTCATTTATTAAGTGCTACAGCCGGGCACCTCAAATTTAATACCTGAAAGTTTAGATGATAGGCTATTACAAATGTATAAAAATATATATTTTATAATTAATTAAAACTATTAAAGCTTTTTTAATAGGGACCATGCTGAAGGAAAGGGAAATTGAAGTTAAAGTATATTAGGCACCTCAATTCAACTGGATCTAATATTTTAAGGCCTTTAAAAGATTTAATGGCTTAAAACAGTTCGAATTGTTGACTGACTAGTTTATTTATCACCTTAGAAAAAAGCAGGGGTGCTCAACCCTGTTCCTGGAGAGCCACCCTCATGCAGATTTCAGTTGCAACCCTGATCAAACACAACTGAACCAATTAATTAGGACCTGACAACAATCAACATTTAATACCCACTTTTTCCCTGAGCCCAATGATGTTTTGCATGAATTATATAATCCATTATATAATCAACTTATTAAAATCAACAAATGATTTTTCTGCAGCCCATTAATAACCCCCAAACCTAGAAATGGTCATCAGCATTACAAACACGGAGAATTACTGTACTGCAGGGAATAAAAAAGAAATACTGAAAAATCCAAAAAAAGAGCTTTGGCCTCAGATATGATTTTGATAATCCACGTCAAATCCATGTTTTGACAAATCCAGAATGCCACCTTAAAATACCAAGCGAATCATTATTTTTATGATGGACACACCTCTCACTCAGTTTTCGCCATAGATAAGGATTATTTGTAGCACATTCATTAATTCCTTTATTTTCTTTTCGGCTTAGTCCCTTTATTAATCTAGGGTCACCACGGCAGAGTGAACAACCAACTGATCATATGTTTTACACAGCAGATGACTTTCCAGCTGCAACCCATCACTGGGAAAAACCCATACACTCTAGTGATGGGTCGTTCTTGAACGATTCGTTCATTTTGAACAACGAGTCCTCTCAGCGAGTGATTCGTTCATCCGCACATGCGCAGATTGCGCACAGATGTGCTGGTTTCGTTCATTTTTCAAGTCTTTTAATTCATTCATCACGCGAAAGACAAAAGCCAATCATATGCATTTAGAGCCGGAAAGAGATTTGATCCGTTCATGTATCGAGTCCTCTGTTTGAGTCACTCGGTCATCACGTGAAAGACAAAAGCCAATCATATACATTTAGAGCCGGAAAGAGATTTGATCTGTTCACCTCCCGAGTCCTCGGTCCGAGTCGTTCAACACGTGAAAGACACAGAAGCCAATCGTATGCATTTAGAGCCGGAAAGAGATTTGATCTGTTCACC
>CAIGQQ010032164.1:5948311-5967156 GCA_903798035.1 Danio albolineatus
GCCAATCGTATGCATTTAGAGCCGGAAAGAGATTTGATCTGTTCACCCCCCAGAGTCCTCGGTCTGAGTCATGTCTCTTTACATTTTGTCACGTGATGAACGAACCAGAAGACTCGAAAGGTGAACTAGTCATGGCTCCTTTCGGCTCAGACTGTGTACATTGTTTGAGATTATATGGATTGTCCGTGTGACGTGAACGAACCACTGAAATTTGAAGACATGAAGAGGTGAGCTGAGCAAAGAGGCAAAAATATCTTCATAGACAAAAGAGAAGGCAAACAGTGAATGATTATTTTCTCTTATAGCATTCTATTTATGACTTGTTTGTAGTGTGATCAACATTTGGGCTAGTTGTACATGTGTTTGGAAGCAATTCGTAACAGTTTAATAATATATTGGCAAATTGAACGAAATGACTCGAAAAAAGATTCATTCATCTCGATGAACGAGACTTAAAGATCCGAGTCAGTAAAATGATCCGAACTTCCCATCACTAATACACTCTCATTCACACACATACACTACGGACAGTTTAGCTTACTCAATTCACCTATGGTGCATGGCTTTGGATTATGGGGGAATCCGGAGCACCCAGAGGAAACCTACGGCAACACAGGGAGAACATGCAAATTCCACACAGAAATGCCCTATGACCCTGCCAAGGCTCGAAGCAGCGGATTTCTTGCTGTGAAATGCATGGCTTATTAATTTTACTATGCGAAGTGATTTGTTTCATTTTTTTTTTAATAAAAGTTTCCCAAACTCCCATAATTTGATGCGCAGTAGTCAGATGTGTGGAAAATTGTGGATATAATATATTACAAAATGTGTTTCATTCAGTACAGTGACATATAAATTATTTAATTGAACTCTTTATGTGTGTGAGGCCACATCCCTGTTTCTCCTTCTTTTACATTCGCTCATATATTAACTCTTTTACAGACATTCTCAAAACAAGCTGTGCTGTAATTCATTGGACACGTTGAATAAATCAGTCAGCCCTAAAATCCCACTGTGGGCTTGGATGTGTTCTGCATATTAAAATTCACACTGAAAAAACACAGTCCAGTAGGCTATCTGGTGGATTTGTGTTTACTTAACACATCATTTAGCTAAAGACCTTGTTCACCCAGACGGTGAAATTCTCAGTTGTAAACAATGGGAATGAGTTACTGTAAGCCGCTTCACAGTGTCATAGAAGGAAAGCTGCTTTGCTGGACAGATGTGATGGAGTTGATGAGTTTGACATGTTGCAGGCATTCATTATGCTTGAAACCGCACATGTCGACGTGTTTATAAGAAACGAAGACTTTCATCAGGCTGTCTTCTAAATGTGCAGATTTGTGATAATGAGGCCAGCAGATGCAGAGACACGGCAAACTTTTTCTTTCTGCAGAAACTTTGTTGGGGAAAAAAGAGAATTTTAAATTATCTCTGCCTTTTTCTCACTTGTAAGCAGTTTTGTAAACCAGAAGATAAACCATGATTGATTCATTGATTTTACAGTTTAGAAAAGTTTTTAAAATGTGTATTTGATATAGGTTTTACATGTTTTTTTTCTTTCAGGTATATGAAAACGTTTCATTTTCTTTTCGGCTTAGTCCCTTTATTAATCAGGGGTCGCCATAGCGGAATGAACCGCCAACTTATCCAGTGCATCTGCAAAAAAAATAAATAAATACAACAAATTCCAAGCATATATAAATGTGACAGAACAAAAATAAAAGTTAAATAAAGTGTATTATGGTTTTCTGTGGAATCTTATAGTTTTCAAATATATAAATTAAACAATCAAATGTAAAATGTATAACTTTTTATACAATAATACAAAAATAATCTTTATTAATATCTTTATCTTTTAATCTTTCATAAATAATCTAATCTAGCTCCTGTTTTTTTAGGTCCTGACTTCTAGAGGTTTCCATAACCCTGGACCAGGCCGTACCCCGGGCAGATGCTGTGGCGGTCATGGAGCAGTGGAGAGCATGAGGCTGATTCCTGAAAGACCAAGTGACAGACGAGTCTCAGCATTGATCTCGCAGGCCAGCCTGAACACCCGACGGTGCCTTACTCAAACCAGCAGCTTGTCCACAATGGACATTCAGAGCTCAGCACAAGAAGTTTGGCCAGAGGAAAAATGGTCCTGCCCATCTGAGCATGGTTTCTCTAAAGGTTTTTGCTTTACTTTTGTCAATTGGTGCAGTTTTGTTTCTCGCCACTGTCCCCACTGGAACTTCGTTACGCATCAATGAATTTGCTGCTCAGTGTTTGGACTTTCAGCGGTGAAATTTAAACCACACTGAACTCTGAGAACTGAACTGACACAGTTTCAATTTACTAGAACTTTTATGTTAAGCTGCTTTGACACAATCTACATTGTAAAAGCGCTATAGAAATAATGATGAATTAAAAAGTTAAATAATTCTGCGATGTGACTATTGCGGATGCACACATTGCGATGTCGATGCTCTAACAATATATTGTTCACCCCTAGTTCTATTTGATTTACAAAAATAACTAATGGTCAAAAAATTTAAAATAAATGTGTGTGTGTGTGTGTGTGTGTATCTCAAGAGATAAAAACACGAACACAACAAAATGAGTAAAACTCAAAAAATGAATAAATAAAATAAAAACTGCAACAAATTAAAGCTATTAGTACTACAAAGGTATTGCTCAATAACACTAAAACAAAACCAGCCTTAAATTAGCCTATGCTACAGAGTTAACACAAGCGTGGAGCCACAGATGTTAAAGAGGATGCTGGATTTTTCAGTCCCCCAACCGTGGATCCCAAAAAACTGCAGTGTCAAGTGTCGTGTTGGCAGACAGAGGACAAAAATAACTCTGAAAGCTTTTAAGAGCTTAATCCCTCTATTCTGGACCCACTGTGTGCCAACACTGCGTTACCCACTGCAGACCTGTCTAATCCCAGAGTATTTTTCACACTGCACATGCCTTTGGATTATCAGGCCGTTCTGCGGTGACCTCTCTCTGAATGACAGCACAATTACATAACCGCTGCTACACGGGATGCCTTTAATAATGAATGCAGTCTTGTGTTTGTGACCACGGGGACACTTTCAGCAGTCAGTTTCATCACAGTCTTTTATATGAACCATGACTACAGGATCGTTCACACTAACAAATATAAATAAAACAATTAAAATGATAAAAAAAAAATACAATAAATATATATACATCTGCATCCACATTAGTGATCCATCTATTTTAACTGCTGCACTGCTGTTTCAAAGTAAATACAAATATATTATCACCTGATGCTATACGATTTGCGGATTTTTTGGGGTAAATTCTTCAAATAAAGGTGAATAACTGTTTTGTTTAGAGTTGTATAAATTATTTGCTTAGATTTTCGGACCAGTAAGTCTGCCTGTGTAATCCACCTGTGAATTTAGCACTTGCTAGTCAGTTTACTGGAATAAAAACAACAAAACAGAACACCTGGAGAAAATATATGCAAACTCCACACAGAAAGGCCTCCTGGTCCAGCTGGGACTCGAACCATTGACCTTCTTGCTGAGGGGTAACTGTGCTACTTATGTTATATTATATTATATTATATTATATTATATTATATTATATTATATTATTCATTCATTTTCTTGTCGGCTTAGTCCCTTTATTTATCAGGGGTCGCCACAGCAGAATGAACCGCCAACTTATCCAGCATATTTTTTACGCAGCGGATGCCCTTCCAGCCGCAACCCATCTCTGGGAAACATCCATACACACACATTCACACTCATACACTATGGACAATTTAGCCTACCCAATTCACCTATATCAAATATTTGGACTTGTGGGGGAAACCGGAGCACCTGAAGGAAACCCACGCAACCACAGGGAGAACATGCAAACTCCACATAGAAATGCCAACTGACCCAGCGGGGGCACGAACCAGCAACCTTCTTGCTGTGAGGCGAACGTGCTACTCACTACGCCACCGTGTCGCCATATAATATAATATTATATTATATTATATTATATTATATTATATTATATTATATTATATTATATTATATTATATTATTATACAGTATTTTACCTTACCAGACATTGTGTGTTAATATTAATAGTGAATGCAAATTTTAGTTGCTGAGTATAATGGTGCACCTACCGTTTTGAAGTGTCTGAGCTCGTGATTCTTTTCCTAGGCTGGTGTGGAAGCCACTTCCCAAGACTGGAGCTTTGGAAGTACCTGAAAACAACACAAAAACCTCAATTTATAACGTTAAAGACTGGAGCAAAGTTAAAATCAGGTAATAACAGTAAACATTAAATAGTTAGGCGTTTCATTCCGCTGTGGCAACCGCTGATAAAGGGACTAAGCCAAAGAAAAATAAATGAATGAATTAAATAGGTAAAAATAAAATATTAATTAAAAGTATTATTATATATATATGTGTGTGTGTGTGTGTGTGTGTATACATGCACATGTGTGTATTCAACTACTAAACTACTATCTCATACTAACACTATTCTATACCACCTTTAAAAAGTTAATAACTTGCTGTCTTTTTAATATCAAATTTTTAAAAATCTTTTCTGTATTCTGTTTGCTTACTTTACTTTTCTACCATTAATAACTTCTTTTATATTTTATTGTCCTTTTTTTCTATAGAAAAATAAAACAATCTGGTTTCTCTATCTCTTTCTATCTATTGTTTTGCTCTTTTGTTGCTTTCATGACTTCTATTGTCCTATTTTTATGTCATTTTATATAAAAGCATCTGGCAAAGATTAAATGCAAATAGGAATAATATCGACGCGAAAATATAAATGATGTACAAACAAAACTTTGTTCTCCACCAGAGACAGTGTGAGCTGTTAAATAAATCTCTAGCGCACTCTAGTGGCCGCATGTGTAAACCACAGCATAATTATTATATGTTACTACGGCGACACCTACCGGACCTGAGACTTATAAGAAGTCAGAAAAGCTAATGAGAAGGGTCTGGCTGGCAGACCGGATGCACATGCAAGCTGAGACTGCATGTATACTTTTACAGTTTTTCCTCAGTTGCTTTGATGCATTTCTCGGATCAGAATTGAAATTCTCAAGACTACCTGTTCAATCTTCACATCACCGTGTCACTGGTGCATAATTATTTTGAACAAGTTTCAAATGCTTTGGTACATCCATGCTAATTATTATGTGAATTCTTTGCTGTTTCCCACATTATCAACATCTTATGTCATGTTTATCAAAATGCATTTATAATGGTCTCGGTTAAATAGTCTCACACAAGAAAAATCATTCTTTTTCGGGGAATCCACAGCTGTAATGATCTTGAATTACTGCAGGTGCTATTATGACAGTGTTGTGATCAATATTTCTGGTGTCTGATTATGTGTTTTTTTCAGGCCACAAAATTGTGATGACACCATTAACTGTTTTGCAGTTTTCTTTTCAAACTGAATGTTGTTTTGACTGATCATACTTGGAGAGTGAACAAAAACTCTGTCTGAGACCTGCATTCTGATAACTGGTCCGCAAAATAACTCTGTTAGGAAGACCACGTGGAGCAAAGATTGTGTGAGGCTTTCTCTATTAAATTTGTTTGGTTTGCAGCGGTGTTGCATTTCGTTGTTAAAATCTCATTCATTCATTCATTCATTTTCTTTTCGGCTTAGTCCCTTTAGTCCCTTGGCTCAGGCCACAGCGGAATGATCCGCCAACTTATCCAGAATTTGTTTTACGCAGCGGATGCCCTTCCAGCTGCAACCCATCTCTGGGAAACATCCATACATTCTCATTCACACACATACACTACGGACAATTTAGCCTACCCAATTCACCTGTACCGCATATCTTTGGACTTGTGGGGGAAACCGGATCACCCGGAGGAAACCCACGCAACCACGGGGAGAACATGCAAACTCCACACAGAAATGCCAACTGACCCAGCCGAGGCTCGAACGAGCGACCTTCTTGCTGTGAGGCGACAGCACTACCTACTGCGCCACCGTGTTGTCCTGTTAAAATCTCTCTGCTATTTAAAATGCAACATAAATTAATTATGAAAAATGTCTTTAATAATAATTCAAATTTAATAAAATAAGAAAAGTTTTCTTGGCAACTAAATAGAAATTAGTTTGTTGACACGCTAAACGTAGCAAAACTGAATGATAAATTAAAGATAAATACTGAAATGACAGTTGGCATTTCTGTGTGGAGTTTGCATGTTCTCCCCGTGCTCGCATCGGTTTCCTCTGGATGCTCCGGTTTGCCCCACAAGTCCAACGACATGCGCTATAGGTGAACTGGCTAAGCTAAATTGTCCATAGCGTCTGTGTATGAACGAGTGTGTATGGATGTTTCCCAGTGCTGGGTTGCAGCTGGAAGTGCTTCCACTGCATAAAACATATGCTGGAAAAGTTGGCAGTTCATTCCACTGTGGCGTCCCCAGACTAATAAAAGTACTAATCAAAAAGAATATGAATGAATGAATGAATGAATGACAAAACCCATAAAATCACCAATCTCGCACGAGTATAGGAAACCCATACAAAATACACTGTATGGGTCAAAATAGATTTTTCTTTTATGACAAAAATTGGAAAAAATTTAAATAAAAATGATTTCACAGTAGAAGTTGACAGTAAGTTTCTGTCATGATTTAGTCGCTTGTTTTAATATATTACTAGCATGTTTAGACTATGCAATGTTTCTGGCATTGTTTAACACTGCTAGTGTGTCTAAGCATGATTTAACACCCTGCTTACCTGTTGGTAGTATGTTTAGCACATGGCTAACATGAATAAATATGTTATATAAGAAATGTATTAAGAAACATTATCCTTTAGAAATATGTTTAATATTCTGATTTCATGCTCACTATTATTATGTTTTGAAAACAAAAAATTGCCTAATAAACATTTGAACAGTGGTGAATAATAGCATGCAATCTTTTTTCATTATTACTTTTTTTTGTTTGCTCATGAATGTGCAGTCTGCACCAAGTTGGAAATGGTTATTTTATATGTATAAATAAAATCATTCCTGATAGCTGAGCCCTAACTGACCAGGAATCAGCCATTACAAAGGAACCCAAATTCATTTGTCTAAATCAACATTTAAAAATTATTACAATATTAAATATGTTTGAATGTTTGAAATAAAATTTTTTTTTTTCTATTATTATTTCAAGTTCACTGTGAGATGCTTCAATCCACCAGATTAGGACTGAGCAATTAATTAATCGTTAATTTTAATCAAGTTAAATTGTTCAATTAATCGAGACTTCAAAATCGCCCAGCCCTACACTGGACACTGTAAAAAGAGTTTAACACTTTAACACTTTAAGTAACAATTCTCACTATTACCTAGTGGCTTTAGCTTACTACCTGTTTATTAAGAGAACATTGGTTGCTTATTTGTACTTATGAAGTACATATTCTACATGATTTACAATAAAATCATGTAGAATATGTACTTCATAAGTACAAATATAATCCTTAATCCTATCAACCTAAACCCAAACTACTACCTTAATTACAATTAATAAGCAGCAAATTTAGAGTTTACTGAGCCAAGTTAATGGTTTGTCAAGAGAAAGAATTTTACCTTAAAATATGTGACCAAGGGTTTTTACCACTAATGAAGGCATTGACTTTGGTACAGCAAAGATTCCAGACAGTAACGGTGCCTGTGAAAAAAATTTTTGCCTTTTAATTTTTTATTGAAATCTAAAAAACAAACTTCCTTAAATTGTCAGATTACGTATATTAGGAATTGGTCGTGGCAAACATATTTAACCCTGCTGCTCCAACTGTCAGTTTTGGCAACAAACAGAAATGGTGGTGAGGAGGTTCTGTTGTCGGTTTTAATAACTCTCCCTAAACCCTTTTCCTGATCTTTCTGAATGAAATGCCTACTTTACTACATCCATTCAGCTCGCAGTAGAAAAGACAAGCCATGCCCTATTTTCTCATTTAATATTCTGTTTATCTAGGAACTGCTTCACATTACAAAAAAGTGGTTGCAGCTTCTGGTTCACAGAAAAAAATGTACAAAAATTATTATATGTATGTGCTCTCTACATAACAAACCAAAAGGAAACCCTATCAGCTCTCATGCAGCTTCTATTTCTGCAAGAAGGACTTCCACTTCCAGCAATATTCCACATTCATTCCCAACTCCATGGTTCAGTTTAGATTCAGATGATTATTAAAAACATCTCTGGTCCTACATGCAGGACCATGCAACACTTTCGATGGTTTGTTTGAAGACAACATATTTTTCTTATTGTCACATAGAAAACTAATAAATTAACATCTTAAAACTCAAAAATGAACATCACAAATAACCCCTTCTTTTCTTATTAGTCTTTTTAAAGACTTTAAAGATCTTTGGATGACAACCATTCAGCAATAAACCAACCATCATATGACTAAGAAGCACTTTGTTCTTTCCCAGTAAAAAGAGGTCACTATGGTTGCAGCATTCTTAATCATAAGAGATCATATTCCATTTCTTAATTATAATATATATAGGCAACACTGTTAAAAAACTGTTAAATTTATACCGACAGCTGTGGTTGCCAGGATTTTTTCTGTAAAAAATAAATACGTTTTACTGCACTGTTTAAATTTACGGAAAATAACCGTATTTCATTAACTGATAAAATGTTCAGTTAAAACGTAGATTAGTTAAAAAAAAAAAAGTAAAGTTATTAAATGTATTAATGTGTTCATGTGTGACTGCAATCAGCAAACAGATTTTCACTACATTGTTACTACAGAGTTACATTTAAACAAAAGAACATGCAGCATAACATCAGACATCCTCAGTTCCTCTTGGACTTGCACACAGACGCTAGTATTCTGAACAACGGTGACACAATAAAACATTTTACAGTATTTTACAGTCTACAGTACATTCAACAGTCTATATTTTTCCCCGAACACATTTAAAACTCCTTGAATCCCAGAGCAAAATCCTCACTAGTGTCCTCACCACAGAGGGTTGAACACTCAGGCAGTGATGACGTTAATGACATAATTAAGTGTCTAATTAAAGCAAGATTGATAATTATTGATGAACAACAAAACCAAATAACACAAATTACAGCCAAAACCAAAGATGAAATCAACGAAAAATAAAACTCTAAAATAAAAAGAATAATTAATAAAAAATAAAACAAATTACACAATAAAATGTTATCTCAGCAGAGATCATTAAACAACTCCACAAACATCAGGAGCTTCACTTATTACTGAACTTTGACTTTATTTCTGTCATGTGAACAGAAGCTCCTCTTTAAATTTCTGTTGTTCATTTGAAATCACCATAATGGAAGACAGCATCTGCTTTAGTTGGGCTCTTCAACTTCTTGTTTTAAAACTAGTTTTTATTTTGGTTGCTATAATTAACTGTGTTAATCATCCAATTTGTATAGCATAAGAAGCCAAAAGAAAACATAAGAATAAGTCTGATGCGATTAGCTATGATATCAAAACCACCCTCGCCTGCTTGTGTACTTTTTGAATGTCTTGTTATTTCTGTCTAAGAAATGAAAAATATATGTAAATGAAACCACTGGAGATTCAAGCCTCAATTCACCATTCACACTGAAAATGTTTGAAATATAGTAGAACTTAAAAACACACAGACGTCAACAAAATGTTAACAATGGTGACAATCAAAAAGTAAAAATCAACCCAGAACAATACAAAATAATCTCTTGAAATATTACCCCCCAAAAAACAAAATAAAATAAAGGCAAAGAAAGAAATTGTAAGAGCATAAAGCTGCACAATTCATTCATGCTGTAATGCATGCTGGGAGTTTTGTACTATGCTGGCACCCAGCATGCATTGTGGCATGAATTATTTGTGCAGCTTTTTTTTCTATTTAGCTGCCATGGTTGAGGTTTATATCCTGATGTCTGTGTGTCTTAAATGTGCTACTGAAGCTCTCAAGGTTTTGTGCATGACATTCTAATTATTAATTTTTATTATCATTTATTCATTTTCTTTTCGGCTTAGTCCCTTTATTAATCCGGGGTCGCCACAGCGGAATGAACCGCCAACTTATCCAGCATTTGTTTTACGCAGCGGATGCCCTTCCAGCCACAACCCATCTCTGGGAAATAATTTTTATTATTTCCTTCCTAATTGTTTGTTGACCCTCCATGAAAAGCTGCAGTATTATCCCAAACAGCATTAATATGAATTTGCTATTCTTTTTTATGACCTAACTTATAAAATACCAAAAATTATATCTGTAATGATTAAGCACATATTTTTTTCAAATTGTCTTTCTTGCCATAACAGATTTAGAAACAGTTATAGCAGCCAGAGAAACATTAAGATAGAACCGTAAAGGTGCAAGAATCCAACTAAAGCAGCCTCTGATCTCCACAATGAAGTCAAACGAAGCATTTTCAACAAAAGGTATAAACCCCTGTTAATTATCAAATATTCTAGCAGATATGACAGAAATGAAGTTAAACTGTTTTAATTAAGTTGGTTTGATGTAAAGTCATTCGTTCTGTCTAGTGGACTAAACTAATCGACTAATTTAGGGACTAGTGAATGAGGGTGTGTGTTGATATTTCAGACACTCTGATTAATTTCTCAAAAACAAAGGTTATATCTGTTACAGTTATTTTCCGTATGTTGTTCAGAAATGAGCTGTTAATCATGTAACAGGTTTTCACTTTAGATTGTACAAACTTTTACTGATAAAATCACAGACATTTTTACAGTGGACATGCAACATCATAAAACGGCAATTTATGCTCAATAAATCACAAAAAAAAGACAAAATAAAGGCTGAAAACAATTAATTTTGACTCTAAAATAAATAGTGAATCCACATTTGGAATATTACTTATTGTCATGTTGAAACACAGAACAATTATGTTTTTTTTTCTTTTTATTGGGATGGAAGTAAGTATAAAGTTTGAAACAAATAATAAGATTGCCACACGTGGAAGTTCAAGCCCATTATCCTGTCATACTTTCTGCAAATAATTTGCTATAATATATCAAAACTGCTTTTGCAACTGACACAGATCTTGGATTATCTAGCTGGTTAAGTTTAAAAGAGTTAACTTTAAAAAGTTACCATGGTTCATCCAGTTCAACCTATAAATCACCTTTAATGTTCTACAAATGAAAAAGGCCATCTACATCTTGCAGTTTTGTAGGATTAGTTTTGACCATATAGTAGCATTTAAATGCAATTTCATCTCGCCCTCCCACATTTAAATTGTACTTTATTTTACAGTATGTGTACTTAATATGTTCTTGCAGTGTACTTATACTAGGTTATACAAAAAAACTATATGAGTTAAGGTTCAGGGGTATGTGCTTGTCTGAGGACATGTTAAGACTGTGGCTAGCCAATTAATTAAATTGTGCAAGAACAAAAAAAGAGTTTAAAACATTATCTATAAGCAATCATTTCCCAGAGCTTAACAATAAGGACTGCCCGATGGCCCGGGGACAGTGTGAGAGATGCTCGGGACAGTAGACAGAAACGTTACTGGCCTGATCAGGCCAGTGCTGCTTTGTCACTAAATTTTATTTACCTGCGACTATTTGTCACTTGCATGCAAATATAGTCCGAAAATCAAGAAATAGTTTGTGCTTTAAGTATTTGAACACTACCTTCTCTGTGAAGTCATATACTATATTGCTTTTTTGGTCCCTCTTATCTGATTGGATGTCGTGAGCATGTTATTTTTTTCCGTAACCTGGTAAAAACCAACACAGCGAAGAGACGACAACATGACGGCAAAATCATATTATGAGGCTGAAGAAAATGTCTGTTTTGTGCTGTTTTGCTGTAATTTTTAAGTCAGACAGATTTTGTTTTGCAATAAAATACCTGCACATTTTCCTTAACCATTTCAGAAATTATTTTTGACACATTATTTAAAATATGTGGTTAAGAAATTTCAATTTTCTCATTTTTTTTGGTGGGGCCAGTGGAAAATTTTGGCAGGGCAAGTAAAAACTAAACCACTGGTCCAATTGGGCCAGTAGAAAAAATCCTTAGTGTTGAACCATGTTTCATATTTTAGATTTTTTATTTTAAATGTGTGATTATTTGCATGTTTATTCTGCTTTTAGTTCCACGCTTTGCTTCTTTCGGTATGTTCTTTTGAGCATTTTTCCTAATTATAATAATCGATTATTGTAAAACGCAAAGTGAGCAAACATACAGATGTCCCTCAAAACATGGGGCATGATGTCAACTATATTTAATCTTTTTTAACAGCTCTTACCATCTGCAGACACAAACTGGCCGACGGCTGAAGACACTCCACCGCTGTTTTCCACAAACTGAACCTCAGACACAATGATGTTATCCTCCAGAACAGAACCACAGGCTGTGCAGACTGCACTCCCCCGAGCTGGATCTGTGTCAATGTCTGCTCCACCACAGTTCTTACACTGGCGACTCATACTGACTGAAGACTCAGACCTGAGGAGCACAACATCAACTCCATTACTGAACAGGAAACGCTTTGCAAAACACACTGTTTCTGTATGTTTCGTCAATTTCTTGTTGTTAAGATATTACAAGCATAAGAAACATATGAAAACTGAATGACCTTAAATAGGTTATGATTAATAACACCATTATAACACCGGGGATTGAACTCGGGTCGCATGGTTTAATGGTTGTGCATATCCCGCTCTGCTACACGACACAGTACGCGCAGTGCGCATACAATGCACACTTTCGTCCTTTCCTCGTCGTTCATGTGTCGATTCTCGGATTAGGATTCATTATGTTAGTATTATTTATAATGCATGTCAATAGTAACGTTATCCTTTTAAACCTTGCTAAGCTAACGTTAATGTTTTGATATGGTTTATGTATGTGCACATATGCTACACAATGAAAGCTAGCTTGAATGATACGACCGTAAACATTCTACATAAAGTTTAGTTTATCGCTTTTTTATCTTTCTTTCATAATGTAACCTTACATAAACATACACAATTTACGCTAGCCTTTACTAGTAGCCACTCACCAGTCAAATGAAGTAAAGACTTTAGCTCAAACACTTTAAAACCGTATCCAGTTGTATTTCTTGTTAGCTTTTATAAACTACTTAAAAGCAAATAGTGTTTTACAATGACCAACATGTTTCAAAGATATAAATCTATTTGTTTTGGAAAAATATTTCATTTAATTCATAACACCACTACTGTTGTGACTTTCCAGATGAGTCTATCAACCCAACCGCAACACAACATTAGGGGCTGTTCTAAAAACGGAACATAGAGGGGTGGCCATTTTCCAACAGTTCCTATTTTAATTAATATGAAGAGTTTGTTCAGCTAATATGTATTGCTTGTAAACTTAGAGTGTTTAGAATTATAAAAATGCTGAATGTATATTATTATAATAGCAGTTAATCGGTTAAGGTAATCACATAAACTCAAAACACCCCTATGGTGATATAACCTGAACCAGTGGCGGTCCCCAGCCTAAAAGCGCGATAATATGACGGATCTATTGTTTAGCCGTTACGCTAACGCTTTTTCTTCTTTTGATTTGTTAATATGAAGTATGGTTCTTTATATTTCTTATTGCTCACGGCCTGTCCTTCAAGAAACGTAAATAAATATAGTTAACCGACTGGATTGAAGACTTTGATTTTGACAGACTTTATGACGCAATGACCGGGAAGTAGACATTGTGCAGTTCAAAATGTGCGCAAATAGTTTTAGTTGAAATGTTAACCAATTGCTGTTTTATACACGTTACGCTGTTATTATGGATATTTACGTTTGGTGATGGAGTGGGAACAACTTGAGCTGAATCCAAGGATTATTGCTGCTGTTAAAAAAGGTTGACAAGAAAAACCTCATCGAGATACATTGCGGACAGAGTAAAGTTGATATATCTTCGTGTTTAACGTTATTTCAATGTTTAGCCAATTTTAGATCAGCCAAGGAGATCCTGTGTGTGTCTGGTCCAGATCTGCAGAGACTGACGCGCTTGTCAAAGGCTGATGTTCAGCGTCTTCATCAGGCTGTAGCGGCTTCTGTGCGCAAGTCCAAACCCGTCACAGGTTCTACTTTTATAATATTCTTTTCATTTTAACCCTCCGGTGTTGTTACAGGGGTAATTACGGAACATTTTTTGTTTAAACTGATTTTATTTGATTAGATAGTTCACCCCTAAAAGGAAACTGCTGTCATAATTTTCTCACATTTGAATTGTTCATAAACTTGTTTGAGGTGTTTTTTGTTCTGTTGATTATAATAAATTTTAATGAATGTTGAAAACCAGTAACCATTGACTTTCATAGTGATTTCTATCTTACTGTGGATGTCAGTGGTTACCAGTTTCCAACATTCTTCAAAACATCTTTTGTGTTCAACAGAACAACAACTGGTTTGTAATAATTATTAAGTCAAGGATGAATATTTCTGGGTGAACTGTCCCTTTAAATTAATTAAATAGGTATAAGATTTTTATAGATTTTTAGTAGATTAGTAAGATATTATACCAACTAGATTAGAATGAATTATAAAATTCGCTTAAAAGTATAGTAAATACACTGTAAATGAAATACAAGCAGAAAATTAACAATACTTGTATAATATTTAGAGCTTTTTATAATATTAATTATTCACAGTATACAATATATCATATATATTTATTTTACATTTTGGGATGAAAAGAGAAAAGGGGAAATAGGCTAAATAACTGAAAAAATAAACAGTGAAATAAACAACATTCATTTATTCATTTTCTTTTCGGCTTAGTCCCTTTATTAATCTGGGGTCGCCACAGCGGAATGAACCGCCAACTTATCCGGCATTTGTTTTATGCAGCAGATGCCCTTCCAGCCACAACCCATCTCTGGGAAACACATCCATACATTCTCATTCACACACATACACTATGGACAATTTAGCTTACCCAATTCACCTGTACCGCATGTCTTTGGACTGTGGGGGAAACCGGAGCACCCGGAGGAAACCCACGCAACCACGGGGAGAACATGCAAACTCCACACAGAAATGCCAACTGGCCCAGCCGGGGATCGAACCAGCGACCTTCTTGCTGTGAGGCGAACGTGCTACCCACTAGGCCACCGTGGCGCCATAAACAACATTAATAAATAATTTATGAATTTTCAAAAATACGATTTTTAAGCCATCTGTTTAATGAGGAAACACGAAATGTCCTCTTGTTTATTATTTTTATTTTTTTATTGCAATTTTGGCAGCTGTTTTTGCTTTTTCAAACAAGCTACATACACACATTCTACATGTATTGAGTTAACAAGAAGTGCAAAACAAAACATTTCACAATGAAATAACATAGTATTAAGTTTAATAAATAAAACTGTAGTAACTTGTCTCTAAAACAGACAACATAAAATAAATTAAGATTAACTAACCTCACCTCTAGTTAAACACATACTGTACACAGTAGCACTGACTGCTTGATAGGTCTGTGCAATATGGACATATGGACATTATGGACAATCATATTGCGATTTTTGGAACGAATATTACGATTTGCGATTTTTAACAGCTGGTTTTTTGCTTTTTAAAATGAGCTACGTACACGCATTTAAATATATTCAGTGCACAAGAAGTGCATAACAAAACATTTCACAATGAAATAACAGAAAACTGTAGTAAAATTGACCTTAAAAACAGACAATTTAAAATAAATTAAAAATAACCTCAACTCTCGTTGAAAACATACTGTACACAGTAGTACTAACTGCTTGATAAAAACTGTAATAAATTGTCTTAAAAACAGACAACATAAAGAAATAAAGATGAACTAACCTCAATTCCAGTCATAACAATAAATAAAAAATAACGTAAATCAAAACCACCCATTCGGTGGAGTGAGCTCTGATTGGTTAACATCTTTCTCCTACTCAGCTTAGCTGTAGTTGCCCAGTGTGCTGTGTCAGCTCTGATTGGCAAACATGTTAAAATCATGTGCACAAAAATGTAATCTAAATAAAAATCTTTTAAAAAATTGATAGATAAAATTGCAGCCTTATGCAGTTTAAAAACTACATGTGCTTAAATTGTGATTTTTTATGCAATTGCGATTAATTGCACAGTCCTATCTTAAATCAACATAAAACAGAACCAGCTCTCTATTTAAAAGGTATATTCATTACATTATAGAAATTCATTGCATTTACCTCATGAACAGTTAATATTTTCCTATTGTGCAATAAACGTGCGATACTTTCTCATACGCACTTAACAATATACAATGCAATACTTCTCCTTACGCATTTGTACACAGCACCTTATAACCTGTGAATTTATAACAAATCTGTACATACATTTTAACATCCAGATCGTTGGACTGACTGCATCTCTGTTTAATGTCTATCGTCTTCTTTTTTTTATATTTATTCTGTGTTGTCACTTGTCACTTTATGTACACTGGAAGCTTCTGTAGCCAAAGCAAATTCCTTGTGTGTGGAGCACACTTGGCAATAAAACTGATTCTGATTCTGAAATCAAATATGGTACATTAATTTTATGAATATAAGCTGATTATAGGTCTCTAGTCTGTTTTGAGCACAAACAACACAAGTGTGAGTCCTAAACGAACAAAAACAGGGTTAAGCTATTAAACATTATTTTGACAACATTATTTTGTTTGTAAGCACAACCATTATTTTGATTTCTTAGCATTGCAGTTGATCCAGGGAGAATGTCCTGTTTTAGAGCCAAGACACCGGCTCTCTTTTGCCTGCCCTGTTCTGGACAGTCTGATGCGTGGTGGTCTCCCCTTACGAGGAATAACAGAGCTGGCAGGCGAGAGCGCTGCTGGAAAAACTCAGTTTTGTTTGCAGCTTTGCTTGTCTGTCCAGTATCCACAAGAACACGGAGGACTGAACTCAGGTAGGGGAATGAATACAAAGCCAATATTAAACAAAACAACTGCACTGTACTGTGATCATTCCTAATTTGTGTTTTTTTAATGTTATGAAATGATTCTTGATCTAAATATTTTGTGATATTTAAATTTTTCTTGCATATTATTGGGTGTTTTCAGAAGAGAAGAAAGTACTCATTTGGACAGTTCAGATGAAATGCCGATTTAAATGCCATTTTATGCTGTCTCTAAACAGGGGCTGTTTACATTTGCACTGAAGATTCTTTCCCTATCAAACGACTACGGCAACTCATTACCCAGCAGCCCTGGCTCAGACCTGACCTGCCGCCAGCCCTGATCCACAGTCTGCGTTTTAGTGACAACATCTACATCGAGCATGCAGCAGACCTGGTGAGACAGAATCTCATCTTTAGACCAGATATTGTTTTCAATGCTCTTGTCAGTTTGGGGCTTTATGGCTTTTAATATGTTATTCAACTGTTTTGATTCATTATTATTAATATTATTATTATGAAAAGTAGACATCTGAAATGAACTTTTTAAAAAGATTTTCTTTTGTTGCAGTTCATCAATTTGTGTCTGTAGTTTTTGATTACAATACATTTTTAATGGCTGCTTTCTTATAAAAAAATTCTCCTGTAATGAGCAACAAATGTCCACTTCAGCTGCGCTTGCATACAACAGACTTTACAGATTTATCCCTATCTATATTATGAAGGTTTTTACTGATGTTTAAACATTGTATGACTGGTATTCATTGTATTCACATTCTATTCTACATAAGATTGTGAAAAAAAAAAATCAGAATTATAGAGAATTAAGAGATTCCCAAAATCAGATTTGGTCTTTATATCAAATGCTATACATGTACTTATCTATTATGTTCTTACATCCAAAAATAAATGCAGTGTTTTGTGTTTATATTGCATTGCAAAACACTTGTGGTGCTATTGAGGTGGGATATGAGTATGTTTATAAAGAGGGATGAGTAGGTTTAAGGGTGGGCTTAGATATAATTATAAATGTAAGTACAGCAATAATGTAAGTGGACAATAGTTAAGGCCACTAAATATAAAGTGGGACGTTCAATTTTGTTTGATAAAATTAAACAAGAATTTTGAACCTGACTTCTTCAGTATTTAGATTTTTTTTCTAGAACTAAGTGCAAATTTGCAGACATGTATATCTAAATAATTCCTTTTCATTTATATTTAGACCTAACATTTCAGAAAACTTGTCATAAATTATTTTAATTCTTAATGTAATCAATTGGCTGTAAAAATGTCTTTAACTATAAGTTTTTTTTTCAGCAGCAGCATCTTGCTGTAGTAAGTCAGTAGTCATCAGAAAGGCATTAACTGTGGGGTTTTTTTGTGTGCGCAGGAGGCTCTGCAGGCGTGTGTGTCTCAGCGTGTGCCGGTGCTGCTGAAGCGAGGTCTGGTCAGACTGCTGGTGGTGGACTCTGTGGCAGCTCTGTTTCGCAGTGAGTTTCAGGCTGATGAGGCCATTCAGAGGTCTCGACACCTGCTGGCTTTTTCCAGTACACTCCACCGCTTGAGTCACACATACGCTGCACCTGTACTGTGTGTCAACCAGGTCAGACCAATGTCTCGTCTTTAACACCTGATCCGAAATACTGGACGGCATGCTCAGGAATGTGCTTTGGAGGTTGTTGTATAAATTTGAATAACACAAATGTTTCTTCTGGTATTCCTGTACTTCAGGTTACAGCTGTTGTTGATGGTCCAAATCCAGGAAGATGTGATTATGGGTAAGTGTGTTCACAAATAAGTTAGTATGTTAATCTATTTGTGACATTTATTTGGTCATAAATGCTGTAAAACAATAATATCAAATATTATTACTATTATATTGCAGACTACATATTACGTAATTAATAATACTCTTTAATAATATAATATAATATAATATAATATAATATAATATAATATAATAT
>CAIGQQ010032164.1:5980992-6020183 GCA_903798035.1 Danio albolineatus
TGACTTTTGTATTGTAGATTTGTATTGTATTGTATTGTACTGTGACTTTTTATGTAACATTCAGTCATCCTCACCTCAGAGGATGGACTTCAGGTCATTACAGCGTGCCTCTTTGAACTAAACAAATGATCCGAACCATAAACAACCCGAGGAACACTGTAACTTTGAAGTGCTTTGAACTTCGGTCAATTTCTGAGCGAGCAAAAAGCTCAGCATTTTAAGAGTAATCATCTGAATCAGATGCACCTTAACAGAAACATGTCACTTTCGTCCTACTACAGAATCCTATCACATCCCTTTAAATCAGTCACAGCTGTGCTCAGTTTAGCTCTCCAAACCTACATATGTGCCAGAATGTTAGCATAAAGGATATATGTGATGAATATGACGAAAGTCAGACAGAAAATAGTGAATCTGACTAGCTTTGTTGCCAAAGAGGCAGCAGCTGGTCTGTTGCTATGAGCAGGATTAGTCTAGACTCTCTCTCTCTCTCTCTCTCTCTCTCTCTCTCCTGCAAGTCAGTCCCACCTGGACCACAACAAATCTGCCACAAATCATCATTTATATCTACACAATATTGTTGTTGTTGTTGTTGTTTGACAAAATGTAAAATAAATAGTTTTCAGTTTATGAAGTTACTGAATTAATGCATACTCATCATAAAGGCAACTTGTCACAAAGCGTATGTAGAGTAATCTACACTGTAAAAAGTGATTTATTACTCTACTTGAAAAAATGAGTAAACCCTTTGCCTGAAAAGCAACAAGCTGATTTTTACTACAAACGAGAGAATATCTGTTGTAACATGGAAACGTTAAGTTGACTTAATTTTTATCTACATGAGAATTTTTAAGGCAATAGGTTTACTCATCTTATGTAGTCACCTAAATGTTTTTCAGGAGAAACCCCCCTGCTCTCCCCCCACTGAGCATCATGGACAGCACTGTGGCTGCAGTGGAGTCATTCAGATTCCTGGGCACCACCATCTCTCAGGACCTGAAGTGAGACACTTACATTGACTCCACTGTCAAAAAAGCTCAACAAAGGCTGTACTTTCTTCGTCAGCTGGGAAAGTTCAACCTCCCAAAGGAGCTTCTGAAACAGTTCTACACCTTCAATAACTGTCTGCTTTAGCTCAGCTACCAAATCTGACCATCGAAGACTACGTCGAATAGTTTGGACTGCTGAGCGAATCATTGGTACAACCCTCCCTACTCTCCAAGAACTGTACTTATCCAGAGCGAGCAGAAGGGCTGCCAAAATCACTCTGGACCCCTCACACCCAGCACACTGCCTCTTTGAACTGTTACCTTCTGGTTGACGCTGCAGAGCACTGCGCACCAGAACAGCCCGACACAGAAACAGCTTCTTCCCTCAGGCAATCCATCTCATGAACACTTGATGATAACAATCGTGGAACCAACATCACTACTTGCTGTACACTTTTTACACACACATACACTTATTTAACAACACACTTTACATGCCAATTTGCACATAACAGCTGCACATATAACATTGTATATAGTAATACACCTGTACATATACTTGTCAATTTGTATATTTGCATTTAACACTCACTTCTATTTTTTGAATATATTTATTATCTGTTTTTTGTCCTGTCTCTGTAATTCTGTTGCACTGTAGAAGCTCTGTCACCAAAACTAATTCCTCGTATGTGTGAACATACCTGCTAATAAAGCTCTTTCTGATTCTGATTCAGATTTTTACAGTAAACTTGATATCTTGTAGAAGCGAGAAAAGCCATTGCTTGTAGTTTTTTCATTCATTCATTCATTCATTTTCTTTTCGCCTTAGTCCCTTTATTAATCCGGGGTCGCCACAGCGGAATGAACCGCCAACTTATCCGGCATTTGTTTTACGCAGCGGATGCCCTTCCAGCCACAACCCATCTCTGGGAAACACATCCATACATACACATTCACACACATACACTATGGACAATTTAGCTTACCCAATTCACCTGTACCGCATGTCTTTGGACTGTGGGGGAAACCGGAGCACCCGGAGGAAACCCACGCAACCACGGGGAGAACATGCAAACTCCACACAGAAATGCCAACTGGCCCATAGTTTTTTCATGCACTGATAATTTTTTTTTTTTTAAATTAAGAAAAATAAATAAAAATCATTTTTTTAAAGAGATATAACTATCAAAATGTCATGCTTTGTGTTCAGGTCATTTTAGACCTGGATGGAGACACTTCATATGTCAGATTTTAAAATGTTTTTTTTTTTTATTCTTTTTCTTTCTCTTTTTTTTTGACAAATTATATATAAAGTCAATATACATGCATCTATCTTTTCTCCATAGCTAACACACTTTGGGTATTGAATTTTGCTTATAAATTGCATATTAACATTGACGTATAATATAACCATTGTAGCATTCATTCATTCATTCATTTTCTTTTCGGCTTAGTCCCTTTATTAATCTGGGGTCGCCACAGCGGAATTAACCGCCAACTTATCCAGCATTTGTTTTACGCAGCGGATGCCCTTCCAGCCACAACCCATCTCTGGGAAACACATCCACACATTGTCATTCACACACATACACCACGGACAATTTAGCTTACCCAATTCACCTGTACCGCATGTCTTTGGACTGTGGGGGAAACCGGAGCACCCGGAGGAAACCCACGCAACCACGGGGAGAACATGCAAACTTCACACAGAAATGCCAACTGGCCCAGCCGGGGATCGAACCAGCGACCTTCTTGCTGTGAGGCGAACGTGCTAACCACTCGGCCACCGTGGCGCCCCCATTGTAGCATATCATGTTGAAATCATTTAAGTTAGATACCATTTATTCAAATGAGACCAAAAAGGGGATCCAATGGGTCATTTTCAGAGTATTTGTTCTTAGAAATTTCATGCTTCAGTATGATTTCTCATATACACCATATTTCAGCAACTTCAACTGTACATAAATGTAAAATTACCTGTTTTTACCGCTGTAACTGTAATGTTACAGTAGAAATAGAGTTCATTTGTAATTTAAATCACCACGAATCATTTTTTTAAACAATCAAAAGGGTGTAAATACAGTACTAGCATAGTAAAAAACGTGTTAAAACATTATTTTTTCCACATTCACTCATCAATACAAAGACTAATTAGTAAATTAGTAAGATTTAGTTAGAAAATATGACTTTTATAAAACTGTTCATTTAATCCAATGTGCTACTAACTGTTTAATTAAATTCTTTGTGAAATATGCAAGCAGCCTCTGGGAGAAAACTAGCACTACTACACTCTTTTCTTCAGGAAGCGCATGTAAACAAGAAGAGGGAAGGACAGAAGAGTATGACATCATCTGCAGTGATGAAGGATGCAGTAGCACAAAACCACCACAGGGGGAGCAGTGAACTTGAAATCAGATTGACAACAACACAAGCTGATTGCATGCTAACCATTTGATCGTTTTGTTTTGGCCCTTGTAAAAAGGAGAGGCTTAAAGACTGCAAAAGAAAACAGGAAATCTAGCCCTTTTACCACTGCACATGCGCAGTATCTAATGAAGTAACACAGCTTGCATGGTTAAAAGGCTTATTATTTGACAAGCAAGCCATTTTAGCTTTCAGTGTATACAGACACTATTTAAGCAGACTATAAGAATTAAAATTGACCTGTTCTGTTCCTCTCAGATCAGCACACTAGAGCCATCTATGTCCGTGTCAGTGAGCGCATGCATGTGCAGTGCTGACTGAGGGTATTGTCTATCCGCAGATGAAACACTTTGAGACAGACAGTAGTTTGATTCAGAAAAGCAGGCTGGGTTGACCCATTATGCAGATTTTATGGAATGGGGGGCTGGGGGGTGCGCTCTGAGCCCTTTTTTTATTGAAATAGGTCACACTTTGTCATGAAAACAAAAACGATGTATAAAAATTGCACACATTTGCTCTATTACTAACTTGAGATATCCTGTAATTACTTTTGCTAAAGCTGAGCAGTCTGGATTGAGCTCTTTTTCCTCATCTGTATCTTGTTCTCCATCACTCTCTCATTGTGAGGCAAGAGCAGACATCACTCCCAGAACAGTTTGGGAAGAATCCGTAATGAGAAAGAGGCATTGTGGAAAGTAGGCGTCTCCATGGTGACAGGAAGCCATGCTGGAAATGTACAATAGTGAGCAGCAGAGCGGGGTGAATGAGGGAATACATGCTCGAGACGGGTTTGTTGGTCAGTAGAAATGATTCATAATTACTTAAATTTTGATGTATTAAGTAACTGCTTTAAATAGCATTAGCAGGGGCACCGCTAAGGGGGGGAAAGTTAGGACGATTCTAAGGGCCCATGCACTCTAGGGGCCCACAGAGATCTGCTTTATAATTAATAACAGTACTATAATGTAATATAAATTATGAATGTATCTCTAAATTACAAGTAAAACTATTTATTAGAAATAAAAAATAAAAATACGGCTTATATCTGCCACTCGTGTCTGTCACATCTGTCAATGTCAAATTGCACCCCCTCCTTTCGCTGTATGGTTCAGTCCGTCAGTAGCGGGAAGAGAGTTGAGTGCGATCGTCACGTCAGGTAAACTGTCAAAGCAAAGTGATGTGTTCGAGGTTAACATCAGCTGCGTCCCAAATCGCATACGTATGCACTATTCTACGCCATTTTGTAGTATAAATAGTGTAAGTAGTGCGTTCGCACTGAAAACTCTAACAATCATGCACTTTATTTACCTGGATGATGCACTCATTCAGCCGGTAAACAGAAGCGTGTAATGATGGACATTTCACACACTCAACGCAGCTTTGAGCACGTAACAGAAGGGGCGGAGCTATCACGCGCACATGTTGGATAACTTTATTTATTTTGGATTGTGAGAGCAGTGTTCTCCTATGAGAGTGATTATAGCGCCTCTCGATGGTGAATGCGTCTACACTCATGCCAGGTAGGCTATTATTTGGTATTTTGGTCATTTATTTCATTAGCTGCATCCCAAATGACACACTATACACTAAATCAATAAGACACAAAATTATACTATAATGAGACCCATAAATAAGAAATCTTCTTTTGTTTAAACTGACCATTACTTAAATGGCAAAACCCTGGCCTTCTTGTCGGCAAATAATAATAATAAAAAAATAAACAAATTTTTATTAACAGAGTGCAAAATCCAGCACACTGCAAACCAAATAAACACAACATAAATACATTTGAAACGGTCTGTTGATTAACCTGACAGTAACTTAAATATCCAAGAGCCAAATGCCTGGCCTTTCTGCTTGCAAAATCCTCAATCAAAGTGTATTGCACATTGTATGAGACACTATTGCAGTACAGTTATTTAAATAGTTACACATTGGTGCTTAGAAATGATTGTGTTTAGAAATGTACAATTGTCAGTGAATATTTGATTACTGTTGCTTTTTTTGTTCTACATTTACATTTGAACAATAAATCATCTGCTAGCTACAGTCATGGCCGTTCTCTTACTAAATACTGATAAGTAGTGGACAAAATCAATAATAAAATGCATACGTCAGTATAACGACATTGCAGACAAAGAGTTTGGATAGCTAGCTTGGTAGTAGGGAGCCCATCCTCATATTTTTTCATGGGGCCCAAAATTGCTAGCGGCACCCCTGAGCATAAGTATACATCTTAATTTGTCATTATACCTCTTATTTATTTAAATATAAATGATAGTATAATTATTATAATAAGGTACATAAACTATATATTGTCTCAAAAAATGTGTAAATGAATTGTCTTGGAAACTAATGAGAAACGGAGTAAATGATATCTAGGTCAAACATAAGGTGAACATAAAACAGAAGAGGAGCAGGAGAAACCAGATGAAGATCAACCCAATGATGAACAACCTAATGGACAGAGACGATGGTGGTTGAGATATAGAACCTGGGTGACACCATGGATTGGGAGAGCCAAGGCAAGCGTAGGGCTCTTGAATACTATAGTGGAGCCAATAGAGAGGGATGAGGCTTAGCCTGAGAGGTGGAGTCATGGGGTGGAAGCAGGTGGATGATATAGAACAGGCCATTGTGGAGATCAAGGTGGAGCCAATGGGTTAAAAGGTCAAGGTGGAGTCTGGGTCTTGAATCATGAATCAGAGAAAGGGGATCCTCCTGTCCTAACATAGCTGGTAACTGGAGATCTCAGTGCACATCTGTGCACCAGCTTTGGTGTGTTTAGGAGGTTCCACGAGCCAGTGGAGACCTGGCAGATGAACTTGGCAGATGAAGGGGTTCAGGAGGCTCAGAGCTGCCCCACAAAAATACTCAGGAGGCAAATGAGAGCTGGACAGAACCAGCAAAGATGAAGGAGATCTGGAAGGGAAATCTTCCACCTCTAAATAATCAAGATAGTTTATGTCCCTGATGCTCGCCTTCAGCATTAGGATTGTGGGTTTTGCTTCCATCTATCTCGTCATACTCCACAATCACAGGTGATGTTGCTGGCTCATGCACTTGGTCACACAGTTCTAGGCTTGTGACAAACTCAGTTACTTCTGTGCACGCTGTCTTTTTTGGTGCTTGGTCTGTACAGCTGTGGTGGGCTCTGGTGTACAGTCCTTGCAACGAGGTGATGTTGGGTATCTGCAGCTAGAGGGTCCGTATAGAGGTTTGGAAATGTCAAGGCAAAACTCCATAATAATACAATTTTAGAAGGTATGGGTAGACTTGAATCAGCACTGGGTGTCTCAAGTTCAAGTCCTGGAGCACAGACCTTTAAACCAAAAAATATATCATAAAAAGTGTCTCATGAATTCCTTGTTGAAGCAATCCCCTGCTCCAAGCACAGGAGCAGGCAAAAGGAATATTCACAGTGCAGGATAATGAAACCAACCAAAAACCTGTCAGTGGTGTTTGTGTCACAAAATAATGTGAAAAACGAGATATTTAATATTAAATCCAGAGAAATCCCAGGAGCATAACATAACAAATAACGAACACATTGACAAATCAATAAACAGCTAACTGATGAAAACACTGGGCTTAAATACAAAAGGAGGCAAATCAGGGAAAACCGAGAGATGCGTAAATGAATTGTATTGGAAAATAAATTGACACAAAAATGTATAGAATTGATACAAAACGATATACTTCAACTGATACATTCATTAAATAAACTGATAAAGCTGATTATGAAAATGATGTTTACTCATACTTGTACTGAGAAATGCATCAAATAAGTAAAACTATATTCATTTATTCATCTTCCTTTGGCTTAGGCCCTTATTTATCAGGGGTCACCACAGTAGAGTGAACCGTCAACTATTCCAGCATATGTTTTGCACAGCTGATTCCCCTTCCAGCTGCAACCCAGGGACACATCTATACACTCTCACATTCACACACATACACTACGGTCAATTAAGTTTCTCCAATTCACTTATAGCGCATATCTTTGGACGGTGAGGGAAACCGGAGCACCCGTAGGAAACCCACGTGATCAGTATTTGAGGGAGCTCCTGGTTTATTATAGCCCATCACGTCCTCTACGCTCTATTAATTCTGGACAATTGATTATTCCCAGAATATCAAAATCAACTGTAGGCGGTAGGTCTTTCTCTTATCTGGCACCTAAACTCTGGAACAGCCTTCCTAGCACAGTTCAGGAAGCAGACACACTCTGTCAGTTTAAAACTAGATAAAAGACACATCTCTCTGCATTAGCATACACATGAAACACAAATGCGTTGGAATCCAAATCCTCTAAAGGATTGTTAGTCTGCATTATTTAGGGCAACCGGAGCCAGGAAAACTACCCAAAAGACATTATAATTTGAACGGCATCTGCACTTATGTTAGTCTGTTTTTTATTATTCCCGAGGTTTCCATAATCCTGGACCAGGCCGTATCCTGAGCAGCTGCTGTGGTGGTCATGGAGGAGCAAATAGCATGAGACCGATCCCTGTAAGACCCCAGAGACAGACGATTCCTCGCATTGTTCCCGAAGGGCCAGCCTGTTCACAAGCCGGTGACCCAAAAATAAAGATGAATTGAATTGAATGGGGAGAACATGTAAACTCCACATAGAAATACCAACTAGCCTAACTGGCACTCGAACCAGCAATCTTCTTGCTGTGAGTTGACAGTCCCAACCACTGAGCCACTGTGCTGCCCAACAGAGAGAGAGAGAGTTATTCCAATAATTATCTAGCAATAAGTTAATACAATGAAATGTTATGATACAAACTTAACTCTTAGATCTAGTTCTTATAAGAGTGATATAATCTGCTAATTTTTGTGGAAGCAGCACTACACAGATGACAATTAAAGCAGAAGGTGAACGAACATTTCAGATCAGTTCCTGTTTTTAGCAGTGCCAGCATTGTCCTCAACTGACTGACTCCCTCCCCCTGTTTCCTTTAGTGTTATGTAATCCTCTGAAATGTACCAGTTTTGCATTTTATTAAACTCGCCTATCATAACGCCTCTAAAAGAGACCGAAGTCAGCAAACCTACCGTTACAATATGTGAAGGCATTGACAGTCTAGCCGTCTGGAGAAATACATCAAAACACTCACCTGCCGTGACATTCTCAATGTCAAAAAATAAACAACAACATAGGGTTTTGTAATTTAATTATCATATATAATAATTACAGTGGTAAGGCTTGTATCATTACTGAAAGATACTCTCTTGGGTGGCCAAAAATACAAGCTGATGACCGATGTACTGCTCGAGCTAAAAACACTTCAGGGCTTCAAATGAAACAGCCAGCATCCTTTATGTTTTACCATATTGGACCGACAGTCTGCGTTCGCAGAGACTGATTGATTGTTCCCTGTGGAGCCTGACATGCTTTATATAAATTTGACCTGATTTAACCTTGAAGTATCTGCTTCAGTGTTACGTCAGTTCTCTTTTTATGTTTGTAGCCGTTTTGTCCTTCTTTTGTTCTCTTTAGATAATACCTTCTGTGCTAAATGACCTCAGGACGAAGCACAAAAACTGCAAGCGCATCGGAGACCATCTGTGATGTCTGAGTCCTGTGTGTATTGTTGGGCGTGGTGAAGGTTACATATGGAGGATTAGATGCTGTTAAGAAATGAAAGTTCTAGCATTGTTCATTCATCCTTGTGTCGTTTGATATTTTAGTACTTCTAGCAGTAGAGTTCAAATGTTTGGAATAATTATGACTTTTTATGCACACAAAGGTGGCGTTTGCATGATCAAACATACAGTAAAATGAGTTACAGTAGATTTTGGTCAATTTGGTCTCCCCTTTGGGAATACATAAAAGATCTCTCTTAAATTAACACAGGATCCTTGTCATTTATTTACAATTTTGTAATAAGCTCTACTTAAAGACTGCTCTAAAAATGTGTGATTGTACTTAGTTTTAATAATAATAATAATAATAATAATAATAATAATAATAATAATAATACATTTTATTTAAAGGCGCCTTTCTGGCAACTCAATAAGGACACGGTATAATAAAACAAGAGCAATAAAAAAATAAGAAAAATAATATAAATAATACACAACAATAATGCAGGTACAGATTAAATATTAAACGCCATCTTTGCCATTTTACCTATTTATTTTTATGTTTTTATATCAATTTCTTTGTTACTTTCCGTTTTTAACTGTACTGTCCATTTTTTACTGTACACTCTAACATATCTGTGCACTTTGATGTTAATATTTTGTGAGTGTGGGCATAGGATAATTAAAAAAATAATTAGAATGAGTGAAATATAATACAAAAAAATTATATCTTTTTATATTTCTGAAAAATATGTAACTATGACTTGTGAGTTTGTATATCTGACAGGTTTTTATTTCCTAATTACGATGACTACTTGCAATTCTGAGTTTGCTGGTTTGCTAAAATAAATAATAAATTCTTTGAGAGAAAAAAAAGTCAGAATTATGAGTCTAATAGTTAGAACTGGCAGATATAAACCTGCTATTATGACCTCTTTCTTTGCAATTGTGACATAATTTTTTTTTTTAATTCAGTCGTGGAAATTGAAGGGCACCTATTTTAAACAATTTACTTTTTAAGCTGTTTGGACAGACATATGTGTAAGTATAGTGTATAGATTGTCATATTGGGGTGATATAAACACACCCAGTCCTTTTTTTTTTTCAATTTAACAGCATAAAAACGGTGGACCAATTGGAGCGGTTTTGAGATCGACCGAAACTTTACGTAGGAGTGCGGTTCCCCCGCCCACCGAATTGATTGACAGCTGCGTATTAACATGTCTCCATAGTAACGTGTATAATAATATTAACAAGACAGGATGTGCGCAAAGCAACCGGGAATAAAAGATCTGTTCAGTTCGCGAAGGTCATCGATCATCATCAAATGTGATCAAGAGTGAGTTTAAGTTTAACACGTGTTTAAAACAGTGCATGTTTGTAATAAACTACAGCGATTCACTTCAGCTTTACTTCATCACCACAGCCGTGTGTCAGCAAAACAGCGCTTCAATCTCGGTTTGTTGACATTAAATCAGGTTTATTTTGTACATTAACATAACAGATATCCATACAGCAGTGGATATTAACCTGTATCCTTTCACATTTGTTTGTAAAAGCAGTGCAAAGCTCAATGCACGCGCTGTCTGTCTGTGTGTGTATGTGTGTGTGCGTGCGTGCATGAACGAACTTTGTAACTACATTGTTTGTGACTCATCGTTGCAACTCCTCAACAAACACATCAAACAGTCATTGGTAAAGTTCTTACTGTTGTATTTCTCACAAACGAAGTGAGATCTGCTTCCTTTACATCTGTTCCTGTTGCGTCTGTCTGTCTGACGCAGCCGAGGGTGGAGATTGAGGCACGCTGACGGGCACGTGGGAACGGTGGGCGGGGAGGACTATCCTTAAAGGCCCAGTACCAAAAACAGCAAAAAGCTGTTTAGAGCTACAATATTAAGACTTTAGACAGCTATAATTAATGGGCATTTTGTGCTGAAACTTTACAGACAAATTCTGTTTACACAAAAGACTTATATTAAATATAAAAAAGGGGTCAAATATGTATTTAAAGGGATAGTTCACCTCAAAAAAGTTTTTTTGTTAATTTACTCACCCTAAAGTCATCCAATCTGTAGAGGAGGGTTTTTTTTTCTTTAATATAACGTTAAAGATGATTTTTAGCTGAATCTGTTGTGATATATCTGTATAAAGGTAAATGATGATAAGCTCTTTTTAGGTTAAAAATAAACACTTACAAACACGTCCAAATCAACCCTGTGGCTCCTGATGACACACTGAGGTGTTGTAAAGCGAAACAATCTGTAAGAAATTTACAACGTTATTAACTTTAATCCACAAATCTGATGATGAATATGTCGCTTTTGATGATGAATATGTATGAGCTGAAGACAATCACCAATATCCCTCAACCACTATCTACAAACGGTGTCACCTGACTTTCCATCCTGCGCTTTTGTCATTAAAGCGACATAATTACATGGAACTAAAAATGACATTAAACGTAAAACATTTCATATGTAATTTAATCCTTTAGGCATCATTACTTCAATCGACTTCAGTGTCACACAATCTTACAGAAATCATTAGAATATACTGCTTTACATCTTATTAATGTTAAAAATATTTCTAATTCATATTTTTTGAAACCATGATTGGAAACCATGATTCAGTATTTGACAATAGCATTTGTTCAGCATTAATGCATTCGATTCTTTATAAGTGACAGTGCAATCCTTTTAAATAATATAAACACTTTTCATTTTAAAAAATATATAATAATAATTACAATTTAATTTTTCAATATAAATTGTAATAGCATTTGCATATATTACTTCTTTCTAAATTTTTTATCACAATAATAGTCGTTGGTGATCTTAACAAATCATAACCACTTTTTTTTCGCCAGTGGTGTTCAGTTTGTAGACAAAATGATATATCTAGCAGAATGTTCACGCTGCTCTTTCAAACACAAAGAAACTGTGTGCAACCAAAGATCAGACATTCTGCTTCCTTGCGGCTTAAGAACTGTTTATGTAACTCCAACCATCTGACAGGCGAGGAAGAATTACTGTTGAATAAAACAGGCTTGTTAACCTGACTAACCCAGTCTCCACGATCAGACATTGAATTAAGACCCATCCCATGTGCGCAACGGCTCATCTCAACTCTTCAAATAGAATCACATGCCACCAAACTAAATGCAATGTCTCTAAGTAGATCTGACCAGCGATCGGATGTTTACAAGCACCGAAATCCTCCCTATAATTACACTCCCATTGAGAGTGAGTGTTTCTCTCATAATCCTAATTACACACTATTACCAACAGGCAATCAGCGCAGTCTGTCAGAGAGGAGGACCCAGTAATGTCTGCTAGTCAGGAATAAACCAGCAGACAACAGTTCTCTCCTAGCAGCACTTTCTGTCTGAACTAATGGCAGACTCGGACTTCAAAATTGGCACCTTCCAGGCAAACAGTGGAAGTAAAAATTGTTTTACTTACCATTTAGGAACTGCAAGGTCATTTATGGTTTTAGTGGAATTATATATCGCCCTGGACCACAAAACCACCTTTTTTTATTTTTTCAGATTTATAAACCATTAAATTGAATAAATTAGTTTTTCATTGATGTATACTTTGTTAGAGGCGCCATGGTGGCCGAGTGGTTAGCACATTCGCCTTACAGCAAGAAGGTCGCTGGTTCGATCCCCGGCTGGGCCAGTTGGCATTTCTGTGTGGAGTTTGCATGTTCTCCCCGTGGTTGCGTGGGTTTCCTCTGGGTGCTCTGGTTTCCCCCACAGTCCAAAGACATGCGGTACAGGTGAATTGGGTAAGCTAAATTGTCCGTAGTGTATGTGTGTGAATGAGAATGTATGGATGTGTTTCCCAGAGATGGGTTGTGGCTGGAAGGGCATCCGCTGCGTAAAACAAATGCTGGATAAGTTGGCGGTTCATTCCGCTGTGGTGACCCCGGATTAATAAAGGGACTAAGCTGAAAAGAAAATGAATGAATGAATATTGCAATACTGCTGTTCTTAATGTATCAAATATTAGGCCCTTTTTGAAAATCAGAGACTCTTTTTCCCATAAATCATTGGAAAATTTAATGTCTTTAAATTTTAGAGTAGATTTAGTGCTAACATCTCACAGCACTGCAATATGTGTATTCTCCCATTTTTTTATTGTGTTAATTGGACCCAGACAGAAAACCAGACAGAGTAACCAGTCACTAGTCAGTCATCCTGGGTCTAATCAATGGCTGTCCGGGTAGTGATGACAGTAGACCAGTCATACATTGTCACGGCCCATTTAGCAGAGGCCAAATGAGGTCCTGTCAGTAGAGAAGTGACGTTTTAGTAGTAGCTGCAGGACAAAACACAGAAAATACACATCTGTTCATTTATAAATATCCACTTGTTTAGTGCATAATACTGCTGTTTGAGGCTCATAAAAATGAAAAAGGTTATTACTTTCTATCAGTATCACTTTTTTACTGACCTCCCCCTCAAACTTCTCATACTAATATTTCTGAGTCTTATTATCTTCCCTTTTTTTCAGGAAATGTGCACATTCCAATTTCTTAAATATTACAAAAGTCTGGCCAAGGGGATGAGGCCTGCTTGAGTTGTGTTAGCAGCAACACAGGCTTATTGGGAATATGTGCCCAGGGCTAGATTTTTGAATACAGAAAAATATGTGGCTGGTGATGCATAATAGCTGCATTTGTGTATAAAACAAATGCTACAGAACAATACCATTCCCCGCTTACCTCCGTATGGACGGCTTTTCAATTGTGGATGGTTTGCTTGGTAGCTCACCATGAACAGCTTCACACTTAGGATGGAGAACGGAGAGGGACTGCGATTTGACTCAAGCTCGATTTCAGAAACCAGGTAAAACAAAACCCAAAAAAAAGGCAGCATAAAGTCAAGGTGAAAGCATGCAGCAGATGACTTTTTTTCTGCTGGGCTTCTTTTAAAAACACTATCGGTTGGGTTCAGGGAAAGGGCTGAGTGGGTCAGTTGATATCAAACTGATATATTATGCAAAACAAACTTGCAGACACACACGAGAAGGAGGTTAAGATTGGCAGAAAATTTACACAGAGGCCTCTGTTGAATTTACGAGAAATGGCATTTATGAAAAAACATGCCCCAGTAACGTATTTGAGATTGTCAAAAATGTACACAGCAGCCTCTAGTGGAATTAAAAAATGGAAAACTGCAGGAAGACATAGCCCCCGGTACATATCACATGGTTCTCAAAAATGTAGCCCTGGGTACATAGATTCAATGAGCCTGGGTTAGTAAGTAGTGTGTTGTCAACATGTCCAAGAGACACCGTTTGACAGATCTAAAATAATACCACATTTCTTCACTAACTGTTTACATTCAAAGACAAAACCAAAATTACGTGAACTTGTGTGTTTCTTGTTTGCTTTTGACAAAAACTTAAAAACTATATACTTGTGTGTCTTATGCTTATATGTATTTGAGTGCAATTTGTGTCTCTTCACTTACAAAACAGTATATGCAGAGTTTAATCTGACAAGTTTACATCGTTACAGATATTATTATACAACACAGCTATAGTATGAAATTTGACAACTAAACAAAAATAAAATAATGATAATTATTATAGTTATTATTTAATAATATTAATAATAGTTCATTAGATTTTTACGCAAATTATTCATCATTCATTTTCTTTTCGGATTAGTCCCTTTATTAATCCGGGGTCGCCACAGCGGAATTAACCGGCAACTTATCCAGCACATGTTTTACGCAGCGGATGCCCTTCCAGCCGCAACCCATCTCTGGGAAACATCCACACACACTCATTCACACTAATACACTACAGACAATTTAGCTTACCCAATTCACCTGTACCACATGTCTTTGGACTGTGAGGGAAACTGAAGCACCCGGAGGAAATCCACGCGAATGCAGGGAGAACATGCAAACTCCACACAGAAACGCCAACTGACCCGGCCGAGGCTTAAACCAGCGACCTTCTTGCTGTGAGGCGACAGCACTACCTACTGTGCCACTGCATCGCCCTTATGAGAATTAACAAAAGTAAATTATTATTATTATTATTATTATTATTATTATTATTATAGTGCTATGCTAAATTATTAAATTACTCATATTACACTAATCAAATGTAATAAAAAATAAAAATTGTTCTTTAATTTGTGCTACACATTAATATTAATTAATTATTAATAATTAAGTCTAAATAAATTGACTGAATGTATTTGAAACTGAATGTATTTGAGATTAAACTGGCCAGACTTTAAAACACAAGTATTAGGTTTGTTGTTGCCAGAGTATCCAAGCTACATGCTCTAAAGGCCCCTCCCTCTTCTGGAAAAGGGGGCGGGGAGCAGCAGCTCATCTGCATTTAAAGAGTAACACGCACACAAACAGATTGTTTTTGCTTCCACCACCCCAAAAAAAGTGGTTTAGTAAATATACTGAAGTATTTTGAGCAGAAACTTCACAGACACATTCTGAGACTGACACCATAATAAGCAACTGGAAATTCTGTTTTGGATTAAAAAACATGCTTTCTTTTATTTACAACATATTGCTCTTTTTTCACACATTTGCAGACTCAGAATCTGCTCTTCAGCTTGCATCTATCAGTGTGTTCATGTGTGTGGAGCGATAGCAAAAAAAAAAAGCTGTTTCATAAAGCTGTTAGAAAAAGTGAGAGAAATCCTTTGTGTCTGGAGTGAGAGCCACAGGGGGGAGTAAAGCAGACGGTCTGGACACGAGATCAGAAACATACTCTCTTCGACAGAGATGTCCTTTTTGTGTGCTTTAAAAGAGAGTGTGCTGGTTTTGAAGCAGCAGTATGCTTCAGTCATTTATTACACATTTAATGTGAAAAACTGCAAGAAAAAACAAAGATTTTTCATGCACCAGTTAATTTTGAGGTCTTAAAGGGAGAGTTCACGCAAAAATAAAAATTTGCTCACAATTTACTCTCCCTCGAATGGTTCCAAACCTTTATGAGTTTCTTTGTTCTGTTGAACACAAAAGAAAATATTTTGAAGGAAGCTGTAACCATTAACTTAGTAAGAAAAACAAATGCTTTGGCAGTCAATGGTTACAGGTTTCCAGCATTCTTCAAAATATCTTCTTTAGTGTTCAACAGATGAAAGAAACACAAACAAATTTGGAACAAGTGAAGGGTGAGTAAACAATGGCAGATTCTGGCCGCTTGATGATGTATACACAAACAAAATAAGCCCTAGTCAGATCACACGATTTTTATTGTCGGTTGCGAAAGTCACAATGAAAAATCTTGACTTGTTGTGGGTAATAAATGTTCCAGACCACACGTTACTTCACGATCAGTCATCCTTTGACATCTACGACGAGTGTTATTTCCCAAAGCAAGTGTTGCTATAGCAATATTTCTTATTTTAATTCAATTTTTAAAAAATCTTATTTAAATCTCAATAAACACTGATGCTTGCAGACAACTAACTACATTTTTTAAGAGCATTTGTTACAATATCAAACTTATGATTTTTTTTAATATTAAGATATTTTCTTTGAAATCTAAATGTACACTTATTAAACACTCCCTTGCCTGAACGTGCCGTAAGACGGAGAAAATGAAAGCACATAAGCAGTAGCAAGGAAAATAAAATCTTTAATAAAATCTTTAAAATAATGACATATAAAAAGCCAAATAGCAAATATATAACTGAGATTTGTGATACAATCCCAGTGAAGCATTCATTAAATCCTTATTATTCTCAGAGTGAAACAAATCATCCACCCGTATAGTAGTGGAGGGACACAAACCAAAATATAATTTGTATAATTATATCTTGTATAATAAAAATATCTTATTGAAACGAATTTCATAATTTTTAACTTAATTTTAATGTATCTTTTGTTGGTATGTTATCTATAAACAAGAATAATGAATAACATTTGAGGTGATGCGCTTCAAAACAAGTCCGCTACATGCGCCAAAACACAAACTGCCATGATATTGTGTTGGTTTGTTAAATAAAATAATAATCTAGCCTATATAAGATTGAAGTGAAATATTCAGTTTCAGAGAAGCCTATAATAAACTGTTTTCACAATTAATGACAAATTTAAATGTCATTAAAATGTAATGTATACACAGCACTGAACATACTCCCAGATTACCTCAGAAGAACAAACTCTGTTGGAAGGATGAGAGAACTCAGAAACTTGTGAGAATGAAGATGTCTGCATGCAGTATTTGTGCCAATCTGTCAGATAGAATTGCTTAAAACACGTCGCAGGCATGGTATCGGTTGTTCTGAACTATGCCACATTGCACAAGAATAGAAATGACTGAATCTTGTGTCACGACGCCCATTTGTCATTTACGAACCCCCACAACACCCTATGTCAAGGAAATCATGACAAATTCGTATGATCTGACCAGGGCTTTAGACATGACAAGAGACTGAGGATGCACATTTTTGCAAAAAGGAGCTTACCAGTGATTGTACAAGATTATCCAAGAACTGCTATAAATTACGCTCTCAGACATGACTTTGTTCTGAAAAAATGAACTCTGTACTCTGTGGTGCTGGTAATGCTACAATGACCGGTGCTCTGGAGCATGTCAAATTTACGGCCGAGCATGCCTGTTTTAACAAGCTGGAAGACAGCGTGTTTACACATTTATCACGTGCAAGAACTGCTCAATGCATAAACACAGGCATACATGGTTAAAAATGTTAGTGTAAACTGAAAGTGTGAAGGAACACATTCCCTTAGTAGCTTTCATGTTAGTGATTTCAGCTCAGTAATCTAGATCTTTAAACACTCGGAAGCATACGTCAACATCTTGCCTTGCCTTCAGCGATTGGTTGCTGCCTGCCATTTTTTGCTTGACATTTGCATAGAGTCAAAAAATGCCCGACGTTTCTGACACTCTCAGCTCCTCTCAACGCTTTCAATTCCATAATGCACTGCTTAGGCATTTATGCTCAACTGTCATATGAATGAACTGAAAACGCTCTCTATGTCAGGCTGTAGATTAAAGCTAATAATATTGTAAATAATGTTCAGTTACTTGCAAAGACTGATGATTTTTGCTTCATTAGACCTCTGTGAATCATCAGGTCAATTGATTTCAGCTTGTTCGTATGTATTTATTTTTAATCTCTAAGACCATTGACTTGGTCGATATGAATCACAATGGATTCAGCTAAAAATCTTTCTTCTATTTTCTTCCACTGAAGAAAAAACGTCTTGGATTACCTGAAGGTGGGTAAATGTACTGGAAATGTACATTTTTAGGTGAGCCGTTCCTTTAAGGCAAGGATAGAGTCCTACGCTGAGTTGCCCTGAACTGCATTAAAGCCTTAATCGAATCAGTGGTTTATTTTTTACCACTCTTCACTAGGATTAAGAAACGTCAGAGATGGTTAGGCGAGAAGGGAAGTGAAGGAAGAAAGCGGATGTTAAGGTATGTGTATTTTTAACGGGTGAGTTTGTCTGAGCATGAAGCATTGATAAGGGGAAGTGAACTGCTGACCTTTGGTATTATGCAACAGTGTCTCTGACTCACTGTCTTCCTCTAGAGTTTGCTCTGCTATAAGATACTGAGCACAATACCAGTATATGTTCTCCTATATAAGCTGTGAAAAACATTGCATGAGCAATGAGTCTCATTAGACTGAACTAATTCAGATTGCATTTGAAACAACCATATTTTAATATATATACAGTATATATATATATATATATATATATATATTAGGGCTGTCAATTGATTAAAAATAATAATTAATCACACTTTTGTGATTAATCATGATTAATCACGAAAAGCTGTATTTATTACAGAAATAAAAACACAGGCATGTAAGTGCAATCTGAATTTTAAAACAATCAATGCCAATAACAAACAAAAATTATTTCCATGTTGGATTCTAACTGAACTACAGAAAAAATCCAAAATACAGGCATTGCAAATATGGAAATTGGAAGAAAAAATAATAATAATAAAGTATTGAATACAAACAATTGTTTGTACAAACAATGGTGCTTGGAATCAACTTAGAGAGGAATGGGCTCTCTTTGACAGCGTCGCGGATTAAAGTGAGGACCGGGGGGTTTGCTCACTATTCTGCCACCCTTGTCAGCCGCCTAGGTCGCCTTTATGGACGCGCCGGCCCTGAACACACGTCAGCCACAACAGGAAATTAAAAAAAAAACTGCTACTGCGTTAAATGCGTTATATAGATATATGTATTATATATAATACTTAGCTAAAAATGTAAATTAGTGACAATAATTTAGCTGTCTTTTTTCTCACGTTATTAATTTGTAGTAGTATTAAAAATAATAATAATAACGATAATAATGTGAAGAAATGGCGCCACGGTGGCCTAGTGAGTAGCACGTTCGCCTCAGAGCAAGAAGGTCGCTGGTTCGAGCCTTGGCTGGGTCAGTTGGCATTTCGGTGTGGAGTTTACATGTTCTCCCCGTGGTTGCGTGGGTTTCCTCCGGGTGCTCCGGTTTCCCCCACAGGTCCAAAGACATGCGGTACAGGTGAACTGGGTAGGCTAAATTGTCCATAGTGTATGAGCGTGAATGAGTGGGTATGGATGTTTCCCAGAGATGGGTGGCAGCTGGAAGGGCATCCGCTGTGTAAAATATATGCTGGATAAGTTGGTGGTTCATTCTGCTGTGGCGACCCCGGATTAATAAAGGGACTAAGACGAAAAAAAAAATGAATGAATGAATGAATGTGAAGAAATAATAGTAATAATAGTAAATAATAGTAATTACATTTATTTATTATATTTTAGTTTTATATTCAAGAAAGTGTGTGCTGTGCAATAATAACAATACAATAATAATCATAATAATAATAATAGTATTGCTACTATATTACTTCTACTACTACTACTACTACTACCAATATTAATAATAATAATAATAACGAATCATAACTAAAAATCAATCCCTTTCACAAGTGCAGTCACTTAACAATTATTATACTATTATTATTATTATCATTATTACTATTATTAATATTATTATTGTTGCTGTTGTTGTAATACTTATCAAATTGAATGATTGTAAATAACCAATTAATAAACTATTATAAAATTATGATTTTCTAATCAATTTTACTTACAATTTTTGAATTTTTTTTATTTATTATTGTTTTATTATTATCATTATTAAGTTTCATAATTAGCATATCAGTTTTAGACAACATTTAATGATATATTACGCTCAAATAGACAGCACACCGGCATGCAGTGATACACTACAGTTGAGCACAGATGACAGCGTATTTCTGTTGTCAAACTAGTGAAAGTCTCACCTCTGTGTTCTGACCCTTGAGACTGATAAACACAGTCCAGATGGAAAAAGAGCGGCCCATAGAGGGATCCCAGCAGGACAGAGCCCAGCCGTCCCTACAGATACTGTACTGTACCTCTCAAATGTCCTCTATAACCTCAATCCTCCTCCTCCTCAGGCCATATGCACACACATCTGCAAAGTAAAAACACATACAGTAGATGTTCACGTCTCTCTGCTGAGGCTTTCAGAGGAGGATGGAGATCAGCTTTGTCATGATTAAGACTTATCGAGACCATCGAGACATGATAAAGGGCTCTTTAGGAGGCTGATAAAATGCTCTCTTTGTAGGATAAGTATATGATGAGTGCTAATCGTGAGCTCTCTAGCATTCAAAGCTAAGCGCGCAGTTTCATTTACATGTTTCTATACTGTTTATATATGCGCTACTACCTTGAAATTCCCTATGAATGAGAGACTGATAAATCAAAACTAATCCAATTTGTTGAATAGAAATCTGATCCGTTCACGGATATTTGCGCACAGTTTAACATTTACTTAAATACTATTGTTCCAAATAATACTATATATTCCAAGAGATGCTATTTTAAACATATACAGTTGAAGTCAGAATTATTAGCCCCTCTGTTTTTTGTCCCACAATTTCCGTTTAATGGAGTTTACATTTGTAAACATAATAGTTTTAATAAGTCATCTCTAATCACTGATTTATTTTATCTTTGCCATGATGACAGTAAATAATATTTTACTAGATATTTTTCAAGACACTTCTATACAGCTTAAAGTGACATTTAAAGGCTTAACTAGGATTATTATGTTAACTAGGCAGATTAGGGTAATTAGGCAAGGTATTGTATAATAGTGGTTTGTTCTGTAGACTATTGAAAAACAATTTCTTAAAGGGCTAATAATTTTGACCTTAAAATAGTCTTTTAAAAATTAAAAACTGCTTTTAGTCAAGCCAAAATAAAACAAATAAGACTTTCTCCAGAAGAAAAAAAATTATCAGACATACTGTAAAAATTTCCTTGCTCTGTTAAACATCATTTGGGAAATATTTAAAAAAGAAAAAAAATTCAAAGGGGGGCTAAAAATTCTGACTTCAACTGTAAGAGTTTCAATAGAACTAATAAATAAATAAGACACGATAATAATAATTAGCATCAAATGAAATGAACAAAACGTATTACATGTCAATTAAAGTATATTAAATGCAAAGGTAATTTCACATAATACATTCATTCATTCATTTTCTTTTCGGCTTAGTCCCTTTATTAATCCGGGGTCGCCACAGCGGAATGAACCGCCAACTTATCCAGCATTTTGTTTTACACAGCGGATGCCCTTCCAGCCACAACCCATCTCTGGGAAACACATTCATACATTCTCATTCACACACATACACTATGGACAATTTAGCTTACCCAATTCACCTGTACCGCATGTCTTTGGACTGTGGGGGAAACCGGAGCACCCGGAGGAAACCCACGCAACCACGGAGAGAACATGCAAACTCCACACAGAAATGCCAACTGGCCCAGCCGGGGATCGAACCAGCGACCTTCTTGCTGTGAGGCGAACGTGCTAACCACTCGGCCACCGTGGCGCCCTTCACATAATACAGTGAAATAAAATAGCAAAATGTTTGTTGAATCTTGATGAAAGTTCTGAAACCATCATTCAGGGTAATATGTAAAAAACAACTGATTCTGAAATGTGGGTTGTTGACATGACGTTGCATTTTCACTGTCACACATGACAAATATGAATATAACTATTGTCATAATTGAAAATGCAGAACAAATTTTAAAATGTATTTGTTATCCATGGATCTCTTGTTATGAAAACTGCTGTGTGGATACTTTTTTTGAGCCAAATTTCAAAACTCTCATATGGTGTGACTAGGCATGGGTCGGTATAACCTTGGATAAAAATATCAGTTTCACGGTATGACGGTATTGTGTTCACTGCTCTAAAATATATTCTTTTTTAAGTGTCTGGCTAAAAAACAAAACCTTTTTCCCCTTTTGAACACAATATATTTTATTTTGAGAAACATTTAAAGTATTTTGGAGCAGTAAACATGTCAGGCTAAATAATGAAAATGAATTATTGACTTCTGCAGTCTTCATTTGTTTTAAAAACAGATTTCTTTTACAATTTATACCTAAAAAAAAAGTAAACAAAAAATCTTACACATACCTTAGGAGCGGTATAGCAGAACATTTTGGAGGTATGAAAACATTGACTATTCCATAACGCGGTATACCTTGAAAGCGGTTATCGTCCCATGCCTAGGTGTGACTGTCTAAAACATAGTTCAATATATAACAGCTCTTATAAATTAAAAAAAGTAAATCCTAAAATCCTTAATAAATGTCTCAGACCAAATTTTACAAATAGCTATTATTAGTAAATGGCAATACTTTTTCATCCTGATATTTGTAAAAACATAGAATCTACTTTTTACTGAAAACCATGTCCTCTAGTGTGCCATAAATATTACAATTGATTTACAAAATGCAATTTTTACAGCTTATGTGACAACTGCCCATGTGTTTATCAAAATATATAATGGTGCTTATTTTAAAACATTGTATGTACTATCATTGTTTCACTGTATATTATTACATCATATTACACTCCAATAAAATTGCTGCTTATTCAAACTATTTATTTGTAATGATCTGAATCAACACCATTCTTGAGATTTTTGGGGGGACAACTTAATTGTTTTATGTTGAGTCAACTTCGATTTGTGTTGGGGCAACATGAAGGAATTGTGTGGAACCCCGCATTTTTTTACAGAGTACATTCATTCCTTCATTCATTCATTTTCTTGTCGGCTTAGTCCCTTTATTGATCCGGGGTCACCACAGCGGAATGAACCGCCAACTTATCCAGCATTTGTTTTATGCAGCGGATGCCCTTCCAGTCACAACCCATCTCTGGGAAACATCCATACATTCTCATTCACACTCATACACTACGGACAATTTAGCCTACCCAATTCACCTGTACCACATGTCTTTGGACTGTGGGGGAAACCGGAGCACCCGGAGGAAACCCACGCAACCACGGGGAGAACATGCAAACTCCACACAGAAATGCCAACTGACCCAGCCGGGGCTCGAACCAGCGACCTTCTTGCTGTGAGGTGAACGTGCTACTCACTACGCCACCGTGGCGCCCCACAGAGTACATTAAGAAGAGATATAAACAAAATTGAAATTAGAAATCTTAATCAGAATAAAAAAAGCTCCCTGAGGAACATGGTGTCTGCATTAGTTCATCCTGGTGTGATGATGGTGATTAATGAATAATATCATGGCAAACTGACAAACCCCCCCACTGCCAGTCCATCTGTACACACAATTGCAGATACGCAGTCGCGTCGTATTAAAGCAGTATTAATGGGATCTTCAGACCTACAACAGCCATCTGTCCATCAAATGCAGCCCATTTTCAATCTGTTTCCCCCACTCTGGTGGATAAAACACATCCATCTGAAGTGTGCAAGAGAGCTAGTGTTGCATAAGCTCTCGAGTTCTTGAGAAGTGTGTGTAGTGTCCATCTGCATCATTAGTGGAGAGTCTCTGTGTGTGTGTGTGTGTGTGTGTGTGTGTGTGTGTGTGCGTGTGTGTGTGTGTGCGTGTGCGTGTGTGTGGATGAATGTGCTGTTTCAGCTGGCTGGAAACTGAGGTGAGCTTCACAGCGCTGTGTTCAGATGGATATTTCTGGCCAACACGCATAGCTGATGACTCTTTAATATGACCTGTCACTAAGCCCTTTCCAGGAAGCTTTCTGAATCACAGTAATTAAATGTAGAAAGCAGAGGTGTCGCATCGATTCGATTTTGTTCTATTCTATTCTATTCTATTCTATTCTATTCTAATCTATTCTATTCTATTCTAAACTTCATGTACATCTTAAAAGGACAAAATGTACTCATTATTTACTCTCCCTCAAACGGGGACACCCTTTATGAGTTTCTTATGAGTATGCTTTGACTTGCTTTGCAAAAACTCTAACTTTAACTGTTACATTTTATCATTTTATTAAGTGACTTATAGTACGAGTAAGGGATCAAGTACATCCAGGTGGTTGTTACTAGGCATGGGCCGGTATAAGATTCTGAAGGTATGATAACCTTGGATAAAAAAATCACTGTTTCATGGTATGACGGTATTGTGTTTACTGCTCTAAAACATATTCTTTTTAAACCTCTGGGTAAAAAACGAAACATTTTTCCCCTTTAAACACAATATATTTTATTTTTCAGAAACATTTAAAATATTTTGGGGCAGTAAACACGTCAGGCTGAATAATTCATTTGTTTAAAAACACAGATGTCTTTACAATTTACAAAAAAAAAAAAAAAAAAAAAATGAAAATAAAAAATATCACCCATAGGAACGGTATAGCAGAAAATTTTGGTGGTATGAAAACCTTGACTTTTCCATACCGCAGTATACCTTGAAAACGGTTATCGTCCCATACCTAGTTGTTACCATAGAATAAAGTTAAACAGGTTTATAAGCAGCGCGACACAAAGCAGAGCTGTTGTATAAGACTTAACACTGGAACTATCAGAATTCTAGTTGAATAGCAAAGTGGTTATTCTGACCGTTCTCATATCATTAAGTCATCATATTGTCATGACATATTTACATTTAAAGTTTTCATTGAGACATTGGAATTAAGCTTTGAATGTATGCCATCATATTTTAGAAAGTCATAACCCTAACATGTGATATTTTTCATAATACAGGCTATAAATGTATGAATTACTAGACCGTCCGCGAAGCTGCGCACCTCACTTTGACTTCACAAGCAGGGGAGCAAGATTTATTGTGGCGCTGAATATTTAGTTTGAAAGACATATCTAAAGTAAAGTTACGTCTGTTTCTCAATTACAAGGATGGAGAGAACGGACTTGTGTTCTTGTGGAGACCGGTCTTGCTAGGTCACATTGGGAGAACGAACTCGGGAGACCGCGAGGACAGAGAACGCGTCCGTTGAGAAATGAGATGCTGCGCTCTTCCTGATGGTCACATGACCCTAACGCATCTTTACAAACATTACAGCATCCATACAATGTGTTTTCCCTCTGTTTCACAATATATACTCTGCATAAAGACTTCAGAAATATACGCAGCATAACACAAATAACACAGATTTTAATACGAATTTCAACAAACAAACACCCTTAATGTTTTTATGCCTTTATTAAGATTTTTATGGTAATGTTTACTGTCACTGTCTCATTTAGGGAAACTCCTGAATAATAAATCTATACAAAATGCTGCGCTTCCCACCCCCAGTCGCAATGACTTCTGGGACTTCTAGAGCGAGTTCGGTGCTCAAGTCTGCATCGGTGTGTCCTCGATATCAAGAACACATACGGGAACTTACACACGTCCTCCGTTCTTGGGGTCTTGAGTATTGGAACTGAACTTCGGCGGATGATGATGACGTTACACGAGAACACGAGGACGCAAGACTGCTGAAGAACGCATATTGAGAAACAGCTAACGTTTTTGCTATTAGAAAGTTATGTTTATGTTCACAGGAAGTTGCTAGGCAACAGAGGCACACATGTTCAAAGGTATGGGGAAAAGTAGCAGACGCTGTACTGCATGTGGTCATTTTGACGCTCTGGTAGTTCAAGGTAGAAACAATCAGAAATTTGTATAAAATAGCAGTGTTGAAAAGAAATATACACACATTTAGGAAAAGTCAGGTTATTAAAGATATGTGGGTTTTATTTTAACAAAGTTATTAAATTACAAAATTGAAAAACGGTCAAAATGACCACCTCAGTAGTCTTAGTGTTATGGGCTTTATTCTGTGAAAACCCTCCCCTGGGTGTAATTTATCTCATTTATTACATACATGCTTGCTACAAAACATAAGCATGAAACAAAAACATTGTTCTCAGCTGTAATATTTTATTTATCCTTTAATTAAACGCAAAGCTGCCAGAAACGCAAATGGCTGAATGGAGTTTATGGAGCATACATTAACCTATGAATTATTCAATCACAAGATGGCGCCACACAGTCAAAAATAGTGGTGTGACAGACAAGCGTATAAATATGGAGGTGAACATATACACTGATGGTCAAGATGATTCAAAGTACCCAGATGAGCCTGTGTTATCCAACGGTTGTTATCTGGGAATGTCATGACTGACCAATCCGGATCAAGTATTCCAGAGAACCGTGTGTTTACGATTCTACATCAAAACAGCTGTGATTACTTACTGCGATCCGCTGCATATATATATGGTGTGTTAGCATGCTAAAGTCAGATTTGATTTCAGTGTGTCTTTAAAAATGATATTTATTAATTTTTACATAACATTTAATAAATTTGAACAACTAAACAGTACCAAATTGCTCTAGAATCCTAACAAATAGCAAATCATTGTCGATAGCTGAGAAAGAAAAAGAGAAAACTACACTAGTCAAGTGATTTCATGATCAAAAAAACAAAGAGTGAGCAAAAGAGAGATAGAGAGGGGCATGAGTAAAACACATGCATAATTTAAAGGTTTTCCAGCCATGACATAATTCAGGTCGTACATTAACCCGTGCAGAGTGCAGAGTCACCTTTCATCGCGTGCCTGACAGCAAGCCACATTTGTGCCAAACTGTTCAGTCCTGAACCTCCCTCTACAGCTGAGTCAAAATCAGCTTATGGATTACCGAGAAAGCTCTACGCTGTCATGTGATGTGACCAAACACTGCGTTTCTCAAACAAAAACACACTCTTGGTCAAATAACAATAATGACGTGATCATTTCATCACTCACCATTCATCTCTACTATATATACAGACATATATTATCTCTGTTATACATTAACAGAATATTGTGCAGATATGATGTGTGTGTGTGTGTGTGTGTCCACTGATAGAGCAGGGCTTTACGTAAGAAGATAAAGCAAGGTGAGCGGGTGCAGACTCCAAGCTGCCAAAAGACGAGTGTTTTGTCTCCTGACCGCACTACAGACATCACAATCTACTTTACTCTCACCTGAAAGCTACCATGTCACATATCAAAGCCCCAGAGATCAGGTGTGCTGAACTTACCACACGCCATCCACGGATAAGCTATGAGTGTGTCGTGTGTATGTGTGTTTAAGGAAGAGAAGTCATGTGATTGCATTCTTTAATCCCACGATCCAACAGCTAATTGTCGATCAAATAACACAGGAATTTCATTTCACATTCAGTTTTGTCGATTAAAGATTTTAATCTAAGAGTAAGCTGCTAAATCAGACAAAAAATTACTTAGTAAGCAGGAAAGAGTGTAATTTGTTGACAAACTGAATTCAATAGGGTCTCTTCTGCTTGGTTTGTTATGAATTTTGGCAATCTATAACTAGTTATCAAGTTAGTTAGTTAGCTTTATTGGTCCTTGTAGGGAAATTTAATATACAGCACTCACAGAGACATCTGGCATTTCACATTTGGCATTACAGGAAGTGCAGAATTATTAGGCAAGTTGTATTTTTGAGGATTAATTTTATTATTGAACAACAACCATGTTCTCAATGAACCCAAAAAACTCATTAATATCAAAGCTGAATATTGTTGGAAGTAGTTTTTAGTTTTAGCTATTTTAGGAGGATACCTGTGTGTGCAGGTGACTATTACTGTGCATAATTATTAGGCAACTAAACAAAAAACACATATATACCCATTTCAATGATTTATTTTCACCAGTGAAACCAATATAACATCTCAACATTCACAAATATACATTTCTGACATTCAAAAACAAAACAAAAACAAATCAGTGGCCAATATAGCCACACTTCTTTGCAAGGACACTCAAAAGCCTGCCATCCATGGATTCTGTCAGTGTTTTGATCTGTTCACATCAACATTGCGTGCAGCAGCAACCACAGCCTCCCAGACACTGTTCAGAGAAGTGTACTGTTTTCCCTCCTTGTAAATCTCACATTTGATGATGGACCACAGGTTCAGGTGAACAAGGAGGCCATGTCATTAGTTTTTCTTCTTTTAGACCCTTTCTTGCCAGCCAAGCTGTGGAGTACTTGGACGCGTGTGATAGAGCATTGTCCTGCATGAAAATCATGTTTTTCTTGAAGGATGCAGACTTCTTCCTGTACCACTGCTTGAAGAAGGTGTCTTCCAGAAACTGTAGGACTGGGAGTTGATCCTCAACCCGAAAAGGCCCCACAAGTTCATCTTTGATGATACCAGCCCAAACCAATACTCCACCTTGCTGGTGTCTGAGTTGGATTGGAGCTCTCTGCCCTTTACCGATCCAGCCATCCCATCCATCTGGCCTATCAAGACTCACTCTCATTTCATCAGTCCATAAAACCTTAGAAAAATCAGTCTTGAGAAATTTCTTGGCCCAGTCTTGATGTTTCAGCTTGTGTGTCTTGTTCAGTGGTGGTGGTTTTTCAGCCTTTCTTACCTTGGCCATGTCTCTGAGTATTGCACACCTTGTGCTTTTGGGCACTCCAGTGATGTTGCAGCTCTGAAATATGGCAAAACTGGTGGCGAGTGGCATCTTGGCAGCTGCACGCTTGACTTTTCTCAGCTCATGGGCAGTTATTTTGCGCCTTGGTTTTTCCACACGCTTCTTGCGACCCTGTTGACTATTTTGAATGAAACGCCTGGTTTTTCGATGATCACGGCTCAGAAGCTTGGCAGTTTTAAGAGTGCTGCATCCCTCTGCAAGATATCTCACTATTTTTGTCTTTTCGGAGCCTGTCAAGTCCTTCTTTTGACCCATTTTGCTAAAGGAAAGGAAGTTGCCTAATAATTCTGCACACCTGATATAGGGTGTTGATGTCATTACACCACACCCCTTCTCATTACAAAGATGCACATCACCTAATATGCTTAATTGGCAGTAGGCTTTCGAGCCTATACAGCTTGGAGTAAGACAACATGCACAAAGAGGATGATGTGGTCAAAACACTCATTTGCCTAATAATTCTGCACTCCCTGTAATATAAATAAATTATTTAAAAACACTGTACCCCTACTCGAAATAAATATTTAGTCTACTGGCCATCAACTGCTACTGAGAGAGGAGGAATTTTAAAACTGTATTGCTAGAAGTATAAATGATCATTTTGTCCTATTCTTTACACATCTGGGAACACAATATCGACGACCTGATGGTAACAATTTGTATGATAATGGATGTCTCTCATCATTGACATTCATTTAGTACTCTTACTTTGTATATACTTTAAATGCTCTTTAGGTTTATTCCTAAAGTACTTAATATGATTGTTTTTTCTAAAACACAAAAGTAACTGATCATTTTCAGCTGCAGTGATCAACAAAATATGTGAATTTGATATGATTTAGTGCTATTGTTTGTTCTGTGTCTCCAATAGAGCCAATAACGGGTTGTGAAAACACACCATAATGTTTTTTTACACTGATGTTGTATAACAAAATCTTCTGCTCCTGCGCGATGTTAAAGTCGCTGAGAAATCAAAACTAACCATATGATTTTGTTAGCTCACATTGGTCGTTTTGTGGTGTACAATTAATTTGTGCATGGCATTAAGAAAAAAACAGTTTGCCTTTTTAATCTTTCATTGAAATTGTATTGATTTTGATATTGAAATTGTATAAATTTTGTGAAACTGAAAATGTCTTTTTTTTCAGTTAAATTGTCAAATTACATAAATGGGTGTGGCTAACATATTTAACTACACATTATTCATTAATCAACGCTACTCCAACAAACAGAAATGGTGGTGAGGAGGTGTCTGTCAGGTTGTAATAACTCTCCCCAAACTCTTTTCCCGATCTTTCTGAATGAAATACCTACTTTACTACATCCATTCAGCTCGCAGTAGAAAAAACAAGCCACGCCCACTGTTGAGTCATTTAATATTCCGTTTCTCTAGGAACTGCTTCTCAATACGAACAATTAATGGTCGCAACTTCTGGTTCATGGGGATTTTAAATTCATCTCTAAGTGTCACTTTAAAGAAGATCATGTTTCGTTCAACCAGCATGATGCAATAAAAAAGCAGGGTATATTTTTAGATTACTGATCAATTGTTCTCATGGCCATTTACAAGGTATATGTCTTTTACATTGATTCATTACGATGAGGCTAGTCAGCACTTAAGAACTACTGAAATGAAACACATTTGTTCTCAGTCCATTAAACCCATTACTGCAACACGAGATGAGTTTTTCTGTTTCATTGTTATTGAACACACATGCTCGGCAACACTAATGCTACCACATGTGCGAAGGTGTAAGATCTAATGCATACTCTACAATGTCATAAACGTGCAGTACTGTGTAGGAATGTTCATCCAATTATATATCAGAACATCAATTGCTTGTCATTTTCTGTAAGAATGTTATTGCAGGTTGTCAGCTAGAACTTAAACAAGGACACAGGACCATTGATTATCTATATCCTCCAGTGGATCGCATGTGCGGTAAATGGCACGGCTGTCACACAACTGTCAATAAATCAAAGTCTTTGACAAAACATCATGGAGACTGGAGAGGAAATGAGTTGATTAGATCATTAACATTGAACATTTCAGAATAATGTCTTGTGCATTCTAATTATTTTACTGAAAAATCACCTCACAATGAACGTGCTTTAGTGAGATCGGTTTATAGACAAGCAGCCCAGAGCAGACACAGAGAATAAATTGAATCTGCCCATTAAGCCTGGGACACATCAAGTTGGGGTCAGAAAACTAGAAACAATGAAAACTCTATTGTCGACCAAAAAGCTGTGCTAGAACACACCAAATGAATGGCACTTTACTTGAATTTCATTCATTCATTCATTCATTCATTTTCTTTTCGGCTTAGTCCCTTTATTAAACCGGGGTCGCCACAGCGGAATGAACCGCCAACTTATCCAGCATTTGTTTTACGCAGCGGATGCCTTTCCAGCCACAACCCATCTCTGGGAAACACATTCATACATTCTCATTCACACACATACACTATGGACAATTTAGCTTACCCAATTCACCTGTACCGCATATCTTTGGACTGTGGGGGAAACCGGAGCACCCGGAGGAAACCCACGCAACCACGGGGAGAACATGCAAACTCCTCACAGAAATGCCAACTGGCCCGGCCGGGGATCGAACCAGCGACCTTCTTGCTGTGAGGCGAACGTGCTACTCACTACGCCACCATGGCGCCTTACTTGAATTTGAATTTATTTATTTATTTGACAGGGACAATACACAAAAAAGACATTGACCTCAAAGAAGAAAGATGCAGTGTGCCAGGTTGTAGCAGGATTGCTATTTTCCACCTGCAGTCCCTGGGCAGGTAAAAATTAAAACAATAATATCCAATTGATTAAAAAGTCCATTTAAAAATATACAGACAGAGTCACAAATAAACTAAAAGCACTGACTAATCAAAACATCTCGCTCAGTGTGTACAAATTTGACTGGACAAAAACCACCTCCTAGTCAGGCGTGAAAACATCTTATAATTTGTACATGTGATTATTTCTGTTGGAAGAGAATTCCATAGATTTGTGGCTTAATAAATAAAAGAAGATTGATCAAAAGAGGTCACTGAAATGATATATGTTCTATGTCCTGCACGAGAGGATGTACTTTTCTATTCATGCAAGGGGGCAGTATCTGTATTGTCATTGGTTAATTTCTCTTCGGCAGTCTCTTTATTCATCAGGGATCACCACAGTGGAATGAACCGCCAACTTATCCAGCATATGATTGTGGGGGAAACCGGAGCACCCAGAGGAAACCCACGCGAACACGGGGAGAACATGCAAATTCCACACAGAAAAGCTAACTGTGCAGTGCTAACTACTGAGTCACCTATATTGTCATTCCTCAAATGGAAACAGAAACTAGTGCTGCACACATACAAACCATAAACTATGGAAGTCCTAAGAGGCCAAGGATTAAAATATTTTTTCTCTCTTGTTATGTCGTGATCAGACTTAATTTTCTCGTGATCTTGACATAACAACTAATTTTCTCGTGATCTTGACATAACAAAAAGTTGTTTTCTCGTCATAAAGTTGTTATGTCGTGATCACGACTTATTTTTAGGTTTTAATATTTATGTATTTATTATTATTATCATTATTATTATTATTATTAATAATAATAATAATAATATCTGGCCAAAGGCGCCACGGTGGCGTAGTGAGTAGCACGTTCGCCTCACAGCAAGAAGGTCGCTGGTTCGAGCCCCGGCTGGGTCAGTTGGCATTTCTGTGTGGAGTTTGCATGTTCTCCCCGTGGTTGCGTGGGTTTCCTCCGTGTGCTCCGGTTTCCCCCACAACTCCAAAGACATGTGGTATAGGTGAATTGGGTAGGCTAAATTATCCATAGTGTATGCGTGTGAATGAGTGTGTGAGGATGTTTCCCAGAGATGGGTTGCGGCTGGAAGGGCATCCGCTGCGTAAAACAAATGCTGGATAAGTTGGGGGTTCATTCCGCTGTGGCGACCCCGGATTAATAAAGGGACTAAGCCGACAAGAAAATGAATGAATGAATGAATGAATATGGCGCAATTTTAAAATAATTGTAAATAACTTGCGGAAAGGATTAAAGCAAAAGCAGGATCTTCATCATTCTTCATAATTTAACTCATACATGCAGCAACTTATTTTGCACCATATAGAGTTGCTTTAAAATGGTAACAGTTGAGGGAATATTATTGTAAATAATGGTATATAATCATATACATGAATATAATCATGAATGTACATTAATCACAGGCGTTTGCGCTCATAGTACTATCGCTGTTCTGAACGCCTTTAACATGTTACACGAAAGCGCGTCTACAGCTGGCCAGACATTCTTCTTATTATTATTATTATTATTATTATTATTAATATTATTAATAATAATAATAATAATAATAATAATAATAATAATAATAATAATAAATACATAAATAAATAAAGACAAAAAATTATGTCGTTCTCACGAGAAAACTACTTTTTGTTATGTCAAGATCACGAGAAAATTAGTTATGTCAAGATCATGAGATAATAATAATAAGAGATTACCGAGAGATCCAATAAGAGATCCATGAGATAATAAGAGAGAAAAAATATTTTAATGCATGGCCTCTTAGGACTTCCGTAGTAAACAAAGCAGCGTTTGCTTTTTATTTTTATTATAGCTCACCACAGAGGGATTTGCTTGTGTAAATGTCTTGAAATCTGATAATCTATATTGTTTATAAAAAAATGCGATAAAATGACAGCCAGCTACTTTGTGCTTTCTTTTAACTTGCATCATTTGAATGGTTTTATACCTTCAGCTTTTGTTCTTGTGCTTTGATTTACAGCTTAAAAGCCAACAAGAGCACTCTCTGATTGATGGCCAACCCCAACTGGGCAAACTCCCTCAGACGTGATCAGACGGGATCTGATACTGATACTAAATAAACCTAAATAAATCCTGACAGATGCTCATTGATGGCCCAACTCTGCCCAACAACCGACCGTCAGCTTGGTCTGTCTCAGCTTTTAGCCTTCTTTCATACCATGATTTCCACTTTTTTGGACTTTTTCGAAATATCCTCGGGTCTGATAATGACATTATTGTCTCAGTGTTACTTAATGAAACATGATTTTGTGAAAACAGTGATGTCATGCATATGTGTATTGTGTCTTGAGTCTTAAGGCATGAGTGAGTACTTGACAACCAAATGTGTTCCAGTACAAAATGACCTTGATATTTACTTGCTTGCCATGCAGAATACAGCATTTTAGTTTAATGAACAGGGATTGTTTTGATAATGTTTTAAATTAAAAAATGGATTGTGAGTGAGCGGCACGGTGGCTCAGTGGTTAGCACTGTCACCTCACAGCAAAAAGGTCGCTGGTCGAATCCTGGCCTGGCCATTTCTGTGTGCAGTTTGCATGTTATTGCCCTTTTGGAGTAGATTTCCTCAAGGTGCTCCGGTTTCCCCCACAGTTCAAAGACATGCGGTACAGGTGAATTGAAACTAAATTGGCCGTAGTGTATGCTTGTGAATGGGAGAGTGTATGGATGTTTGCCAATACTTGGTTGCAGCCGAAAGGGCATCAGCTGCATAAAACATATGCTGGAATAGTTGGCGGTTCATTCACACTGTGGTGACCCCTGATAAATAAAGGGACTAAGCCAAAGGAAAATGAATGAATGAATAATTGTGAGTAATATTGGTATTTTTATACAGTTTGCTGGAATTTGATGCAACAAATTAAACAATGTGCAAAGTACAGCATTATGCTTTGAATGCAGGTAGACCTAGCAGAGGAAATGAAGCAGCACAAACTACCCCAACCCTGGTCTGTGAGTCTCCTCAGCACAACACAACCTGTCTGGTGCTGAAGGCTGCAGGATGAGAGATGATGCTGGCATAGGACCGGCTTCCGCTGTTTTTCAGCGACTGTGAAATCCTGAATGGCAGTGACGGAGGCCCTGAGCCTGTTGCTGCGGTAACAGGGCAGCGTCTGAAAAGAAGACTGACAGCTCACTCAAAGCAGGCATAGACCCTGTGTTCTCTTCAAACACATTGGCATTTCAGCCAGGAGAGAACAAAGCAAAAACATTTAAAGTACAAAAGTGGAAAATGTTCTCGAAACATATCAGATCAAAGCCTTCCTATTTAAAGCAAGTTAACGCCAATATAAATTTGGGTTTTATAGAAGGCTTTAGCCACTAGACAGGGGAAAATATATACAGGGAGTGCAGAATTATTAGGCAAATGAGTGTTTTGACCACATCATCCTCTTTATGCATGTTGTCTTATTCCAAGCTGTATAGGCTCGAAAGCCTACTGCCAATTAAGCATATTAGGTGATGTGCATCTCTGTAATGAGAAGGGGTGTGGTGTAATGACATCAACACCCTATATCAGGTGTGCATAATTATTAGGCAACTTCCTTTCCTTTGGCAAAATGGGTCAAAAGAAGGACTTGACAGGCTCCGAAAAGTCCAAAATAGTGAGATATCTTGCAGAGGGATGCAGCACTCTTAAAATTGCCAAGCTTCTGAAGCGTGATCATCCAACAATTAGGCGTTTCATTCAAAATAGTCAACAGGGTCGCAAGAAGCGTGTGGAAAAACCAAGGCGCAAAATAACTGCCCATGAGCTGAGAAAAGTCAAGCGTGCAGCTGCCAAGATGCCACTCGCCACCATTTTTGCCATATTTCAGAGCTGCAACATCACTGGAGTGCCCAAAAGCACAAGGTGTGCAATACTCAGAGACATGGCCAAGGTAAGAAAGGGTGAAAAACCACCACCACTGAACAAGACACACAAGCTGAAGCATCAAGACTGGGCCAAGAAATTTCTCAAGACAAATAGTCAGTGATAGTAAACAGTACTTAACAGTAATAGTCACCAGCACGCACAGATATCCTCCTAAAACAGCTAAAACTTAAAACTACTACCAACAATATTCAGCTTTGATCTTAATGAGTTTTTTGAGTTCATTGAGAACATGGTTGTTGTTTAATAATAAAATTAATCCTCATAAATACAACTTGCCTAATAATTCTGCACTCCCTGTATAAAATATGGATGATTTATGCTGCACTGCACAGAATTGGAATGAGAATGGCCGTTTCAGCAATAGAGTGGATTAGAATTACATGGCCACTTTTACAGCAAGTTAGCCCCAGATGTTTAAGCCATTCACAATTCTCTTTTGGTACATTTTCCTTGCTGTGCATCATGGGTAATGTAGTTTTCATCACAAATTCCACTGCTAAACTTTACTGTTAAAAGATAAGTTGAAATAATGAAAAACAGACAGGATCAACAAAAGTATATTTCATCAGTAAATTTTCCATAAGCTTTACCAGCATTATAGGTGTGTGTACCATTCTCACTCCCGACTGCACAAAAGGTCTCTGTGTGTGTCTGTGGTGCAGAATGAGTCATCAGTACTTTTCACCTTATTTTCGAGTGTTTGCTAAAACATGCAAAAGCAAACCCCTCGAAAACTAAATGTGTGTTTGTGTGTGTGTTTACTTTGTACTCCTCATGTTGTAAGGGCAAAATATTTCTACAAATATATCAGTACCTGTATATTTTGACCTTTTTTGGTTACCATGAGAAAAACAGCTCATGAATGACACAGAATGTGTGTATGTGTGTGTATTGTGAAAATGTAAAAAAGGTGATCGAATGTATATAGTCTCTACAGTATAAAAAGCATTATGAGTTCAACTAAGGGAAGTTTCCATGAAGATAGCTGCATGTGTGTGTGTATACCTGTGTGTACTTGTTTCTGTGGTTTATACAAAAGTGTATAATGACATGGGTGTGACCATGGTGTTATTTTGTTAGGTTGGTTTATGAGGACATGCCTTGTGTCTTCATAATTCAAAAAGCTTAAAAATCATAACGGGGTCTTTACATGTTAAAAATTTGCCTCAGATTTTCTATGAGGGTTGGGTTTAGGGGTAGAGGCCAAAATAACAAGTGTTTTTTTTTTACAATATTAAATACAATACACCTATGGAGTGTCCTCATAAACCATATATACAAGTATGTGTGTGTGTGTGTTTATGTAGGATTGGTGATTTTCTTTACTGTGTTGATCAAATCAAAATAGCTACAGTATTTTACAAGGTTAGAAGCTCCTCCAAGCACAAACCTTTCCTTGTGAGTTTTTTTTTTCATGGATGTGAGGTAATAATTCAGAGTTGCGTGTGACCCTCCCCCTCTGTTGCTCCATCCACATACCTCCATTTTGCTGCTGAGGCTGTTCCTCATGAATTAATGAGCCTTGCAGTGCAGCAGCAGCGAGGCCACAATATGCTGCAATGACTCTTAGAGTCCTGCCGCAGCCTGACAGCAATTCAGCTCTACTATAAATTCAGTCCTGCATTTCCAATAACAAACTTGAACACCCACAACATAAGCAAACTGGTTGGCTTGTCACAGGACTGACTCTAACCTTTATTATTAAACGCACTTGACATTTCTAACTGTAGGTGTGTTATTTTTGAAGAAAGGTCAAGGAGGATAATGTTTTGTTTGGGCTTTTTCAAGTGATCATTGGTCAGATGCTCATTTGAGCGTAAAAACTAAATATAATATTTGTGAGACTAAGGATCTGAGCTCTTGGAGATATACTTTTTAACACTTCCGAACATAATTTTTTGTATACTGTATATGCACACACATACAATGCCTGTAGATTATTCATATCATACCCCTTTGAAATAATTACTTTGTCATACAGCCTTAAAACAAATCACATTCTAAAAAACTTTTCCAGCCTTTGAAATGTTCCTTCTCCTAACCATAGGTCTCAAACTCAATTCCTGGAGGGCCGCCGCTCTGCATAGTTTTGCTCTAACCCTAATTAAACACATCTTAAACTCTTTTGAACACCCCAATTATTTGAATCAGGTGTGTTTGATTAGGGTTGGAGCAAAACTGTGCAGAGCTGTGGCCCTCCAGGAATTGAGATTGAGACCTAAGTCCTAACCTGTACCTTTTTACAACTTTATCATTTGAAAAGGTATTTTGAAAGCAGGGTGTAATATGAGTATATAAGTTATAGATTTTCACAGGGTATAACAATTTTTTATAGGACTTACAGTACTGTGACAGTCCACCAAAAACATGAATATTCTGTCATCATTTATTCACAGTCACATCGCTCACAATATTTTCTTTATTTTTTTATTTTAGTGAGAGTTTAAGCTTCTTTGTTGTAGCTTCATTAAGTTGTTTAGACTAATTTTTAATTTGATTTTCAATTGTCATGACAAGTTTTGTGTTTTAAATTCAAGTTTATATATTTAAAAAAAAATTACTTACTTGACTGTTATAAAACTGCTATGAGAAAACCTTTGTTGCCATGTTTGTTAAGTTTACTCATTTTTAAGACAGAATGTAAACTTTTATTAATATATAAATGCCCATTATTGTCAAAACTTTCATATTTAACTAAATAAAATTTACAGGCCAAAAACTGGAGGGATCAAATTACTGTGTTTAAAAAGGCATACTTTTAAATATAATAATAATAATAATAATGTTTTTTTTTATTTGAATAATAATTTAAACAGTATAATAATTTAAATTCATGTAACATCATGTATTACATGACTAATATTATTAGTATTTATATATAAAACTTAGTTTTACTTATGTTGACAACAAATTTCTAAACATTCTCTTAAGTGTGGTGAAGCTTTCATTTTCATCCTTTAGGCATATTTTAAGCAATTCCAACTCATAGCACTTAGCTGTAAAAATAAGGTACATGTAAACTGAATTTATTACTAACCTGCAACCACAATAATATATATATATATATATATATCAGAATCAGAATCAGAATCAGAATCAGAATCAGTTTTATTGCCAAGTGTGCTTCACACACACAAGGAATTTGCTTTGGCTACAGAAGCTTCCAGTGTACATAAAGTGACAAGTGACAACACAGAATAAATATTATAAAAGAAGACAATAGACATTAAACAGAGATGCAGTCCAACGATCTGGAAGTTGAAATGTATGTACAGATTTGTTATAAATCTACAGGTTATAAGGTGCTGTGTACAAAAGAGTAAGTATTGCATTATATATTGTTATAAGGTGCTGTGTACAAATGCGTAAAGAAAAGTATTGCATTGTATATTATTATAAGGTGCTGTGTACAAGTGCGTGTGAGAAAGTATTGCACATTTATTGCACGATAGGAGAAATATTAACTGTTCATGAGGTAGATGGCCTGAGGAAAGAAACTTTTCCTGTGTCTGGCAGTTTTTGTGCTCGGTGCTCTGTAGCGCCGGCCAGACGGTAACAGTTCAAACAGGAAGTGTGCTGGGTGCGAGGCGTCCAGGGTGATTTTGCGAGCCCTTTTACTCACT
>CAIGQQ010032164.1:6020583-6051875 GCA_903798035.1 Danio albolineatus
TCTGTCTGTCTGTCTGTCTGTCTGTCTGTCTGTCAGTCAGTCTGTCTAAATATCTATCTGTCTGTCTGTCTATCTATCAGTTGCAAGTCTTACTCTTAAAAAATAAAAAAAAACATAAAAGACATTTCTAAATTTTACAGTAAACTACTGTATTTAATTAATGAATGGAGTTAACCCACCAATGTTTTGAAGTACTAACATCTACATACGTAGTGCACCTTTGTTAAGACAACTAATACATTGCAAGATACTGTACATAAAACCAATGCAATAGACGTTATTCATCAACATTAGATGTAATATAAAATTAATGTACATCACTGAGGAAAAAAAAAACCCTGATAGAACCACAGCAATTGTCAACAAAAAATAAAACAAAAAGTGAAGTGTTGCGCAGGAGATTTTGGGAAAGTTTTGGGAACATGATAAACTTACTGTTAACCATGTTACAGATGTTTTTTACTGGTAAAATCATATATCATATATCATATATAAATCATAAATCATATATAAATAGTCATTTTTTAAAGTGATAATGTGGAATCATGATAAGAATTCAAAACCTTATATAGAGAAAGCTCTTAAGAGGTAAGATACGCTATTATATATGTTTATAGTATAATTTTAATTAAACAAAAACGTATAATTTATTTTAAATATACACTACGGCCAATGGGCGCCACGGTGGGGTAGTGAGTAGCACGTTCGCCTCACAGCAAGAAGGTCGCTGGTTCGAGCCTCGGCTGGGTCAGTTGCCGTTTCGGTGTGGAGTTTGCATGTTCTTCCCGTGGTTGCTTGGGTTTCCTCTGGGTGCTCCGGTTTTCCCCACAAGTCCAAAGACATGTGGTATAGGTGAATCGGGTAGGCTAAATTGTCCGTAGTGTATGTGTGTGAATGAGTGTATATGGATGTTTCCCAGAGATGGGTTGCAGCTGGAAGGGCATCCGCTGCATAAAACATATGCTGGATAAGTTGGCGGTTCATTCCGCTGTGGCGACCCCAGATTAATAAAGGGACTAAGCTGACAAGAAAATGAATGAATGACTACGGCCAATTTCCCTTACCCGATTCACCTATATCGCATATGTTTGGACTATGGGTGAAACCGGAGCACCCGGAGGAAACACAGACCAACATGGGGAGAACATGCAAACTCCACACAGAAATGCCAACTGGCCCAGCCAAGACTCGAATCAGTGACCTTCTTGCTGTGAGGAAACAGTGCTAACCACTGACCCACCTTATATGTATTATATATGTATATAATTTGTTTTCACTACTAAATGAACTGTTAGTATATAGAAAAGTCAAATGGTTTGACAAAGTAAACAAATATTTTAAGACACACTTTACGTTAACTGGTCCACTGTTGAGGTTGTATAAGGACGCTTTTCATCCTCCTTCCTCTGCAGTGGAGCAGTGTGTGTGTGAGAGACAGAAGAAAGCAGAAGAGGATAAAGGAAGGACAGCTGAAGTGTAAAAGTCATAACAGGAGTGTCAGATTCCCAGGTGCACCATGGGAGACTGCAGCACTGCAGCAGAGACTGCAGCTCCTCCTCCTCCTGTCTCAAACGCACACGCATGCATTCAGCTGATCAGCCTCACACATTCACAAAACGTCAGTGAAGGAGGAGTCCTAAAGGCACGTGGAGCAGACATGAGTGGACAGAAACACTCTCCTAATGTACAATCCCACACGAGATGTTAAATCATTCATAACTCTAGGCAGGCTGTGCTTAATTGCTGTTTCTATCTTCTGCTCGGAAGAAAAAAGCCCTGCAGGGCCTCAAGCCATACAGCAAATAGAGCTATCAGACATAAAACTGAATGAAGAAGAGAGACGCTTTTGCTCAGTTCCAAATCCTAGTGAGCTCTTTTAGGACTGTGACAAGCTCTTGGGGGGAAAGTCATCAGAAATATGGACTAATTATTCAGCATTTTATTGATGGACTTCTTTGAGGAGTAGTAATTAAAAACAGAATTTATTTTTTTAAGAAAACAACCCCTTTAAGTAGGCCCACACAGAATCTGCGCGCACAGAATTCCGCAGATTTTTAGCCCATCATTGATTCTGTTTATTTACTTGTGTAAATGTTTGTAAATTCATATTCATTCAGTTTTTTTTATAAATTTCAGTACTAATATTGACGAATATAAAAATATTTATATAATTTATTTACAATACAGTTTGTAAAGTCATATTTTCTGTCTTTTAGAAGATATTTTACATGATTGACTTGCTTTGTTTACCAAATGAAGTGGATCTAATTGGATTCGCATTGTAAACATAATACAAGTTAAAAAGGTATTATTTTTTAGTTCATATATTAAGGTTTTAGTTATGATACTCCCAAAATCATTCCGCATAAATCCGCAGATTTTTACCAAAATTCTGTGCAGAAATAGCAGAAAACATCCGCAGTTTCCGCCTGGCCCTGCCTTAAAGTCTGATGTCACGTATTCATGTTCATATTAAAATATCCTGAACATATAGCCTTTTAGTATATTACTCAAATCTCACATACCCAAAGAGTGATTCAGACTTTATCAATCATTATTGGTGTTTTGGAAAAGTGAAAGATCTTTCAGGTAGACCTTCACCTCTCCTCGTCTGGTTCAGATCCATCTCTCCATCTCTCTTTAAATCAGAGAGAGGTGAGAGTGAGCACAGCTGAATGAGGATAATTACAGTCAGCACACAATTGCTCCCCTTGTCCCTGAAACACTTCAGCAAGCCTTTGTAAAAGCATGCTGTCAACGGTGCTTTGAAATCCTCTGCATTTTGTATGGCTGTGTTGCAGACACAGCTGTCAGATGAGAGAGGTTTGAGGAGAAGAACACAGGATGGCATTGTCACACACAGACCGTTGATGTGGGCATGAAAGCCACGGTGTTATTCTGTGTTAAAGTGATGCCAACAGGGGCAGAAGGAGAAACAGAGATCTTAGAAAACCAAAGGTAGGTGGCAAACCAAACAATTACACAGTGTAGTTTGAGTTTTATGGTTCATTTGGTATGTACTAAAAGTCCTAAATAAAGTATTTTGCTTGTTGTTGACATTGCTATTTTTGAAAACTAACTAAATAAATAAGCATTTAATGCTTTGTAATTTGCTACACAATTTGCCAAACATCCAAAACAATGGTGTGTGCTGACTGAATACACTCACTGTATGCAAACACAATAGTATTTCTATAAGGTGAGAACACATGAAGAGCTCATAAAATGTATAAAGGTGTCAGAACACTGTCACATTCCCAGCTCGTCACTCGTCATCATCTCCTCATCACTCTCATTCACCTAGACCATCCTCCAGCCATGCACAATCCCCAGCCTATTAACCTGCACCTTTATAAGCTACCCTCCGTCACTAGCTCCTCGTCGGGTATCACTTATGGACGCGATCATCCTAACCTGCTCTTCACCTGGTCTTGTACAACCTCCTGTGCTCCCAGCGATTGCTATCATCCTAACTCCAATCAGGGAAGTGACTTCCATGAACTCTGAACTATCTTTCTCCAGTTTGGTTCCCTAACCCTTCACCTTCGTCCAAGTTTATGCCTTCATCTTGTGTCAACCTTCAAGCCAGTAAATAAATACTGCTTTTTGTACGTTTGACTCAATCTCCTTCTTCTGCTCGTGACAAACACACACAGAAGATCTAACATGCTTTTAACTCAACACAAATTTTAAGTCAGGCACTTGTAGTTTTTTTTTTTAAACAAAAATGGATTAAATTCACAAGTGTCAGAAAATTCATTTATATGTATTTAATGCTCTGCTGAAATTCTTGATTCTGACTGACTGGAAGGTGTTGTTTAATGCACAGGTAGTTCCAGTTAGTTTTGATCACTGTTTGAATTAAACAAGCTTCCCAGAAACATTAGTAGTAACCATAGTAACTCAGAGTGAGAGTCGCCAGAGAGTTCAACAGAGTGCTTCAACAAGGAGCCAGTGTGGATCAACCAACTCGCAAATATGCTTTGCAAATATTTGCAAAGAAGTAGCTACAAATTGTATGAGCTGTTAGATATGCCTGTGCCATTTACACTCACAAACATGACCTCTCTCATACACGTTTCCTCTATATCTTCTGTGACTACTGATTCAATGCGGGACTAGGATATCTAACATGTCATTACTGAAAAAATATCAGTCAAATATTGGGCTGCAAAGAGCAAAACTTTAATTTCTATAAAGTACAACAGAAGAAGCTGTATAATCAAATGCTTGCAGTGTTAAAGGGTTTTAAATGCACATTAGGGAGCCATGTTGATTGTCCCTTACTGATACGTTATATATATATATATATATACACTGATACTGAGAAGTGAATTTTATTTTAAACTTTCTATTCATCAAAGAATCCTGAATTCCTTTTCAAAAATGTTTATTGAGCAGCAAACCAGTACATTAAAATTTATTCTAAAGGGTCCCATGACACACAAGATTGGAGCTGTGTTGCTGATCACTTGAATAACATTGCAGAATATTAATGTCACTGAATATTTTGGTCAAACAAGAGCCGCCTGGCTGAGCTTCTCGCAAAAACATTTTTAAAAAATCATACAAACCTCAAGCCCCAGAACGATAGCCTTGTGTAGGTTTTAATTTCATTTTCACACAGACAGGACTCATCATTCACACAGGCTGTGAACACAAATGAAGGTGCACAGGGCAGCCAATCTAGTCCCGCAATGTAATAGGTGGATGTTCACGAGGAGGGCACTTTTGACAGTTATGGATTCTGGGTAGGAAATAGCCTAGAAGACATAGATTGATAACATGAAGGAAATGAAATTAGAGGGCAGTGAAAGGTATAGTTAGAATCACATTGTCCTGCCTTTTAAAAAATAAGTAAGTAAACATATTAGGGCATGATTAATGATCTTTTAAACAAGATCTGTAGGAATATTTTCAGGTATGTTTCCAGCTGAGGCTCTTTGGAAATATGTGCCTCAGCCTACATTTTTTCTAAATGTAAAATACATTGCTACGCATATGATTTGTTGCATGTTTCAAATGGCAAATCAACTACAGGGCGCTGTCTACATTTCAGTGAATACTTAGGTTACATTTTGTTGTATGTTTCAGATACATAACATGTCCATGAGAAGGTAGCTTGTTGCACAAATCAAGTGAACTATACTGACCTAAACCTAACAGCGTTTCAAAAGCAAACATTAAGAAAAATGAACTGCCACCACATGGTTTTACTTTTACTTGGCATTGTTTTCATCTCTTCTGTGGTACTGTGCTTCACCAGACTCGAATCCAAGTGCTCCGCATCAAAAGTACAACACAGTAAACTGATAATGCAAGAAAAATATGTGGCAAACGTATTTGATAACAAATCACATTGTTTAGGTGTTTTGTGGTATTTATTTGGTGTTGAACAAAGAACTGCTTTTGAATATTCCTTTTTTGTCAAGTTGAGCTTTACTGTCATTCCGCTACATGTGTGGACATCCAGAGGAAAGAAATGTCGTGTCTAGCAGAACAATGGTGCTACATAAAATAATCACAAATACAAACATAACACTGTACATAAGAGCTTAAAAAAAGTATGCATAACTAACATATGCTATAAAATACTTAAAACTATGCACATAAGGCAGGCTATACAAGTACTTTTATATGAAATTAAACGTAAATGCAAATGAAAGGTCAATGATATGTCCCTGTAAATATCATTAGTGTGAAAAGGAACAAAAAGAGAAAAAAAGTCTACTGAAGATTTGTAGTTTTATCAAGCAGAAGCCAGCTTTAACACTCACAAAGAGTTCATAGGCCACTCTGCTTACAATCTCAAACCGGCAACAACATTACTCTAACATACGTCAATAACTCCGTCATACATTCATAGGTGTTTTACAATGATTGGTTGAAACACAGACACACTTAGATAGAAAAATGTCATGTGTGCATACAATTCCAAACAGTATCTCCAATGGTTACTTAGGCGTCAAGCATTGAAGGTACAGACATAACAGAAGGATATTTCTGTGGTCAGGATGATCAGAAGTGAAATTCAGCTCGTCTTCACACACACATACACAATGAATACTTATCTCCTCTTCAAGGATGTCTTGCTCTCTTGCAGACATCTTATCAGAATGGTACAATAAAATACTTCCACTGGCAGCTTTTCATCTTACATACAACAGAATCTTAAAATAATTTATTCTTTAACACGTACTAAAACTCACATCAACTGACAGCGTTAGCATCAAACATCCAGCTCCACAGGATCTCTTAAATAGACTTGAAGATCCAAAGGAAACTAATAAATTACAGAAAAAACTTTATACTTTTTAAAAAAGTTTTCCTCTGAAGAGGGCTGACACTAAGGTCGTCATATAATCTGGGCCCTTAAACAATCAACTTTATTAATAATCATAAAAACATAGAGTATATGTGTTACTCCATCCAGAAGCGGACATTCATCAGAAAAATCACGCCTTCAAGATGTTCTGTTTTTAGCATTAGTTAGTGTTCCTGGGGTTTGCTGTTTGGCACTGAGCTCAAAGCTGATCAGCACAGAGATAAAGGACAGGGGCATTACGCATCATTATATAACATGCTTATAGATGTGAAATTCACAGCATGATTGGCTGGGAGAGGCGAACGGGGAGAAAGACAGAATAAGTAAGAGATGAAGGCGAGCTTTACACTGCATGTCCTCTGATGTGGAAGAAACAAGCTCAAAATGGATCAAACCACAAGGGTGTACAGTACTGCTTTAGGCATCTGTGTGTAAAGCTTTCTTTGGTATAATCTGTCTACAAATGTGCTAATATATAAATTCAAACTGAATACTATTGTCATTGTATAGTCAGTAAATGATAACTTGACAATATTATAGTTTCTTTGAGGTCTCTGTAATACTAATGCTGATTGGTCAGTCGTGCCATACAGCAGTTTATCCCATTTTACAGCTCATCCTGGTACCTGAAGCTGTTTACTTACTGCTAACTTACTTACTACTCCAGTAATAAAAAACATGTCTGAAACATGCTTCAACCTCATTTACAACTATAAGAAAACTCATCCAATAAAGTGCAACATTTGTTTTCTGCAAAGGCATTCATTTTCTTTAAAAGGAAAGGGATTAATTACAATAATAATATGATATCATATTTTAAAGTGTAGTTGATGTGTAATGTAGCTGTGTGAACATAAACAACATCTCTGAATGTAATACGCTCATAGTTCAATGCAAAGGAAGACATTGACTTTTACAGAGTTAGCCTAGCAAAGCCTACAGTGAGCGAATTTAGGGACTACAAAAAAAATACATCCAGGCTAGCGAGATCACAAAGGCCTCCGGTTAAGTGCATTCACCTTGCACACACACCCTGTGTAGCAAAGGGGCATGGCCAGAGGCGCTGTAATGTTATAGCAGAATAAGCTAAAATGCTGTCCAAATGCTGCTATTTCCACAGAGCTTCCACAGAGAACTGTAGGTGCACCCCAAATCGCATACTTATGCACTATTCTACGCCATTTTGTAGCATAAATAGTGTAAGTAGTGCGTTCACACTGAAAATTGTAAAAATAATAAGTGCACTTTAATTACTCAGATGATGCACTCATTCCACTGGTAATATGAAGTGTGTAATGATGGACACTTCACGCATTCAACGACCGCAGCTTTGAACACATAACCGCACATAACGGAAGGGGTGGAGCTATCGGGCGCACATGTTGGATAACTTTATTTATATTGGATTGTGAAAGCAAAATTCTCCTACAAGAGTGATTATATCAACCGTGAATGCAGTTATACTTGTGCTAGGTATTATTTGGTATTTTGGTCATTTCACTAATTTGGCAACCGTCAAGCGTCATCGGAGAAATGGTTTCAACTTCCATGTAGTAAAAAAGGCATTATTGCTCCATTTGGGACAACAATACAAACATATACTATGCTGTTGAGTGTGTAAGTGCATAAGTACATAGTGCATAAGTGCATAGTGTATAGTGTGTCATTTTGGACGCAGCTTTTGTGTCTCTCTATACGGCCTGGGCTTTCCTTGCGTTCTACATCTCAAATAACAAACTCGCAAAAGATATGAGAACGTTTTATATTACTTACACATGCCCAAATTTATGTGGAAGACACATAAAACAGTTTTAATTTTAGGGAGCAGGCGTGAGGTTCAGCTGTGTGCTCTTCATTTTTCTGTCTGATTCAGGCAGCTAACGCTGCTAAGAGCTAGTCTGACTGACAGTGTTTAAACAGCGCAAAATCGGCGTGACATGGATAGGCGTGACATGGAGCCAATCCACGAATTACAGCACATTATGTTAGCTGACCAATCAGACTCTTGAGGGCTAGCCTTTCAGAGGAACTAGGAAATAAAAGTCGTTTTCATGTTAGCTAAGCAGCTGTATATAATCAGAGTAAGATATATAAAAAATACTGTGATTTTCTACAAGTGAAGCATGAGCACACATTGCTTTGCATCTTATAAACACAACCAAGCCTTAAAAATACACTGTGGTCCACCCCTTTAAAGGTCTCGTGAAGTGCTTTGAAATTTGCATTTTAATTCGATGTTTGATGTAATCTCAACCGAAACACAGAGAGGGTAGGACATAGTGTACATTCTCAGAAATAAAGGTACAGGAACTGTCACTGGGGCAGTACCTTTATAAAAGATACATATTTGTACCTGAAGGGTCCATAATGGTACCACAAGATACTTTTTAGGTACATTTGGGTACTCTTTTAAAAAAGATGCTGCCCCTGTGACAGCTCCTGTACATTTACTTCTGAGAGCTTAGTCCTTCCCCTGTTTTTAAAAGACAGCCAATAGCGTTTTGTTTTATCACAGATCTGCCAGTGAGAGTGAAGCTCAAGCGCATCAAATAAGAAGTGTTTTGAAGGGGGCAGGGCATGTGAAATACTAGAGAGTACTTGATTGGTTATGATGTGATGAGAAACTGTAGTATGGGTTCATGTGAATAAAACCGTTGATCCATTTAGGCGGAAGTGTCAAACTACAAGGATTACATGTTCATATCAGTTTTATAAATTCTAAACAAGAATTTTGGCCCTGTTTTGGAGCACACTAGCTTAAAGGTTTCAAGAGTTCACACTTAGCTGATGACTGATAATAAAGCTTATCTGGCATGCTGTCTTAAACGGGCTCCCTCCCGTTTAAAGGGCGAGAGGAGAGTTTGAGCTCAGGTAAGTCTCAAGAACTCCCCCGCTTGTGAACGTGCTGAGATATATCTGACTAGAGTTGCTTTAAGATGCTATTTAAAGTAGTCGATTTACTTATTTTGTATGTTTTTTGGACGGTGGGAGTAAACAGGAGAACCCGGGGAAAACCCACGCCAACACGTGGAGAACATGCAAACTCCACACAGAAACGCCGACTAGCTCGAGGAGAGGCAGAACCATCTGCGTTCTTGCTGTGAGGCAACAGTGCTAACCACTGGGCCACCGTGCCGCCCTATCAGAGAAGGGGAGGAGTTGGGGTGGAAGGGGGGATTCTTCGAGACGAAGATGACCGAAGTAGAAAACTCTGGTGATTTATAGTGTGTCAGGATTTGTCTGATTGGTGCAATATGCTGAGCTGATGTGGTTCCAGCTGTGTTCATTCATAAGCATGTCACCCTCTCGAAAATTAGTTTATAAATAAACCCCACATCTTAAAAATGAACAAAACTAATACTTACATCTAGAAAAACTTTATTTTAATTTTATGTGACCTTTAATGTGTATATTTCATAAATTTCTTTACTTCTTGTATAACTACTGTCCTACGACAATAAAGACAAAAAACACTGAAAATAAACCTTAATATCAATATAAATATATATGTTTTCATATAGGGCGCCACGGTGGCCTAGTGGGTAGCATGTTCGCCTCACAGCAAGAAGGTTCCTGGTTCGATCCCCGGCTGGGCCAGTTGGCATTTCTGTGTGGAGTTTGCATGTTCTCCCTGTGGTTGCGTGGGTTTCTTCCGGGTGCTCCGGTTTCCCCCACAGTCCAAAGACATGCGGTACAGGTGAATTGGGTAAGCTAAATCGTCCGTAGTGTATGTATGTGTGTGAATGAGAACGTATGGATGTGTTTCCCAGAGATGGGTTGCGGCTGGAAGGGCATCCGCTGCGTAAAACAAATGCTGGATAAGTTGGCGGTTCATTCCGCTGTGGCGAACCCGGATTAATAAAGGGACTAAGCCGAAAAGAAATGAATGAATGTTTTCATATATTTCTTTTCTCCAAATCAAAGTTCGCAATGTTGTGATTCACCTCATAGTTGACAGGTTTGGGTTATGGTTCATAACACCTTTTTTATGGTTCATAAACCTTTTTTTTTTTTAATCCTTTGTGAAAATACCCTCTCGAAACCAGTGCTGCTAAACAAGTGGGTAAAATCTAACAATTAATGCACTCTATATAGAAAGCAAATCCATCTAAGCAGGTCAATCAACATGACCCAGCCAAAAAGATTCTACTCTGCATGCCTTTTTAAACAATAAAACGAATTAGTTTAATGTGACATTTTCCAGCATTGTGCGGTACGGTTGGCAGGGAGACTGCGTGGGCATCCAGTCAGTGCAGAGGCTGGGAACCATGCCTTCACTCATAATTACCCACTCCACACTGCCCGCTGTGTCCTCTCGGCTAATCAGAGAGGTGAAAGGAGCGGCATGACATCATCACCGCTTTTGTTCTCATGGCAACAATGAAAGCAATGTTTCATTAATACAGTAGCCAGCGTGGCGTTCATATGCAAATGGCTGTCTGTGAATGAACGTCCACCAGTTGGAAATGGGAGGGAGAGAGCAATTCTGCACTCGTCTAATGATAACCCATCTGCAGGAGACAGCCAGAGCCCCGATGACATCTAGGCCACAGGTGCAAGGTCCAAATTTGTCTCCTAGAAATCACAGAAATCAATTACAGTGTAGGACATCCGTGGGAAATAGCTGTGCGATCTTGACAATGCCACATAGCTGCAGGGCAAAGCAAACGAGGAGCAGACAGATGAAGGTGACTGGGTTTTTCGCTCTCCTAATAGGCAGTTTGGGAGAGCAGGAGTTGAATGCATAAGCGCTGCTGTAGACAGAGCGTTTAAAGATGCATTAAAGGAGAAATGAGCCTTTCCCTTTCACCCACTTCAGATCAGACAAAGCCACTGAAGCTGGAGGAGGGGAGAGAAGAGAGAGAGAGGAGGATAGACAAATATAGAGGAGGGGTCAATGGCTGAAATGGTACCTCCTTCACAAACCAAAGAACTGAAAAATCCCAGAATGCAAACATTATAGAATATAATAGAAAAGAATAGAATGGAATGGAACAGAATAGAATAAAGTAGAACAATTGTACATGCCATTTAAAATATTCAATTTCCATCAACAACCATGCTTAAAATATGCATTGATTCAATAAATTAAATTGTCCTATGGTAACGTACATGGCAGGTATGTGGCTTAGATAAGTTCAAAAATGTATATTAAAATTTCAGAAATTACCCCTAGAATGAAAGCTTAGTTTTGACCATATTTGGAATGGTCATGCATATTAATGAGCTCCGCTCTGATGCTCTGCAGCTCGTGTCAGTGCCTGATTTCTCTTACTCATACACAGTGTGATGTTATCACGAGCAAAATAATACGTCACTTGTCAAAAAATATTTTCAGCTGAAGTGGTAGAGAAGTTTATTTTAGCTAGAAGGAGTGAGTGAGTTATCTTTTAGCCACCGGAGTAGTTTGCTCCTGAGTAGTATTGTGGATGAAATATAGACTGGACAAAAGGAACAGACAAACATATTTAGTTTGTACAAAACACATAATAAAAACACATAATAAACTTCAACCTCTGCATGAACATGCATTAAAAACCTATATTCAGCATAGGACTGCATTAATATTAATGATTCCATGTACAGCGTAACAGTCTCTGTTTGATTTTCACTGAGATTTTACACTCACAAAATTGACATAACAAATAGGACAAACAGGAAAAAAATACATTTGAGGCTCATGGTTTGCCATTTCCATGCACTGAACTCTTATCATTCAGCTATGCCTAGGTATTTCCATCTAAAGTCATGTTTATGTGATTTTTCTATCATTTTTGGAATGAATAGTAATCAACAATGTAGATTGTCAAATTGTGTAAATCAAATTGTATTGTATCAGTTAATATTATTTAGTGAACTTGAACAATAAATGCTTGTAGCCTACTTTTAACTAACCATGATCACAATCGCTACTTGAAGTGCTCAGCACAATTGAGTACTCAGTGAATATGAGCAATAGTTTTGGTGCATTTAAATGAAACTGTTTTATTAAACAGTCTTATCCATTATAATAAGAGTTTAATCACCAACACTCTTTAATGAGTTATTGCAAAATAATATATAATAATTACAAGATTTCAACTAAATTATATATTTTGAATGTTTTATTTGATATTTACCCAACATATTAATTTGAGCATACTAATCTTTGGAGTATGATCTTAATTTTTTTTGTTAGATAAGTTCCAGTTTTGGATGTGTTGATAACTAATGTATATGCACAAAAATATTGTTTTAAAGTAGGGCTGCATGATATTGGAAAAATCTGACATTGCAATATTTTGTTTGCCGCAATATAAAGATTGCGATTTGAATATGATTTCCCTTTATGATTTAAATAGCACTATTTGGAAATATTTCATTAATTTAGATTGATTGGAATGATAAAAATATAATTTGCTTAAAATATAATAAATTACAAGCAAATATTTAGAAATAAACAGTGCTGCATGGTGTTCTGTGAAGTCCATATTAAAGTACAGAAATTGAACAACCAAATGTAAAACAACATGGTCGTCATTGTATAAATAATAATAATATTTAATATTATCTTTTAATCTTTAATAAATGATCTAATCCTGTGATGTGACTATAGTAGATGCACACATTGCAATATTGATGCTCAAACGATACGTTGTTCAGCCCTATTGTAAAACATCCTATAGAACATATAAATTTCAATGTGAGGGGTGTACTTCTTTATGCTGAGCACTGTGCATAGATTGTTCCAAAATAGTCGAATGAACTGATGTCCGCTGTGAGAGACTTTGCAATCGAGCAGAAAGTCAGCTGATCTGTGATGCGGCATCCTATGCATGCCTTCACACGTGACCAACACAGACATCAGCAAACCCCACCCACTCCACTCCATCTCCAGTTCACATCTCACAGCAAAACACCAGCAGTGCGATCGATAGGAATTTCAGTTGAGCTGTTGTTCTTTTACAAGTGCGTACTGTATATATCTGCTACAAACATGATATACTCTGATAAGCAAGCTGTTCCTACAGTATACTGAACACTCTAAGCCCATCACTATGACGTCACTTGCTGTGTGAGTCAGAGTGTGCATGTATGTGTGTGTGTCAGTGAATTAGACAATATGTGAGTGTGTTATGTAATGTAGTGCGTTTGTTACATGCTCCATCACATCTGCAGCTGCAAGCTGTTTTTTGGTGGGTCAACACATTAAGTGCATTAAACAAACGTGGTTTTCTACAGCATCAATCCACATGGTATGAAATGGGACACATTACTGCAGCACTCTTGATAAGCATTAATCATAATCCCTCTCAAGCATGATACAGAAAGACTGAGTCTTAAAACCACTTCAGATCCATTAGAAGAGGATCTTTTGAGTGCTTAATGGTTAAGCATGTTAACGGTAGCCTGGTCTTAAAGAGACCAACGTCCTAAAAAGCATCAGTTTCATCTGCAAGGATTTTTAATTATTAAAAATTTTGGCTTTAAAAAAATGTAAAAGTTTAAGTTGGTATTACATTATTGTTGGTAAATATTTAAGTGAGTGTTTAATGACAGCAAAATCATCTAAATCCAAATATCAACAAAGGCCAAAAATTAAAGAGGTCATGAAATGAGAAGTCAACTTTTACTTGAGCTTCTGATATATAAGAGGTCAACATGCTAAAAGAATTACCTCTTAAGTTTCAGAGCTGGATATTTTCTCTTATATGGGCATCAGGCTATAGCTGGGCGATTTGGCCTAAAATAAAAACCAATTGACCAATAAATTGACCATTTTAACTCGATTATGATTAATGAACATTACTGAACATTAATGAACAATGAACAAAATCTTTCACTTGTAATATGTGAGCATATTTACTGTACAAAACTTGTCAGTGAATTATGACAGCAAAAAAAATGTATTTATCATTTTTTTGGCGTCATAATTCACTGACAAGTTTTGACACATTGCAAGTAAAAGATTTTTGAATAAAGGGTGCATTACTTGACTTTAAAATAATTGAAGGCAACACACACTATCTACTATCTAAGATTATTTACTCAATTGAACATCAACATGAACAACTGAAATGAAAACACACATTGCTTAAAACCAATATTAACTTTTTTCTTATAAAAAAGTGAAAATATTTCAATGGTGTATATTTGAGAGCACGCAATAAGTTTTGTGCATGAAATCACCGTGTGAGCAAAGAGATTCACACACTTGTTTTATACGAATGAGCTTTCAACTTTTAATACTGCGCTCACACGTAAAAAACGTCATAGAGATCAGATCTGGATGCAAAGTGCTGAACATTTTTTTTAGTTCTGTGGGGTCACATGACTCGGTAAGGGAAAAAAAATCAAACTGAAAAATTTTGATCGATTACAGGTTCTGAATGTCGATTTCGATTACTTTTTGATCAATCGCTCAGCCCTACACCAGGCCCAGAAAAAGCCAGATCCTGGAATGTACCTATATATATGCTGTCATAGCTTAAACACAACCTCCATTGAGGACTGTCAATGTCTGATTCTGCAATTATGAGTCAAATCGATTAAAAGACAAAGTTATGAGCTAATAAATCATATTAAAACAAAACAAAAAATAAAATAAAATTAGGAAAACAGAGATAAAAGAGCCACAATTGTTAAATAATACAACACTCAATAATGATATTTGCTCTTTGTTCAGACTATTTATTAAAATGAACTGAAACAACACAATTCTTGAGCTTGGTGAAAACTTAATTGTTTTATGTTCAATTCGCTTAAATCTGTAAAACTTAATAAGATAACTTAATTCCTCAACATAGGCTCAATCTGAAAACGTAGCCCTATATACGTACATTTCTGGAGATCACAAATTATGTAGCCAGAAGTACGTATACTGCATTTTGTCTTTAAAACGAACACTACAAGACAATATGATGCTGTTCCCTTTCGCACTTACCAGCTGACCATTTACCTCCGTATGGACGGCTTTTCGGCTGTTACGTTTGTCCAGTTAGCTCACCATGTTTATTGATGGTCTTGAGACGCAGAAAGGTGTTGACCACGTTGACGGGGTTTGAGTCAGACAAAGAATGGTTCCAGAAATCAAGTAAGACAAAAACAAAAGCCAAAAAGTAAAATAAACAAGTAAATAACAGGGTGAGAATGTGGTAAAATCTGAAAACGTGGTAAAAATCAATCTTTCTGGTTTGTCTTTTAAAACACTGTTGGTTGGCTTTAGGAAAGTTGGTGGGCGGGTCAATTGGTGCTTTTGAAAACACTATCAGTTGGGTTAAGGGAAGGAGAAGGGTGGGTCAGATGATCAGTCAGTCAGTCAGACAACAGGGGCTTCAAATGGATTACGCGAGAACAGCAGGCGTGAATGGCACTCACTAGAAAAATTTGACTTGTCAAAAAGCATACACAGCGGCCTCTGGTGGATTTGCGAAAACAAAAACGTATTTGGTGCTCTCCAGAAACATATGGCTACATTTTCAGAATGTTACTGGGCTGTAATTCCTTCATGTTGTCCCATCACAGATCGATTGTGTGGAACCCCGCATCTTTTACAGTCTAAACATTATTCAAATAATATATATTATATAATATATAATTATATAATATTTATTAAACAATTATTGATATTAAATAATTACATCATGTAATATAAACATATTGTTATTGCTTTTATCTTATATTTATGACATAATTTCAACATTTACTATTAGTTGAACATAACATGCATTTAATCTTCTTTTAGGATCATGTTGTAGAGCTTTGAATAGGTATAACTTATATATCCAGTTTTGAAATAGCTCCTATGTGATTTAAAGCAACCCCATAAACAGTTAAGTAGTGAACTTCAGCTTCAGTCTCTCAGCTGAATACACCGTTGTTTGGCAAGCGACTGAAGGGCAGGCTCTCCACTCATAGATGTCACTGCAGGAGGGACAGCGCTCTAGATTTATTATTCAAGATAATTGAGTACTTTTGAAAGCCGATGCTGACCTAAATTCATTTGGCTGGTTAAAATTTAAATGGCCTCTACCATTGCCAGCCCCTGTGACCACAATAGGCTGCAGAGCAAAGGCAAAGCAGCCAATCTTTTCTAGGCTGTTGAATGGAGGAGCTGGAAAATTGGTTGCGTCAAGCTGTTGCGTACAATAGTGCCTGCCATTTTGCATGAAAGATTTGGCCATTGTGCTATGGCTGTACAGTCGTTTACCAGTATTATATTATGTTATGCAATAGTTCTGTGTAGCTATCTTTTCTTATTTATTTCTCAACCCAAATGCAGAGTCTTTTTCATGTTCCAAGTAGTTCAGATTGATAGACGTTGCTGAAAGTGCTCTACTCTAAATAATGCATCTAAGAACTGAGCTTTCTATCTCTTTCAGGACACATTTCCAAACATATGGCTCTAAGTCAATGTCCTTAATGCTGCAAACACCCTTATGTCTGTAGTAGGTGACATTTAAAGACACAACTCTCATTGGTTCAAGTGGCTCTGTTGGATTGGGCAGATGGCTTCTGATTGGTCAATGTAAGTGTCAATCAACTGACATCAATGTAACAGGGGTGTTTTAAGGCAGATGAGCCGCAATAGATATCTTTAATCTACCTGGCTGGGATGAGTAAGCTGAAAGTAAGGAAAACAGCCAAGCAGTGGAATCCTGTTGACCTTCAGTTCAATGTCAAACAACGCATGAGGCAAGCAAGGAAGAAATGGCTTGACTATACGATAATGTGGAGGTGATAAGTAATGTATGATGTAGTACGTTGGCTTATCATGAGGATTTTCTGTGAATGCAATCAGTCTTGGTAGGTTGTATGCAAACATCATGCAAAATAGCCTTGAACAGAAGTCACATTCAGTGCTGCAGAAATGCCAGTTAAGTTACTGTTAAAATAAAATCCTCAATAAAAGGGCTCTTATGCTAGCCAAAAACATTTTCATTCATTCATTTTCGCTTCAGCTTAGTCCCTTTATTAATCTGGGGTTGCCACAATGGAATGAACCGCTAACTTATCCGCCATATGTTTTTACGCAGCACATGCCCTTCCAGCTGCAACCCACTACTGGGAAACATCCATACACTCTCCTTCACACACATACATTACGGACAATTTAGCTTACCCAATTTACCTATATGTCTAACTGCTCGTTAACGCAAATTTCTAATCAGCCAATCACATGGCAGCAACTCAGTGCATTTAGAAAGGTTATTTAACAGACTTAGTGGCATGGTTGTTGGTGCCAGACAGGCTGGTCTGACTATTTCAGAAACTGCTGATTTACTTTTTCACACACAACCATCTCCTGGGTTTACAGAAAATGGTCTGAAAAAGAAAAAATATCTGGTGAGTGGCAGTTCTGTGGGCACAAATGCCTTGTTGATGCCAGAGGGCAGAGGCGAATGGCCGGACTGGTTCCAGCTGATAGAAAGGCAACAGTAACTCAAATAACCTCTCGTTACAACTGAGGTATGCAGAAGAGCATATCTGATCGCACAACATGTCCAGCCTTGAGGCGGATGGGCTAAAGCAGCAGAAGACCAAATCAGGTGCCACTCCTGTCAGCCAAGAACAGGAAACTGAGGCTACACTTCGCACAGGTTCACCAAAATTAGACAATAGAAGATTGGAGAAACGTTGCCTGGTCTGATGAGTCTCGATTTCTGCAGTGACATATGGATGGTAGGATCAGAATTTGGCATCAACAACATGAAAACAACCTTGCATCAATGGTTCAGGCTGGTGGTGGTGGTGTAATGGTGTGGGGGATATTCTCTTGGCACACTTTGGCCCAATTTAGCATCATGTCAATGCCACAGCCTACCTGAGTATTGTTCAGACCATGTCCATCCCTTTATGACCATAGCGTACCCATCTTCTGACGGCTACTTCCAGAAGGATAACTCGCCATGTCATAAAGCACGAATCATCTCAGACTGTTTTTTGAACATGACAATGAGTTCACTGTACTCAAATGGCCTTCACAGTCTCCAGATCTCAATCCAATAGACGAATTACCAGCCTACGTCACACATGACGTCACACGGGTCCCCGGTTGCAAAAAAAGACCAGTTGCAATAGCAAACATTTTGTGTTGTGCGGTGGGATGCTACATTCGAAAATAGAAAACTTAATAATAGAAAAGTCTAAAAATAGAAAACGTAACTTTTACAGTACACCACACTGTGTTTAATGCCAACCACAGACGTCTTTGGCTAAAAGGGAGCTGAATGGAGTGACGACCTAATTAAAATGCTCGACTCTGCAGTTCTCATTTCATATCAGGTAAGTTCACGCTATGATGAATCTTACACATTACTCATTTTTGATTGCAGCAATGATTTCAGCAAAAACAGTTAAATATGATTCATTAAACTAAAGACACTGAACGCTAAGAATGTAACATAAACATGTACCTTCACATACCCTGACATACAGGTGCAGTTCGCTGTCAGAATGCAGTTGTTTTGCTTGTTGATGATTACTCAGGCCTTGTATAGTTCCGTCTTCTTTCCTTGTCTTTGGCTAGGCAGAACCTCGGTTTTTAGCACTACAAAGTTTTGAATCTGGTAATCATGGAGCATTATTTCTTGCACATGACCACACAGAACAAAACTGTAGGCATCCAAAGACTTGTAGGCCTTTAACTACTCTCTTGTAAAATCACTTGGAGTTTCAATGAGATAGTTGTATATTTCGGGCTGGATGCTTGGCCATTTCGTCTAATCCAATATCCATTGGGAGGGTGCTGCTATCGCAAATAGACCTGTCAGACAAACGCTGCTCACTTTAACATTAATTTTGCTGAATAACTGCGCTTATCACAGGGTGACAAGCTGTTATAATAAGCTGAAAGCATTATTTAAATAATACAGTATGTATAATATGTAGTCAATATAACTTACTTCTAAGACAACAACAAACTCTGTAGCGCATCACATGTCATTTCTTGCTGCAAATGCTAGCACTCATGGTTTTTCTGCAACTTTGCTGCATGTGCATCCTAAATGTTTACAAACATGGTAATTCGACTATAGAGCACCTATAAGTCCGTAATGAATAAAGAAAAGTATTAATACTTATTGAACCCCAAACCTTACCTATGAATGGTAGTGTACTTACGCTAAGCATCTTAGTGCGGTTATATTTAAAATCACCTTTCAAAAGTGTTTTGAATATAAAATAGATTTGAATATATTTAAATAATTTCTGTCCTCATGATGGCAAAACATTGCTGATTTAGCCTCTCTACAGAGCTTCAGAAAGGTGACTGAGAAGAAAGAGGGAGAAATAAAAGATTAGGAATGATGCAAATGAGACATGTGAGGAGAGGGAAGGGGTGATTTTGACAGCTCACTGTCAGGAGGGCTTGACAGACAACATGGCTGAGAAGGGAGACTTTGTTAGCTGCTAGCAGTGTAAGATAAAACGATCTGAGGAAAGGACTCTCATTCTGCTAATGCTTTGTGAGCTTGAGGTAACAATTTGTGTGATATGCTGATACAACTGCTACTCTGCTGTGCTTTAGCACACATGCAGTGTTGTATGCGTCCATCAATATAGGGTGGTTGCAGGGATGACGTAAACTCAGCTGATTAACTCACTGCTGGTTCCCTCTAAATTTTCCTACAGGGATTCATAATGGGTTTTTTTTTCAATTAATACAAGGTCTGGTGGATACTTGGAAAGTAAAATCACACACACTCATACCAAAAACTATAATTTTACAGCTGTGGTGTTTATTCTAAAAAGGATAAGATACAATTAGAAAACAAACCAACTTATGCTTACCAAACAACTTATTTGACTCATTAATTAAAAAACTCCCCTTAGGAAAATCTCAAGAGAACCAGCTGCAAATTAGTCTTCTGAGTTTTGTTTTCACCTTTGCAGCATTCAACCCATTGCTTTGCATATATAAAAACAACGTGGTGAAAAGCAAAACGTTCAGCCGTGGACTCTCTTTGACATCAGCACTCTCAGCATTTGTCTCACCCTGTCCAAATGTGACTGCTGCACTACGATGCACTCCCTGAACCGGGGAGGAAAAAAGAAAAAACACTTCACAGGATTGGAGGGGGGGAAACACTGCCATCATGAATACTCATCAGACACAGCCTTGGGCTTCAGTCGAGACAAATTCTCTTTTTCTGATTGAACATTTCTATCGAAGAATTTGTACAATATTTCAAAGAACATATGAAAGTGAAAGCTCTTTGTTAGCCTGCACACCAGATTTCGCGCTAATGCTTATATGAAGCATCGTGAAATGTGTACAAGATATGCTAATGCTAGGTTCAAATAAAGACGTCAAAAGACGTGTGCTGGTTATGCTAATGCTAAATTCAAGTCCAGACATTATAAGATATGAACAATTTGTTATGCAAATGCTAAGCGCAAATCTAAACATCATGACATGTTTGAAAGCTATTATGCTAATGCTAGATTCAAATCAGGACATCGTGAAAAGTGTACCCATTGTTATGCTAATGCTATGTTCAAATCTACTACACAACATGAGTACATGTATACATGTAACAATAATCCAGAATTTAAATCTAGATGTGGTTAAATGTGTTTGTCGTACCTTCAGTGATGACGGCGATAGAGAAAAGGAGGGGGTGGCCATACTGTACGTTCTGGGATACTAGAGAGAAACAGGAAGTGCGAGTTTAGAATTGCACAAATGACAGTATGATACAATATGTAATTTCTGACAAAGCACGAGGTAGAGGCAACAGAAACAGCACTGAACTCCAATAGAAGTCATGCACTGTGGCGATGGCATTATCTGCTCAGCATGGATGTCTCTCCATGAGCCCACAGTTAAGCTCCTCACTGAGCTTACTGTACACAGGAGACTAAAGCTGTGTCTCCAGTAAAAACATAGCTTTAACTCTTAATAGCAACAAGCACAGAAACAAGTATATCATTTCCTTGAAACCAGGTGGCCCCTTATATCCAGGAAATTCACAAGGTTCTCATTAGCAACCTGTAGAGATGACTGAGGTAAAACAGCGAAGCTTCAAATTCTGGTAAGATATTTCTGCAAGGCTGTTATAGAAAATGTAAACATTTTAGTGTCTGTGTTGCTTAATGCTTTTGCTTTATATCATAATTACAGTAAAACGGTCAAACTGTGGTGTCTGTTGTAAAAGCTACGTTTTCAATCCCTACTCCAGTTTTTAGTAACACACGATCCTTTAGAAATCACTTTAATGTTCGAATTTGACGATAAATATGTGTATTTCTTTTAATTTTGAAGTCGAGATATCTTTACAGACGCTTTTGATAAATGTAATTAATTCTTGCCAAATTGGGTATTAATTTCTTTCAGCAAAAACATTACTCACCCCATAGTTTTGAATGCTGCTGGATATTTGCCTGGTAACATAAAGTCATAGTGAATAGAGAATTAGATTGAGGATTGAGTTACATTGAAATCTAAACTATGTAAGACTGGTGCTTTTATTTAAAGACCAATGCATTTTGTTACAGTATTTCATATTCATTTGTGTGAATATAATATCAAACATATCATGTGACACAGCATTTGCAGACAGTTACTGATTCACAAGCTCCATAGGACAACAACATGAAACCAAAAATACAGGTTAAACAAAATTCATTTCCTGGGAAAAATGAAACCACATGCACACAAAGCCAAACTGATGATTCATTACTGTGTGATTAAAAAGAGAACTAAAAGAAGCCGTGCAGATACTGTACATGGAATTTATAGTATAACTAGAACTATGAGCCATACTTTTATAGTCAGTCTTCAGGCGCTCAGGTCATACATTAAGAAAGCCCTACTGAGTAAATCTGACTGATTTGGGGGATCTCTTGATAAGTACAGGTAGAAGGTGTTGATGATAAACACTGCAGCCTCTTGTTATAAAGCTAAATACAACATCCAAGATTATTAATAAATGAATGTGATCGAATTCCACACTCTTCACTCTTTTTATTGTCAATCATGGCAAGGAGAACCGTCAAGGAAAAACATCATGTGATCAATGTAAGCAAATACTGGATGTTGTAGAAGTGATGCGACGCGTTGTCCAATAGAATGAATGGACTCAAATAGCGTCCAATCAGATGAGAGTTCGGGCTTGATATAAAAACCCCACAAAGCGGCTTATTTCTGGACACCATTATCAGTCTTTGTGTGGGTTCTGGCGGACTTTAGGAAGGATTAATTCTGCGTTCCCAAAGAAAATCGGTATAAGGTATGAATTTTGCTTGAAATTATTAGAACAAGCCTTTTTTTATTATTAACATTCATTAGGTATGATTTAACAGCTCTACCAGATCGATTTGCAAACACAAACATTCGTGGGCTGTGTATTAATAATTTAAGCGTAAGGAATGTATTCATATTTATGCCTAAATCGTGTTCAACTTCTGCTGGCAATTTGCAGTGCGCTTTGTTTCCATATACCGTTTATTAATCGTTTAGAGATTAATAGATGATGAATACATGAACATGTTAACTATTTAAATGATCTCCATAATCCAACATAACGTGGATCTGTGCATGGCCAGGTGCTTTTGTCCCTAACATCAGCAACGACCTTGCAGTCAGCCTCCTTTTTTTCTGCAAGGTCTTTGGAGACGTGGCGCATTACGCATTCGCGTGCTTCAAAGAATAATGAATGATTTCATTGCACAACCGTCGTAATACACTGACGACATTACATAAGATGCGAAATCTACATGCATGTGAACGCATTTATCATATGACGCGTCATTATATCGGACGCGCGCTTGACATTCCATCATATTTACTGCCCGCGTGACACAACGCGCCACCGAGCACAATTGTCGTTATACACGAAGACTGTTTAGTTGCTTTAACCATTCAAGCGAATTTAAACAATCCTCCGTTGTACAAAATGTGCTTTTTAATGCCGTTACGTCATTATTAATGCAGCTGAGAGGGGCAGGCTTTGTCCTCGTGTTGGAATCGGATTTGTTTCGCTTCTGACATTCACTTTCCTATTCTTTGCCCTCAGGTAGACGCAATCATGCCTTTCGGTAACACTCACAATCAGCTGAAGATGAACTACTCCGCCGAGCAGGAGTATCCCGACCTCACCAAGCACAACAACCACATGGCAAAGGTGCTGACGCCTGAGATGTACGCAAACCTTAGGGACAAACAAACCCCCAGCGGATTTACCCTGGATGACGTCATTCAAACCGGAGTTGACAATCCAGGTAAAGGACCTGTCTTCAGAACGACATGCACTAACATGAGAACGCGATGTGCAGACATATCAAAGTGTTTTAGATCAGATGTACGAATGAGTTAAGGCTTCTAGCTCGTGTTTGTTCGTCTATATGCTAATAGCCTACTGTACATATAGAGGAATGCACCTGAGGTAGGTGTTATCTGCCTTAACTGAGGTAAAGTGATGACTCCTCTACTACCAACATTTTCTCCAATCAAATGATTTCTACTAGAATCAATGGCAGTGTCCCTCCCTTCAATACATGTGGCAGGTTTCCAACCCTGCAACCCAAGCAAAATCTCCTTCAGTGTATAAAGTCTATCTAGAATGAAAGTAATATTTAATTATTGACAAAACTGAGCCCTTTAGCTAAAGATTGTAAAGACTGGCTGTCTGGTACATAGTTTGCTGAAATTGAGATGGCTTGAGTACATGGCTAGTCCTTTATTTTCCCCTTTTGAGAGAACTTGAACAAAGGTTATGGTTCATTGTCACATTGGCCCATAATCGGCTTTAATATGCTGGGTCTCTAAACAGTGTCCCACTGGTGGGGGTCTTTTTGTTCTCTTTCATTTACGTAACATTTTGTTTTCCTTAGCATTTTAGAAGTCCTTCACATTGCATGACCTTGAATTTGATCCTTTTTATAATTTTCAATAGAAAACACCAAGTAGGCAGTGGCAAGTTTCATGTAGGATTTAATAATTTTTTTTAAGTTAATATCAATCTTGATGGATCGTTCTGACTGCCGAGTTGACACTTTGGCATTTTGGTTTTGATTGTTATACTATGACTTTTTTTTTTTTTTTTCTTTTCATTTTGTGAAAGGAAAATGCATCAAATACTAGTGGATCTAGTACAAGGCGATATATATATATATATATTATTATTATTATTATTTATTTTATTTTTTTCCTTCTAAAAAAGGCATTACTTTACGAGCTATTTTCTATAGACATCTATGTATATTTTCAGATCTCTAAATCTACCTAATAGATGAATGCCTAAATGTACAAATGATGTGCCCCAAATTTAAAGTTGAAATCCCCAAAACTGGTTTCTATGATATTATGTAGGGTTAAGTCAGAAGTTTAAGAGTCTGTAGACCGCCCTGCCTATCTTGTGTATGTTACTGTGTGACCGATCTGCTTTATGGCATGCGTCACATTACTTGTCACCTAAGTGGAGTTGGCCAACAGCTAGTTGGAATATGTGACTCGATATTCAAGTCTCAATCCCATACGCTATGGCAGAACAAGCAAAGAATCTGACGTGAGCCTGAATGTGAATCTATATCTGACAGTCATACACCTCACTCATGTCTGAAAGGTTACTCAAATAAAGTGACTTAAATGCTATTTACAACTTCTGACAATGCCCTGTGAACATCAGGACATTTGTGTAACACTGGGTGTTTTGCTTAGTTTGAGGACATGGTTTTTAAACAAGATTTCTAAATTTCTTTGTTCTGTCAGCTTATGGTCAACAATCTGTTTATTGCGCTTCTCATTGGGACGTTTATATCACAAAAGAACCATCCCAGAAGATGGAAAATAAGACCAGCAGGATCACAGCAAACATTTTAGACAAATGACAAACTACTTTAACTTGCTATTATTTCCTAAAACCAGCAATTATCCTAATTGCACTAAATTGTTTATTGTGCGTGTTTTTTTTTTTGTTTTTTTTTTTTTGGTTTGTTAATCATGTCATTTTTGTATAGTAACTGCAGCATTTTAAAGCGTAATCTAATTATTTACAAATGCTACATGTTTTGCAGTCTATGTAGTTTGTGCATTTAACTCCACATGCAAAAATGTGAACTTAATCCAATGTGCTATGTTTTTACCCAACAAAGGGAGAATTGTCTTGCGTCTCATGATTGCTGCAAGACAAACCATGCGACAATAAACCTGACATTTGGTTATATTAGGCTTTTGCCCCTGACAATCTGTTTGCCATCAGCGAATAAGAAACTTGCAAGAATTCTTTTGTATTTTAGTCACAAAGTCCGGCTTAGTCTGACGACTTATTTTTGTCTTTCAGGACATCCTTTCATCATGACAGTGGGCTGCGTGGCTGGAGATGAGGAGACGTATGATGTTTTCAAAGAGCTCCTGGACCCAGTCATTGAGGACCGCCATGGTGGATATAAACCCACAGACAAACACAAGACTGATCTGAACCCAGACAACCTCCAGGTACACTCTGCTGCATCTAATTGGGTTTAGCGTTTCAAAATAGTCAGCGGTTAATTTTAGTGGGGTTGGCTTTTAATAGGGTGGAGACGACCTTGACCCCAACTACGTTCTGAGCTCCAGAGTGCGAACTGGCAGGAGCATCCGCGGTTTCTGCCTCCCCCCTCACTGCAGCCGTGGGGAGAGACGCGGCATCGAGGGTCTGTCTGTCGAGGGTAAGCTCCTTTTTAGGGCTTTTTTTTTGTTCATGTCATTGTCATTGTCATGTCAAGATCAATGGTTTAATAGGAGTGGGTGGAAACGCATGTGATTCAAGTGTCCATTGATTTGGTTGTGACATCCTTTGACTTGACAGCTTTGGGAGCTCTTGATGGTGATCTCAAAGGAAAGTACTACGCCCTCAAGGACATGACGGAGGAGGAGCAGCAGCAGCTGATTGATGACCACTTCCTGTTTGATAAGCCCGTGTCTCCACTGTTGCTGGCCTCTGGGATGGCCCGCGACTGGCCCGATGCCAGGGGGATCTGGTGAGTGAGTGAGCATTATTTAAAAAAAAAAATAAGATCACTTGGTTTGAATATGTCTAACTTCATGTGAAAAATGGATAATGTTGGCACTCGAGCTTGAAAATATTTATTTTATTTATTATTTTGGATTTATTTGTTAAAATTACAAAAATATTTTATTATTATTATTATTATTATTATTATTATTATTTATTTATTTTATAATAAATAAATAAATTAATTAATTGATGATGATGATTTAAGTGCCATCTCTTTGAATTTGTTGTTTAATGCTTCATAGGCACAATGACAATAAGACATTCCTAGTGTGGGTGAATGAGGAAGACCATCTTCGTGTCATCTCCATGCAGAAAGGTGGCAACATGAGGGAAGTCTTCAATCGCTTCTGCACAGGCCTCACAAAGGTTAATTTTTGATCAGCCTTTAAAACTATTCCTATACGCGCCAATATTTGTATTCTCAATTTACCATTTAACTTGTGGTTACAGATTGAGGAACTGTTTAAAGAGAAGGGCCACGAATTTATGTGGAACGAGCACTTGGGCTACGTCTTAACCTGCCCCTCCAACCTGGGCACAGGGTTGCGTGGTGGTGTTCATGTCAAACTCCCTAACGTCAGCAAACATGAGAAGTTTGGCGAGATCCTTAAGCGACTCCGGCTTCAAAAGCGTGGAACAGGTACATGTTTAACTCTACCTTAAAACCGCTCTCTTCTATACACCATGGTCTCGAGCACAAACCTTGCTCTCTTCAACAGGTGGAGTTGACACTGCTGCAGTAGGTGGTGTTTTTGACATCTCCAACGCAGACCGTCTGGGCTTCTCTGAGGTTGAGCTGGTTCAGATGGTGGTGGATGGAGTTAAGCTGCTTGTAGAGATGGAGAAACGCCTGGAGTCCGGCCAGTCCATCGACGACCTTATGCCTGAGCAGAAGTGAACACTTCGTGACTCCTAACTTAACTCCTTCCCTGCCTCCACCAGTCCTCCTTTCCTCCAGTACCAATAATCTTAACTACATCAAGGAACATACACTCCACCCAAACGGTAGTGGCACTAAAGTTAGACCAGTCTTCCATCAGTGTGAAGGATTTTGTATCTCAAACGTCCTGCAATGTTGAAGATGGAGCTTAACACCAGAAATAAAGTCTCTTTGGCCCATGGAGTTTCTTGTGTACATGTGTCTATGCTTGCTTTAAAAATGTTTTTCTTTTTTTTTTTTTTTTTTTTCTCCAGTTGGAAAAATCAAATGCCATGTTGATTAGGTGTTCGATTAACTTGTTTGGGATTTCCAAACGTTATGAATTGGTTTATAAACCGTAGGATAAATATGCTTTTAAAGATTTTTGTAAGCAAGAGAATGTCACTAATCTGCTTTATTATGGAACCCATTGTTTTGATAATATTTAAAGTCACCGTAAGGCCTTTTTTTTATTAAGCAATTGACTACTGCCACATTGTGGCCACAATAGCAAATGCAACCAAATGAATGTTCTTTATCATCACTTAATGTAGTCCTTTTTAAACCTTTTTCCTTTTCTAAACTACTTACTGAAGCTACAGTTTACGTATGCTGTAAAGTTAAAAGATGCCATCCACAAAGGAAATCAAATTTTTCTCCCTTTACTGTAACTTGTACAACCAAGTTAAGCCCACGAAAGCTAACAAACTGCTGAGCAAAACTCATTCATTCATTTTCTTGTCGGCTTAGTCCCTTTATTAATCCGGGGTCGCCACAGCGGAATCAACCGCCAACTTATCCAGCATATTTTTTTTTTACGCAGCGGCTGCCCTTCCAGCTGCAACCCGTCTCTGGGAAACATCCATACACACACATTCACACTCGTACACTACGGACAATTTAGCCAACCCAATTCATCTACACCACATGTCTTTGGACTTGTGGGGGAAACCGGAGCACCCGGAGGAAACCCACGCAACCACGGGGAGAACATGCAAACTCCACACAGAAATGCCAACTGACCCAGCCGGGGCTCGCTGGGCAAAACTGAATATATTTATATGTATGAATAAAATGGCTTATCTAGCAAAGTTAAATCACAAACTGCTCGGCCTACAAGCGCCGAGGGACACGTAAGGTGACTTCATCCAATATCTACGTTTTTAAAAGACATACTTGGCTGTGTAATTCATAACACAGTGTAATCACTACAAAACAATCCGTTATGCTGTTTGGTATTATGTAAACAGATAATTATATAGTTTAAATGAAGTAATATCTTTACACGTTATATTTTAAGATATGTTACCTACAGACTAAATCGATTATTTTGTATATTAAAAGAAAATATTCCACTTGTTTATAAAATAAAGGTTTGAAGATGAAAATTATTTGATTAATCCATGAATGTAACTTTTGCTTCAGCATCCATGTAGCCTGACCGCGAAAATACACACGACCTCACGCTGTTGTTAAAACGAATGTTCCTTTTTTCTGCCCTGGTACGCCTGTAAATACTTGAAGTTTTCTGTTCATATTTCAATTTATTCAAGTATTACTTAAAATATATTGTCAAGACCTATGAAGTTGCCCGAAGTAGAAAATAGATTTTAATGAGTCCGTTGATTGAGCAAGCGTGTGCTACAGCTTTAACTGTGCTGCTCTTTCGGTGTAGTGTAAATATCAATCTTAATCTCTATCATGAGGGGGGAAAGTATGTATAAACTACTTAATAATTAATCAACAAGAAACTATATGTTGTACCTACCTTTGAACACATACGGATAGATGATTTTGCTGTACAAGCACCACCTTCTGGCAAGACACGGGAATTCACTTAGCATCATCACAGTGCATTATGGGTACTATCTAACCTCCGAGCGAACGTTTGTTTGTACCAGGGGCGCCTGCAGGATTTTATTCCAAGGTACGCACAAATCCAACACCGCCCCGCCCCCTTTCCCCCAATCATCTCCAAACACTGATGCTTACTGTCAAAGGCTACATTATTGAAGGACATTCGTTACGACATAATTCGTTTCCTTTTTAAATATTAGTATTTCTTATAATATTAATATTTCGCTCATCTTTAAAATTCTGACATATTAAATGATAAATTTGCATATTACAGTACAGAAGATTGTGAATACAACCATTAGTGAAGTATTAAACCCTTACTTTCCACTTACCGAAAATCATCCATCCGCACAGCGGCACAGTTGAGTATTGGACGGACTCAGTCAAAAATGTAATTCGTATATTTTCTTTGATTTTTTTTTTAAACGAATTTCGAATAGTTTGTCTCATGGTTTAAATATTTTTGTTGGTCAGTGATTTATTTGATAAAACAGAAGAACGAAGAACATTTGAATAACATTCAAAACAAGACCGCTGTATGCTTCAACAATGCCAAAACACAAACTGGATTGTCAAATAAAATAATAATCTAGCATAAAATTAAAGTGAAATATTCACAGTTTCAGAGAAGCCTATATCAGGGATATTCAATTGGCGGCCCGCGGGCCGAACCCGGCCCCCAAGACCATTTTTTCTGGCCCTCCAATAAGTTTGAACAAGACATCAGAGATAAATTTAGTTCAGTCGAAAAACAGCCGCTATTCTAAAGTGCCGTGCGTCTGTTCAATACAGCACGAGCTGCAGTTGAAGGCTGCACAGAGCGTGAGTCACCGGACATTAAGCGAGTGGAGCTAGCAGCAGAAAACATTTGGATATTTTTGTAGAAAAGGCCTTTTGTACAATGCACTGATATCGTTGTTAAGGATGCAACGATTCACCGATTTCACTGCGCTTTTATTCGTCACGGTTAATTATTTGTAAAGGCTTCTCAATTGCGCGTTTCTGTTGCACAAAATGAAACTGCTGCAATTAAACAGTTATGCCACCTGTGCGCTAGTTTTAAATTGCGAGCTTGTACGCCGATGCCAATACGCACGCACACTGGATTAGCTATAGCGGCGCGCCGTTCCACTATCACGTCCTTTCCGCGCGCTTGTTTGTTATTTCTAATGTAGAATGCGCCAATGTGTGCGCGCAAGCGGAACAACGCGCCCGCGGCTTCCCGGGCGCACGCAATAGAAAACATTGCGGTGAGGTTGTATCGTGGCTTTCAGTGCAATGTAAGCAATATATATGTTAGACGAATTATTATTAAAATGATTATGTATGTACACTGTCAGAAATAAAGGTACAGGAGCTGTCACTGGGGCAGTACCTTTTCAAAAGGTTCATGTAGCCTACCCAAAGAGTCCACAGTGGTACCTCAAAGGGGCATACTCGTACACAAAAGTGGCCAAAAAGTACCTTTGAAGTACCATTATAGACCATTCAGATACAAATATGTACCTTTTGAAAAGGTACTGCCCCAGTGACAGCTCCTGTAGCTTTATTTCTGAGAGTGTATGAACTCAGATTATAACAACAGTTAATCTAAATAATTAGGCCTACCTAACATAAAGCTTAAATTTACATTAGACGTGATTACTGTAAAACCATAATTATTCATCAGACTATAATCATACAACCAAAATCTATAATTGTTGCATCCATAATTGTTATGCAGTTCAAAACACATAAATGTGTGTGCATGTAGAAGAAGCCTACTTAAACAATACTCTGCTTTTGCTGTGCTTTGAAATAAAACATTTGAAGGTTTGTTAAAAAAACCACATTGTAAAATGTACTGATACATTAGTTTTTCCTGTTGCGCCGGTCAATTACGATTTAATTCATTTAATCAAATAATTTGAATGAGCAGGACAGGCGTTCCACATTACCTTGGAAGAACAAACTCGGTTGAAAGGCTAAGACAACTCCGAAAGTCGTGAGAATGGAGATGTCTGCATCTTTATGTCAGTCGCTCAGATAAATTTCTGTGCATGGAGGATGCGCACGGGCTAGGCCTGGAGTTTCCCCGGCTCAGGTGCTGATCAGACTGCGGTCTTCACTCCGTGTGGGGGATCAGTATTTGTCTCATTAGTTTTAGGCCTATTGGCAAATGTCTTAAATAAGTTTCTGTTTCAAAGAGCGTTTACTCACTTTGAACCTTGTT